>CM068954.1:33884332-33895213 GCA_035128595.1 Eptatretus atami | reverse complement strand
AACTTCTTCGTTAAGTGATGAGCAAATCCCAAAATCCTGCTCTAACTACTTAGTTAAGTGATGAGAAAATCCGAAATTCCTGCTCTAACTGCTTAGTTAAGTGATGAGCAAATTCCAAATTCCTGCTGTAACTACTTGGTTAAGTGTCAGACCTGGCCAACTGGTTCGTGAAAGACTTCGGTCAAAAACTTCTCCTGGCCAATCCCACAAGAAAGTGGGAATAATTGTGGCTGCTAAAGAAGAAGGAGAAAAAGAAGAATATTGGTATTATGCTCCACATGTATTTATTTTTGCCTCTTGTCACAAAAAAAGCACATTTTTATTTACTTGCCATAAATATTAAACGGTGATTTCCTCCCTTAGAAATGCCTTGGTTTGCATGCAGGTATTCAGGTTGTGTACGGTATCTTTTCAGGTAGCAACATAAAATTTACCTTGATGATGATAAGATGAGCAGGACTCAATAATGCTTTTATGGATGCGATACCGTATACACTTTTCTTTTTACCTCTTCCGAGCCATAATTACAAGCATGTCGTAACATTTTTGGGTGTAAAAAAAACAAAAGCTCTCACAATACCCCCTCTCAGCTCTCGTACTTTTATCCTCACGGTCAGATTTGTCCCATCTTCTACCGTTGGTCGAGACTGTGGAAGATTGTGCGTCTCCCTGACAATAATAGATGGAAAATGGACAAATGCAACAAAGGAAACAAAGGCTTAGATGGAAACATCAATGGAAACGAGAAATGACAACTCGTAAAGGCAAACTCCGCACCGGGCCAGTAAAGTAGCGCCTGACACCAAAAGTCAATCAGAAGTGAGTGCAATTTTCTTCCCTCACTTCCGTCTTCAGTGCTTTATTCCAAATCTCCCATTCATTCTAATGAAAAGTCACAAAGGAAAGGAAGGACTTCCCAAGAATCCTCTTCTCTTCCTGTTCTCACCGGGGAACCTTTTTGGAGCTAAATCAGCAATTCCCGTTGAACTGACGTCTGTGCAATGCTGGTTTACCGGCCCCAAACAACCATCACATAATTGCGGCTCCAATTAATTCGACAACAATTTTACGCTCTCGGTCTTAATTGCCTCACTAATCATGGAAGCCATGCCCCGCGCCTCAATGTGTCGTTAGCCGTTTGGTTATGAGGTGATGGAGTTTCAAATTGCTTCAGTTTGCCTTGTTGTTTATGACACCTCACTACAGACGTATTAACTTCGTTTCATTATGAGCCTGAAAGAGTTTTCAAAATTCCGTTTTAAGACAAAGATTGCGGTAAAGCTATGGCTTGGAAGAACCACATTAACTTATCAATAGCACTGCAGTAACGTTTCCACAAAAAAGGCGGTAAATTACTGCAGCCACCATGATAAACTCGAAATTATTTTCCATACCAAGCGTGAAGTTGCGCCACACCGCGGGAACTGAGCATTCGTCAACCACGGGCTCATGGGAAATTTTCCAAAATTGTTTCTAAATGTATTGCAGCAATTGCAAACATTCACAAGAGATGGGATAGGGCCACCACAGGCCTTTCCATAGCAACTGTAAGGAAACTATCGCTTTGCATGGACTCTCAGAAGCTTACTTTTTTACCGCAGCCTGTTTATGCTCCCCACGTGAAGATTAACCCAACCACTCCGTGCGGGATAGAGCTGAAAGGAACCATTGTGCGTACTTCTGTTATGCATGCGCTTGAGACAGAGCACCCGTTGAGTCCAGGCCTCGGAATCTTCCCACCACGCCCTCCATTTTGACTTTCTCTCCCTCTTCCTCCCTGCATGACCTAACCATAAGACCATCCCTCGCAAAAAAATAAATAAATAAATAATTCAGGAATGCCACATTTGACTACACTGCATACACCTTAATCAATGCTTTGTTTATCTGTAGCAGGTGCTTGCAGGCTCAGTGTAAAAAAAAAACGATACTTGCATACATGTTGGGTGTAAAAAATTACCCGTCCCAAAATGCTTCGGTTTTCACCGAGCCGTCACCGAATTCCCTCGCGGCTTTTCAATTAACCTGCACGTAATTGCTCGGTGTTTCATTTCGATCAAACCATGCATCAATCTGCTACCATGAGAAGGACTATCGGACAGCAGCAGCAGCAGCAGCAGAAGCTAGATTTCACTTCTCATTAGCACAGTTGTAGAAGGTCAGATGTTGTTCCAAATTTGGCTTCTTGTACATATATGCATCTCAAGAAAGGATGATGCAACCTGCCATTGGGCCCTTGATTTGGATTCGGAATGCTTGTCCAGAGAAATAATTCAGGGAAACCTTCCTGGATTGTATATCGTGCGGAGTCAGTTTTGTCGGTCCGACTCAGGGTGGAAATTGTGAGGTGTTTGACAAAGTGTCAGGAATTAAAGCAACTGTCCATAAAGGAACGGATCAGCAATTGAATGGACAAGTAAGAATATGATCAACATTTTATCGATGATTTCATCAGTCTATTTGAACCCCAAGCCACACTCACTGGACAAATGAACTTCCAAAAGCAGGCTGGGAACTGAAAGCTATCTGGGGATCTTCAGAGCAAAGCCAATGTTCCAAAACTTATTGCAGAGTTTTCCTTCTTTCTCATGCGCAGGTTCTTGCTCTAGCCGGATTAATGTCCCACCCGAAGGCAAATGGCTCAGGTACGCTCCGCTCCGCTGGCGCTAGTACAGAAGTTAGTCAGGCCACAGACACAAATCCCAAACTGGCTGCCCGATGACGCACAAACTGCTGATTCGGCTACACTGTCACCTTCAGGCAAAGATAGGTGTTTTATAATTGACAAATGATAAGGTTTTGAATTAGGGCATCATATGCTCTCATCTTTTTCTCCACCACATATCTCCCTTGAAAGTGAAGGATACTCCCCACCCTTCGGAAAAGTTTCCGAACACCGTCTTTCAGGTCCACCGTCGTCGTGGCAGTGCAGACAGCGCTTGACCTACAGGAATGATCAGAAAGCTGTGTTCGTCTCTGCTGACTCTGTAACTGTCAGGCATGATGGGTTCTGCCTAGTTGGTTGACTGATTGGTGTATACAATTCCCAGAACGGTTGATTGTTCGGCTAATTGACTAGTTAATGAGAACGGATATCATGCATAGGCTTGAGCGTTAAGTCTGGCTGGCCGGTAGATCCTGTACATGTCTGACTGACGAACCAGTCAATGAGCTTGCAGGGTATTTTTCCAATGCCAGGCTGTGATATTTTGATGGGGACAATGGTACCCCGAGGCCAACAAACACTGACAACTAGTACATCGGTTTATAGGCCAACTTCCCCATTTTCAAACAAAATATTAATCATTCGCCTGGGATACAGCTCTCCGTTACATCACCTCCAGGTCCATTTGGTTTGGGAATTGGGGGGATGGACTGCACCCAAGAGTGCAGTGCATTGCAATCCTCGCAAGGCGTTCCTGCATCCCGCCCTGCCCAGCAGCTAATCAATCTGTGACGGGCACGCCGAGATGCAGAAACAAAAGGCTTCTTGTGGCGCGGCTTCCACCGCAGCATCCGGCGACACATCTGAAGATTTAGAATCTCGGAACCTCGTCATAGGCCACTACGCGAGCAAAACGAATTTTGCGGTTGCACGGAGCCAGATTTGAGTGCGTGTGCACCGCAAACGTGCCCAGCAAGTGCAGGGATACATACGTACATTACCACCCCCCCCCCCCAACGTGATTGTGTTTATAAAGGCAAAAAAGCTGAAACGCTCGACTCACCTGTCATTGCAAAAATCATCGATTGCAATTGCACTGTCCCAGTTTAACCGCGTGGCCTTGTGACTATTGACTTAATGTGACACTAAAGTTGTCAATGTTTCGGCGGTCCGGATCGATCTCCCTCTGGAATCAATTTGGCTTTTTGGCGCACTTAGTTCTGTGTCAATCAGGAGGTGCACGAGAAAGGCAGGTGAGATTCCCAGTGATTATGGAATATTCATTGTAACGCAAATCCCAGGATCACACACAAATCTTATAGAATTCCGAACAATGAGATTTTCCCACTCTGGTGGGAATTGTCGGTTCAAATGAAGTGTTCGCCGTCTGTCTCTGTCTCTCCATCCAAAGGCACGTCCTTCAAGGTGTAAGTTCAAACCAAGTTGGGGCTTCACTCAGCAAGCCGGTTGTCTCGCACGCCTTGTTACCTTTGATCCCCCCAGAAGACAAGGTAATTTGCCTCGTCTTCGAGCAGCACGCCTCCTCTGCACCTCCGGAGAAGGTTGTACAGGAGTAACGAACGTTTCCCAGGGATCCGATCCACGTGAGCCGATTCCAAATGTGCTTTGGATGAGGGTTCACCAAGAGACCACTGCCGCTGCCTCGTCCGGGCTTGGAGAAGCGAATCGTGCTCGAAAGACCACGCTCACGAACCCGAATACACAATAAAGCTGCAGATTATTCCCTGAATCACAACGTGGGAAACCTACCTGGGTAGCTTCTTATCACCGCGGCCAATGCACACAATACTTTTGGGTTGTGGGGTTGGTCGCGTTCAGTGGTGGTGCTTCTTAGCATGTACTGCATTATTCTGAAATATTTATTTATTTACACACTCGCAACCACAACTTGCACTCACCGCTTCACGACCCTGCAGACCCCATCGCTTCAGCTCCAAGCGTCCCGTGGTACCGCAGCTCCCAAGTCTCCAGTTGTTGCGTTTTCACTGCTGGATCGCAATTCTTGCCCTCACACACTACCTGTTCTTCTCTCCAGTCCTCCACTTAGCACTGAGCTTGCCGCTTCTCCCTTCTTCCAGTTTCCCAGCCCTCAGCTCTCTCTCTCTCTCTCTCTCTCTCTCTCTCTCTCTCCTCTTCTCTCTCTCTCTCTCTCTCCTCTCTCTCTCTCTCTCTCTCCCACGCGGTCTCCACAGCAGCGCTTCCTGAATACCTCTACACGGGAAGATCCCACTGGAATGTCTCCTGGGGTTGAGCCTCGAATGGCATTAGTCGACGGTTTTAAGTCGGCAGCGGAGGTCCGAAGTCGGGACCCGCGGATCGCAAGACTCTCAGGTCGGGAGTCCAAACTGAAACCGCAGAGGCACGCGGAGTCACGTCTCCCCCACCGAGAAGCAAAGCCGTGGCTCCCAGAGCCCTCGGCGGGTCCAGCACCCCCGACGACTCGGTGGCACCGCCTGGGTCGGACGGAGCCAAGGGTTCACGTCTATCGGACTGCGTGCGTGCTGCCGGCGAGCTGCTCCGACCGCCCTAATTCTCCATTGATTTAGGGTTTCGCCGCAGAACTGGCTGAAGGCGGGAGAGGTGGGAGCATGAGGGGGCGAAAAAAGCGCGCGAAACGAGCGACTGTGTCGCCATCTGTCTGCCGTGCGGAGTAAAACGCAGAATACGCGAACATTCGTAACTTTTGCGCTTTTATTTAAATTTAGAACGTTTTCTCTTTTGTTAACCTTTCACCGTCCGCATTATATCACCTGTGAGGAACTTTTGACATTATTTCGTTTCATGTACAATGTGATCATTTCAATGTCCATAATCGTGTTCTTATTCGATATATTGCATCGATATGTCAGAAATCGTTTGGAGGAATTAAATTATGTACAAAAAGGCCCTTTAATATTGAAGCGGCGACCTGTCGTGAGCCAACATGAGCCCTAGGTCAGAGAAATGTGTAAAATTGTGTTTTACTTGATATTATACGAGAATATAAGACCCGTCGCTTCGCTGACGGAAATAACAATCTTTACTGTGATGGCTAATCAACAGGACAAGAAGAAAAAGGATTCCTGGGAGTGCGGTGATAACCAGCGTCGCAAGTTGGCGTTTGGAGTTTCACCACGTGTGCCCATGTACCCGTACAAAAAATAAATTAAATATACATATATATATATATTGTCACAAACCTTCCCGGGAGTTCCCTGAATCCAACGTAGTTCGATTTATTGAAATCCGTTAATCCGTTCTCAAGTTATAACACGACAGACAGACAGACAGACAGACAGACAGACACGGCTCATTTTATAATATAAATATTATATTTTCTGGTAAACTCTAAACGGCTTGGAGTAAATACGAATATTTTGGGAAATCCCATCTTTGATAACACGTGGTGCGAAGACGCATGTACCGCTCGCGCTGCTTCCTATTGGCAGAATGATCCCAATAGGAATTGAACCCATCTAATGTGGGTTCGATTACCGACCTAGCTATATAAACTGTCGGGGTGAGGTTTCGTCGGCAGGGCGTTGGTTGCAGTGGGCGTTCCGGCTGCTCACATCAGTTGTTGGATATTTTAAAGACCCGTCTTTCGTGAATAGTGGTTGAGTTATCGCAAGCACCCTGAACAAATTACAAACTCCTGCTCCAGCCAGCTGCAGCCGAACTCCAGGCCTTGCCAGCTGGTTCGTGAAACATTTGGCCCAAAAACTTAACTCCTCCAGTCCCACAAGAAGGTGGGAATAATTGGTGCCGTTCAGGAAAGTCGTCGAGTAGTGATAGTATAAGATGTGAGTTAGGACGTAGTCACCGACATGTATTGGAGATAGAGGGGTATGGGGAGATAGATGGTTACAGGGATATTGGTTGGACCTGGAGGTAGCTGGATGGGTGTTGGTGAAGCACAGGCATGATGGGCTGATTGGTTTTCTCTTGCAGTAAAGTTCCTTGTATCCTTGTACTATGACTCTAGGATGGGGTGTTAATAGTACCCAGTATTCGTATTAGCAGAAAGAGTAGTACTATTAGTAGCTGTTCAGCAAAATGCATTCCTGCATGTGAAACAATATCCTGTATAATCTGAAAGCAGAGTAAATCTGATTCATTTTTGAAAGTATATGATGGCTGACTGATGTTCTACACGTTGTACATACACCTACAGCTAACTGGACTGCACCTTGGACTCGTACTGTTACATGACGTGAACTAATCGCAAAGGGGAACATGATAAACGGAACAATACATCGACATCTCCCTCTCAGACAACATGGACCAACTTTTAACCACTCATCCCAACACTCTCTTCCTCATATGTGGCAATTTAAATTGTCACCATGCAACTTGGCCTGGTGTTGGTACCTCTTTCACCAGCCATGACACTTAAGCAAAGCACTTTTGTGATTCCGTGAAACTGATTCAATCTGTGAACTTTCCAACCCAGATTTCTCCCAATGACAAATCTTCCCTTCTGGATTTGGTGATGACTAATGTTCCTGCAAATGTCTTCTGCTTTTCCTCTGCTCCAGTTAAGTTCATCTGATTTATGCTCGTCGGTCAACATCTCTCTGGCTAGTCTCAGAAAACTTCTTCAATGCAGGTGAGTCTGGCATTTCACTCAAGCAGATTGGCAGGGACTGCAAGCAGCCATTTCTCTTCAGGACTGGTCACTCATACCTACTGCCCCTGATATAAACTCAACTTTGGAAAAAACACAACTGTCCAACCTCAAGATTTAACTTTAAAACTTGTCTCCCTCCTCCAAGACCTGGTTGCGCCTTGTTAATTATGCCTCTGGAGTGTCCTTCCCCTCTATCCTTTCACTTCCAATGGCATCACAACCGACTCCGCTCGTGAGAAGGCCGAATGCCTCAATTCTGTGTTTGCTTCCAAATCCTGTGTCTCCATCCCCTCACTCTAAATACCCACCCAACCCAGTCACACCCAACTACTCCTGGACTCTGTCTTTTGCACCTGAGAAGGTGAAAACGTTTCTGTCAACCTCAACTCTGATGCTGTGACTGGATCAGACAGAATCGGCTCACATATCCTAAAAATATGCTCTGCTGCTCTTGCACTTCCTCTTTCTGCTATTTTCACCCTATCATTTGCCCGAGGTCATCTTCCATCTACTGGGAAGTCGGCCAACATCATCGCATTACATAAACAAGATGCAAAAATGGATCCCCTTAACTATAAACCTATCAGCTTACTTCTAATCATCAGCAAGGTCATTGAATCCATCATCACAGCTGACATCAAAGTCTTGGCTTTTTTCCTAATGACCTCATCTCATCTCATATCATGAATTTGAATTCAAACCAGGTCACTCTACCTTGGACATACTGCTTCTACTCACTCAATAATGGATGGAAGCCCTCAATGCCAGACATGAAATCAGGGCAATCTCTCCAGACACATCTCGAGCTTTCAATACAGTCTGGCAAACTCTCTGCTTACTCTCCAAACTCTCTGCCGATGGCATCCAAGGCTAACTCCATACATGGATTACTGGCTTCCTCTACTCTCAGAGCCAACATGTGGCGCTCAACGGAATCCTTTGAACTCCTCTCCTTGTGAAAGCCAGAGTGTCCCAAGGCAATGTTCTTGGGCCTAGTCCTATTCCTGATCTTCATCAATGATCTCTCTAACTCTCTGGAAAATCCTCTTTATCTCTTCACTGATGACAACTCTTTGCCATGACATCCCTCATCTTTCAGACAGTAAAACAGAAGCCTCTTCCCTCTCTTCAGACCTTAATAGATTCACAAGATGGTCAAACATTTGCATTGTCTTTAAATCCTGACTCTCTCTCTCTCTCCCTCTCCCTCTCCCTAGACCATCTGGCAAACCCTCCCTTCTACTTTTTTAACAATCCTCTTGTATAAATTCAGTGCTTCACTATCAGCCATGATCTTTCTTGAGCAAACCACATCTCTAATTTGTCTCCATTCTCAGTCGCCGGCTGGACAGCCTCCATCACGCAGAGACCTTCCTTGGCACAACAGAACTCATAACTACGTAAGAGGCCTACATCCGCAGCTTTATAGAGTACTACTCTACTCTCTGGCATCCCTGCCATACACCTTTCTCAACATGACTTCCTGGAAATCAAGGCCTTCAAGATCAATGGAATCTCCCACGATGAAGCTGAGTCGATGGGCCTTTCACTTTCATTTCACAGATGACCTCCTTTCTGGTCTTGCACCTTCCACTCTTTCCATGCTTTTCCCCTGCCCCCAGGTTTCTGCAGTGTGTAAACGATCCACCATCAAGCCCCATCTGGGGAATCTCTCAAAATCCAAAACCACTGCTCACACTCACCTCCACTTTTGTTCCTCTTTTGTTCCTCTTTTTTCCCCACCTGTGGAACCAACATCCACATTCTATTCAATCTCATTCTTCCCTCCAGGTGTTCAAGACAGCTGTTCACCACCATCTCAGATCATACCCAATCCAACCACCCCCACCCCATCCCCCATGCACACCTCTTTCCACATTCCCAGTTTTTCCTTCCTGAGACTGCTTCTGTATCAATCTTGTCCACGACGTGCATTCACCCCTACCCCTCTTTCTTCCCCACGTCCTTTATTTCTCCAAGTCTCCCTCAATTGTGATTGGTGTTTCACACCTCTTTCTGTTGTTCCTTGTGTTCTATTATATCCTCATCCATTCAATGTTCATGCTCCAACACGAGCTTTGACTTTGTATACAAAAAAGAAGAATTGACAAACTTATTGCAGTTTATTTTGCCACGTGTAACCAATGCCTGCACCTCGTCAAGTCCACACCACCATGGCCACGTTTCCAACATTGCAGACCTCATTTGCTCTCATTTGCCTTTCTGAGCTTTCTGCGCCGATTTTGTGATTTTCCCTTGGCTCACATCCTTCTTCTCCACACTTTTGATGACACCCACAGCCACCGTCTGCCGCATGTCTCTCACCGCGAAACGCCCTGCGGACAAGGATACAATTTTTGGAAAAGACATTTTCGCTAACATATCAGGAGATCACATCAAGGAACTCATCTTTAGACTTGGGAGACTTTGCCCTGATTACAAAAATCACAATAATCCAAATATCAGTGAAGATACAGTAATACCAAGTGGCCATATATTCATTATGCATATATAGCCAGACAGTTAACCTCACCTCATCTCTCCTTTCATAATTCCCCATGCATAGCCTTCCCCTCCCTTAACTGTTCTTTATCCTCCCAACCTCCTTCACCTCGCTTTCCCCACTCCTCGCACACTCTTCTGCACCACATTCTGATTATCTTCCTTGTCATTCAGCTCCCTTCCATAAATCCCCTCAAACCTCTTCCTCCCTCCCCAACCCTTCCCTTCCAAAATATGAAATAATTACATGGCCTCGAAGCAGACACGTTCAGGTCACAACCAGGTTGTCAAAGGATCCTGTACACATCATCTGCCCCATAGATGCTCCACGATGGGCCATTGATCAAACATCGCACCACAAGATCACAAAACACCACACGTACAAAGCACAACCATTTACGCCATCATTGTGTCGTACTTAATAAATAGATAGGCCCATTGTTTGACACCATGGAAAATATGAGGTCACGTCCAGAAAAATGTACGTTCCTCATACGGCACGTAACGTCATGATGACTTTCAAAACAAGGGTGGCATCACAGCCCATGGTGTTTTCCTGTTATTTCAGTTTGCCATTGCTCCCTGATCCATTAGTAACGGGACATCGCAGCATATAAACCATGTAGCGTGTCAGGTATTTACACCCAGCAGATATGAATGGGCGAAACTCTCCACATGATATCGTGCACAAGCTCTTGCACCTCCTGTGCACATCATCCTCTTCATTGCACTACATATCGTGCCCATTCGTGCAGATCATCTCTGCCATCACGCTGAAAAAGACCACTCCTCAACACCAACTGACACCACAAATGAGTGCCCATGTGTCGCCCTAAACCCGAAGGGCACCGCACGCCTCGACCCATACATTTGTTTGTGAAAACTTTTGATGCGATGGACAGGTGAGCAAACTCGCTGAACGGTAAATGATTTATGTACGATGTCACTTCCACAACGTTTTTTTTCAACCTTTACTGAGTTTTTCCTCAAGCAAAATATTTCTGGAATTCCGCATCCCCCTCACCCCCTTAGTAATATGGACTTTCTCTCTCTGTCTCTGTCTCTGTCTCTCTCTCTCTCTCTC
>CM068954.1:33872464-33880433 GCA_035128595.1 Eptatretus atami | reverse complement strand
AGTTATTTGAAAAAAGTGCAAGGGTGCCAATATTTTTGGCCACGACTATAAATACCAAAAACAGTTTCAGTCCTTCGTACCATACATGTTTGTCCCTTGTTTACTGATGTCTTTGTGATATATGTAAAAGTACACTGATGTCTCTAAATACTCTTGTCCTGCATATTATATGATACAGTGGGGTCCAAAAGTATTATTCTACTAAAATCGATGCCAAGCTTTCTCAAATCATGATTTAAACAAAATTTTTCATAATATTGAAGATATGTATCCAAGTTCTTTAATTTATAATAGTTATTATTGACTGACACCTTGTCTTAACAGAATAAATGAAGGATGAATACATTTTAGAAAATGATAAAATGTATGTGAGCAAACTTAGCCAAAGACAGCCCCAAGCCCGTTTGAAAAAAGGAGGAGAGTTGGTAATTGAACGAGCAACCCAACCCCGTGGAAAAAAAAACAATAATGCTATTGAAGCAGCAGCCTGCCCAATGTCCGAGAACGTGGACGGGAAGAACTAACTGGTGTGACTATGCTCTGGAGTGCATTACAACACTTGGGAAAAGAATGACTCAAATATAATCCACAAACTAATCGTATTATAATGGAGTAAACGCATATGTTTATGTATGTATATTTGTGACCAAAACACCTTCTTCTTGTTGAAATTTTCTTTAACACATTCCGCCATGTTGTTTACATGTGTAAAGCTAACCTAAGAAACATATAAATGACTTACCTGTATTCATCGGTGCTATTTTTTTTTGTTACTTTGACTTGATTAATCGAAATTGAGATATGGGCAAAAGAAAATATACGACGTAAAAACCCAGCCGGAAGTCCAAGGGAAGTGGTGTATTTGGGACACGTCTGCTCTGGAAGGCTGGCGGTTTGAATTTCCATTCCAGTTTTTGATAAATTTGTGTTGACCTTCCCTTCCAGCGCTAACTGATCATTTAAAATCAAATAATTTGTGTTGAGTTACTTTTGTATTTATACATGTTGGGTTCTGGCTTCTGATTTGCAGTACATATTCAGTCCGAGCACAAAATATATTTGGTCAACTTCCCCCACCATTATCCATCCCATCCCCCCTCCGCCATGCCCCCATAACCCTCGATCCACCATCATTCCCACTAACCCACACCCACCATTCCCCCCTTCCCTCCCAGAGAAAGAAGGCATGTTCAAAGTTGCCTATGCTTCTGCAGCGATGTGTGGAAGAGGCACGTGAAGCGCGCTGATCCACACGAGTTAAGTCAATACCAAAAATATAGTTGAGGCATTTCTTAAGGAAAAAGAGGGTCACACTGATTAGTGATTACGGTATACATAAAGACAGATTTGATTTTTCCGATAATAATAA
Source organism: Eptatretus atami (assembly GCA_035128595.1). Classification (NCBI taxonomy): domain Eukaryota; kingdom Metazoa; phylum Chordata; class Myxini; order Myxiniformes; family Myxinidae; genus Eptatretus; species Eptatretus atami. Next base: position 33,879,064 of record CM068954.1, on the reverse strand, counting down.
GCGTTATCCTGAAGAGTTCATGTTAAACCCTTGACGTGTCTAATGCCCAACTGTGTCTGTGGACATCCTCCTGCAGTTGGGTAACTTTTTTTAGGAGGTTGGTGGCAGGATTTGCACTCCGGCCACCGTAAAACATTTCATTCCGCAAAACCCACATGCAAAGAATACTGAAAACCCACTCTGTGGGAGAACCTCCTGTGCTGCTGCCCTTCGCAGAGCAGCTCACCAGATGACGGGATTGGGGCAAAGCCTTCAGGACCCCCATTCCTTGATGAAAGGAGGAACAGCACAGGGTAAACATCCTGGGTCAGATTTCATTGGTGTGTGGGGGAGTGGTGCTGAGGTGTCGTCCACCAGACGGCGGTCTCCTTGGGTTAACCTGAGGCGGTCCCTTCGGGTGGGTACCTGGAATATCCCATTCCAAAGCGAGGATGATCACCTGTCTCTGTTATCATCTGAGCTCAAGCGTTTGAACTTCGGTATTGCAGCACTCTCTGACGATCGGAGACCGGGTAGCGACGAGATAATGGTGGGTGGTTACACCTACTATTGGTCTGGTCGTTCTGGTGGTTACCATGCCCAAGGAGTTGCTGTAGCTGTGTTCAATAAGCTGACGCCAATGATAGTTGAGGTAACACTGGTCAAGGAGCATATTATGAGACTTAGGATTCGTCACTCCTTGGGTGTCGTTTCCCTGGTCTCTGTATATGCTCCGACTGAGGCGAGTGATCTCACTGTTAAGGATGTATTCTGTACCACGCTCGAGTCTGTGGTTGATCAGTGCCCCAGGCGAGATACTCTTCTAGTCTTGGGGAATTTCAATGCTTCGACTGGAACTGATAGGGATGGTTATGGAACATGTATTGGTCCCCATCGGTGTGGAACTATGAACCAGAATAGCACTAAGCTCCTTGACTTTGCAAGAAGTTGTGGACTTAGCGTGGCTGGTTCATGGTTTCAGTGCCCATAGGCTCAACGCTGGACTTGGTGTTCCAACGCTGGTGGTGTGGTAAAGGAGATCGACCATGTGCTCGTTGCTGGTCGCTGGAGGATGATCCAGAACTGCAGGGTCTACCTGAGTGCTATTGTATTTATTTGAAATTTATTTGTGCTATAAGAAGGTCCAAGTGATGGCAAAGGTGTATGGCACAGGTCCTCGATGATAGGAGGAAAAGCACGGGGTAAACTTCCTGGGTCAGATTGCATTCCTGGGTCTTCTTGGGTCAGACTCACTCCTGGGTCATATTTAGACCAAGTGGTCGAAATGGAAAGGGTCTAAGCTGTCTAATCTGTCTGAAGGGTATAAAGGGTCTAAATGGTGTTAAGGTCTAAGGGGTCTAAAGGGTCTTTTGGATACTCGCGACTTTGGGGTCTTTAGGGTCTTTTGGTCCTCGGGGACTTTTGGTCTTCGGGGTCTTACGGGTCTTGGGAATTAACGTTCAAACAGGACGTGATTAATAGGCAGATTGTCTTCACGGCTTCCCTGACTGACTCATGACTTACCGCTTCACCAACGCACCGCCTCACCATCCTTTTCATTTTTAGCTCGCCTGTTCGAAGAACAGAGAGCTATAGCGATACCCCCGGCATGAGCGTCAGCGTCAGCGTAGCTGAGCGTGATGAAAATGTTAAAGTTTTTGGTGCAAGTTATCCTTCTAATGTTTTTATCTACCACACTATTTTTTATACGCCCGATATATAATATATATATACATATATAATATATATATATATATATATATATATATATATATATATATATATATATATATTCAGTATATATTATCGGGCGTATTATGTGATACCGGTCGTCCGTCGTCTCCGTCTCGTCGCGTCCGTCTGTTCCTGTCCGCACTCTAACTCCCAAAGTTTTCAACTTTCACGTTTCATATTTGGTACATAGGTACAGACTGTGGAGACGGTGTGTCGTGACATACGTTCGTCATCTAAAGTGGTTGCCATGGCAACCAGGATGCTGTTTTCCATCCGTTCTTGTCTGCACTCTAACTCCCAAAGTTTTCAACTTTCACGTTTCATATTTGGTACATAGGTACAGACTGTGGAGACGGTGTGTCGCGACACATGTTCGTCATCTAAAGTGGTTGCCATGGCAATCAGGATGCTGTTTTCCATGTAGTAGCACAATTCTGTATATACCTTCTTGTCCGGGCATATATTGTGCTCACTTGCGCTCTTGTTACTGATTGCAATATACAAATACATATATTGCTTTAAAATTCTTTGGATCAGACTTCACTGCAATGCTTTATAAAAAATATTAATTATTAGACTAGTCTTTTAAAAACGATAATTGTATAAACAGGCGAGCATTGGTGGCTTTACACCAACTCTGGTTATATATATCGATGATTTATTTCTCATCAAGTGGTTACCATTAATAAATTTCCTATTGGTCTTGTACTTTTCACCCCATTGTGTGTACATATATATGTGTGTTTAATATATATATATATGTATATATATATATATATATATATATATGTTATATATATATATGTATAATGTTTATATATATATATATGATTATATTTACATATATATATTATATATATATATATATATATATAATATATATATATATATATATACAACACGAGGTGTGTTCAAAAAGTATCCAACCTTAATTTTTCTGCGTAAACAAATGAAGCTAGGGAGGCGTGTTTGGTGCATGTATGTAGGCGATCCTAATCCTATGCGTGAATATTCTCCGCCTGCAGAAGCTGTCAGTCGCCGACAGACCGCCGATGAGTGAGGAAGTGTAAGTGAGCGCCGTCGGATTTTCCTTTTTGACAAAATGGCGAAAAACTTGAACAACGCTACTGCATCAAATTTTGTGTGAACCTTGGCGATTCCCAAGTGGAAACGATCCGCAAGATTCAACAGGCCTTCGGGAACGAAGCAATGGGCACCACACAGATAAAGAGTGGTAATACCGCTTCAAAGATGGTCGCACATCAGTGGGAAGTGAAGCACGTTCTGGTAGGCCCTCAACATCCTGAAATGAGATCGTCATTGACCAAGTGAGGACCCTGCTGATGCAGGATCGTCGAATCATGATCAGAGAACTTGCAGACGAGGCGGGCTCAGCATTGGATCCTTCATTCCATTGTGACTGAGGATTTGGGCTTAAGGAGAATCTCAGCGAAGTTCGTGCCAAAGCTGCTAAGATTGAGCAGAAGCAACTCCATTTGGAGATCGCACAGGACATGCTGAGACTGTGAACAGCGATCCAACTTCTTCAACACAGTGATCACTGGCGAGAGACCACAGTGATCCGTCATTTTGTCAAAAACGAAAATCCGACGGGCCTCACTTACACTTCCTCACTCATCGGCGGTCTGTCGGCGACTGACAGCTCTGCAGGCGGGAAAATATTCACGCATACGGATTAGGATCGCCTACATACGTGCACCAAACCACGCCTCCCTAGCTTCATTTGTTTACGCACAAAATTAAGGTTGGATACTTTTTGAACACACCTCGTATATGTATATGTGGCAGTCAGTAAGTAACCTTAACATGGCGATATAAATTCAAGAATATAATATGTGTAGTTGTAGACATCATTTGTTATATATATATATATATATATAGTGTCAATGTTTTTTCCCTGTTTTAGATCTGGCAACATTGAGCGTTTGACATCAGTCGAGCAGTTCCAAGATGGCGGCTCCTTTTGAAGCATGCAGCAGGGAGCAGCAACATTCTGTCATCCGTTTCTTGGGAGGTGAGGGTGTGAATCCCAGTGAAATCCATCGCAGAATGAAAAAGCAAAATGGTGACTCATGTTTATCACTGAAGCAGGTGTATGACTGGAACAGGAAGTTTGACTGCATACGATATCTCTGTATGTATATGTACATATATATCGTGGTGTCTGTCCATGCGTTTATCTGTCTCCCTTTTATGGCATCTGCTTCTTTTATGGCGTTTCTGGCGTTTATAGCAACCATGTTTGAAAAACTGCTGATTGGTTATTTTGCATTTTCATTTCACTTTGATGAATGCAATGTAGTCAGTCACTTTATTGTCCCTTCCAGTAAACTTTAAAATCAACACGAACATCTGTATTAAAGTGGATTTAATACAGATCTTCATGTAGTTACACACAATTTACAATCGCTATGTTTTACAATCTTTTTAGACAAATCCAGCCACCGCCACTTGATTTTGTACACACACAACACACACACACACACAAACAACTACACCACACACACACACACACACACACACACACACCTCCAAGAGCCTTAGATCACTGTCGAAAAAGTGAATATTTTAAATAACAAATGTCAAAGGAAAACAAAAACATAATTCTTCAATGACTTACCAAGTGGAGGGTACTCGGCGAATGGCTCAACACACATGGGTTTTCCAGGAATCATTTGAATTATCCCTGCATCACCTGATTTCAAGGCCTTCGGGTTGTCTTCCAGCTTTTTACCCGAGCGCCGGTCAATTCGCTCTTTGAGCTCGGCAAACTTGCATGCAATGTGTGCAGTGTGGCAGTCCACCACGGGTGAGTACCCTGCTGTGATTTGGCCAGGATGGTTCAGGATAATGACCTGGAAAGAAAAAGAAAAACTGTTTCATCTCCACAAAGAGTCAAACCTTTTTTTAACATTTAAAGCTTCGTTTTAGTTCCTAATTGGGTTCGAAATCATAAATTAACGTTGAAAGGAGAATGGGATGGTAGAGACTCCTTCACTGACTTGTCTAATTTCAACCTACCTTGGGCTAAGTAGGTGATCCTTGCCAATGTTGTAATGATCAATCATCGGGGTCATATCTACTATTCACTTGACTCACAATGAAATAACAAGAAACCTCCCAAACATTAAAATGGAAAGGATCATGTTATAGCTACAAATTACTTGAGGTCCATGTTCCACAAGGCTCCACATTACCCTTGTTATCACCTATTTGTTAATATGGACTGGTGGGGTAGCTTCCGGTTGTGTGCACTCTCTTTTGAGCTGTCTCGCCTGGGTTTGAATCTCGACTCGGCTATAAACTGTCAGCATGGTGTTAAGCATGCAGATGATGAATTGGTCCGTGTGCCGCCCATCTGAAGCACGTTAGGCCGGAAGACCCATCTGGTGGTTGATGGACGTTAAATATCCCACGGTGTTTTTCGTGAAGAGTAGGAGAATCATCGCCGGCAGCCGCAAACAAATTACAAATTGCTGCCACCCAGAGTCAAACGCCAAGCCTTGCCAGCCGGTTCGTAAAAGAAGTAGGCCAAAAATATTTGGGGTTGTTAAAAGTAGGACTATTAGTAGTGTATCACCTATTTGGTGATGCAGCATGCATCGTGCTATTTTTGCTTAACCAAGATACAAAATAAGTTCAGGAATACAAGTGGATGATTACACACTGGAGATTGTCTATCATGGTATATAGTAAAATAAAATAGTCAAAACCCTCATCCTTCTCATTTATAATTTGTGCTTATGTTTTCGCTCAACATAGTGTGTGTGTGGTGTGTGTGTGTGTGTGTGTGTGTGTGGTGTGTTGTGTGTGTGTGTGTGTATACTCCATTCCAGGTTTTATATATATATATTATATAATATATATATATATATATATAATATATATATACACAAAACAATATATATATATATATATATATATATACACAAACATACATATAATATAATACACACACACACATATATATATATATATATATTAATATAATATATATATATATATACACAAACATACATATAAATATATATACATATATACAGTGGGGAGAACAAGTATTTGATACACTGCCGATTTTGCAGGTTTTCCCACTTACAAAGCACGTAGAGGTCTGTAATTTTTATCATAGGTACACTTCAACTGTGAAAGACGGAATCAAAACAAAATCCTAAAATCACATTGTATGATTTTTAAATAATTAATTTGCATTTTATTGCATGAAATAAGTATTTGATCACCTACCAACCAGTAAGAATTCCGGCTCTCACAGACTTGTAGTTTTGTCTTTAAGAAGCCCTCCCATTCTCCACTCATTACCTGTATTAACTGCACCTGTTTGAACTCGTTATCTGCATAAAAGACAGCTGTCCACACTCAATCAATCAGACTCCAACCTCTCCACAATGGCAAGACCAGAGAGCTGTCTAAGGACATCAGGGACAAAATTGTAGACTTGCACAAGGCTGGGATGGGCTACAGGACAATAGGCAAGCAGCTTGGTGAGAAGGCAACAACTGTTGCGCGAATTATTAGAAAATGGAAGAAGTTCAAGATAACAGTCAATCTCCCTCGGTCTGGGGCTCCATGCAAGATCTCACCTCGTGGAGCCTCAATGATCATGAGAAAAGGTGAGGATCAGCCCAGAACTACACGGCAGGACTGGTCAATAACTTGAAGAGAGCTGGGACCACAGTATCAAAGAAAACCATAAGTAACACACTACGCCGTCATGGATTAAAATCCTGCAGCGCACGCAAGGTCCCTCTGCTCAAACCAGCGCATGTCCAGGCCCGTCTGAAGTTTGCCAATGACCATCTGGATGATCCAGAGGAGGAATGGGAGAAGGTCATTGGTCTGATGAGACCA
>CM068954.1:33849964-33867464 GCA_035128595.1 Eptatretus atami | reverse complement strand
CCTGTAGAGCTGTGACTCGACTGGCTCTGGCTGAGCCATTATTCTTGAGTGTAGGTTAGCAGGTTTCAAACATTCTACTCTTAACGCATCCTCTTTAATACCATGCTTTGGGGGCGCACTTACGTTTGAGCAGTTTAGTCCAGGTTTGATTCCCAATCTACCAATAAAAACTGTCACTCTGATGTTTGGCATGCATGGCAATCCACCAATCCATGTGTCATCCATCGGAAGGACCTCGGACCAGACGACCAGTCTGCCAGCACCGGTCGTTGGATTGAAGATCCCACAGTGTCTTTCACAAAGAGTAGGTGAGTTATGGCCAGCACCCTGAACATATTCAAAATCCCTATCATCTCTTACAGGGGGCACTGCATTAGTGGTATTGTTGCTCCACATCTCCTAACCCTGCCACACCGAAATGATGCTACCTGTGGTCCAAATTATGCTGGTTAGGGTTATGTTTTCATGCTACCTATGCTGGGTCGGGCAGGAATTTGTAATTTGTTCAGGGTGCCGGTGAGAGCTCGCCTATTCATCGCGAATGACACCATGGGATCTTCAACGTCCACCAACGAATGCTGGCAGACGGAAAAAAAAACCGTTTAACTTCCATCCAAGGGACGGCACACACACATTGGTGAATCGCTCTGCCTGTGAAACACTGGGATGACAATTTATAGCTCGGTCGGGATTCAAACCCAGGCTAGACATCTAGGTGAGTGTGTGTACCTCTAGGCCATCCTGTAAGCCCAGGACACAGCAAGAGTGCCACGAATGTAAAGTACTGCAGATCGCCATGTCTCCTGTTCATGAATTTCAAGTGCTGGAAGCTTTTTTTAAGAGACTTTATTTCTTCAGTAAGATGGAAACAGAAATATTGGCACGAAAGATATCTCATGCAACATTGAAGGTAGGAGGGTGGTTCGAGGTTGGCATTGACTTTTTGAATTGCATTACTTCCATGGAAAAACAATATGTGAAAGCTGGAATTTTGTGCAATGATATTGTCTCCCCTGAACAAGTTTCCAGGAAGTGACATCGACTCTCGTCAAAGCATTCTGACTCTCAAAGCAAGATGGTGGAAAACGGTCACGTATGTTGTGGAACGAAGTTCCTTGTGAAGAAGAACATCAAAGCAGCTGAAAGTCAGAGACCGTCTGCACAATTTGATGCTGTATATCCTTCACGTTCATCACCAATCTGGGCAGACAGCTGTGAGTTTAAATGGTGAAATGAGCCCACAAAATGGCTGTGAATTACTGAGCAATCTTGAGCATTCTCACACACAACCAACTCTGTCACTCAAAGAAACGTTTAACACGTTCAACAGCTTGGAGAATTACAGGATTTACTATACGTGAAATTGCAGAAGAATTGGATGTCGGTGTTCGAAGTGTGGAAACTCATTTATTGTCAATTGAGATTCAATAAGGTTTGTGCAAGTTCCTTAACACAGGATCTCATGTTTTATCGAAAGGTAATTTTTGTGCCATTGCAACTGAGCTCCTACTTGAGCAAGGAAGATTTATTAAAGACAAAGAAGAAGGCAGCCACTAAATAGCCTCTGATGGAATATTGTTCCCATATCTGGGTTGGTGCACCTGCTTGTCATCTTTCTCTCCTTGACAGGATTGGGCAATGTCCTGTCAATCAGGTTAGAGCATGACTTGGCATCATCATTTGAACCTCTTTCCATCGAGTGTTCTGGAAAACTTAATGTCTCTTGTGCAGATATTCTCTTGGAAGGTGCTCTGAAGTCACCCTTTGTCTCCTGAGCGTACCTTCAGACATTCCACACGTTTTTGTAACTTATTCATCCCATTATACGATATCTATCCCTGAGGCCAACACTGTTTCATACTATTCCAACTCCTTTCCTCATGCTGCTCTACTCTGAAACTCTCTGCCAGTATCTTGCTTTCCCTCATTATATAACCTTCCACAATTCAAGAAGAATGTTAACTAGTGTAGTTCGTGCTATCGTTCTCTGGCTCTCTCGCTGTCTCTGTCTCTGTCTCCCCCCCCCCCCCCCCCCCCCCCCCCTGCAAACTCTCCTTGTGGTCCGGAAAAAATTGCTTTAACATCTACTGAGACCTCAGTCCATCATTTCACACAATCAAAGCAGTAAGCATGGAATACAGACATTCTTCCTTCACATCACCAAAATAATTCAAGATTCAGCTGTTCCGTCAACATTGAACTACCCCTGTAATTCAAAACATAAATGCACATGGTTCATGAATGACTTCCTTCATTAACACAATAACCAGCATATACACATTATTTCTAAGACAATCACTTCCAGGATCAATAGAGAGGACCTGAAGGTTATTTATTTATTTATTTATTTATTAGTATGCAGCCTATGGCTGCTTGTCTGCATCATTTTCTGGTGGCACAGCAGTGCTGCTGATGCAATTCCCCCTGTTACCAGGAAGCTGGTACTCATTTTGCCAACCTTGGAAGGATGCTAGGCTAAGTCGACCCACCTGGTGTTAATTCAACAGATTGACAGGGGCTTGAACTCAAGACCCTAAGATCTTAAGCCAGTCACCTTGACCGTTAAGCCAACACCAGGCATGACCTGAAGGTGTTGCGAAGAAATAACATCTCAAGAAAATGCCAACGAGAGCGTAGTCGAAGGCACGCCACCGCAAACCCCCATGCTTCCCGCGGAAAGTAAAGTTGAACGATGGCAAAAAGTTCCACTAGGTTATGACTAAATATCAAATTTTGAGTTAAATTTTTTTTCCCAGTTTTGACCGAAGTCCCCACCCCGTGGGGCATGAACCGGTAGGTCAAATCCAAAAAAAATCGTGACATTTATCATGCGTCCTCCAATATTGATTGCATATACAAAGTTTCATTCAAAAACGTGTCCATCATTGCATTTCTTGGTGTTTGACCTTTTGACTCTACCCCAGGGGGGCGTGGCCAAAAATGATACTTCTCTTGCACCTTCTTGCCATGTGGCGATCATAACTACCGAATTTGGAGAAGTTCCGCATAACCGTTTAGGAGGAGATAGCGTGACGGACAGACAGACGGAGCCGGTTTTTTTTTCTCAAAAAGCGTGGTGATAATAAGACGAGACGGATTAGATATGCTTGCTAATTCTACAAACAAATTAGGTAGGCGACCTTGAAATGATGACCTAGAAAAGGAGTATCATGGAATCTTTAACACCTACAGGCAAATCGTCGCCAAATCGAAAATTAGCCCCAACGTACTCTCACAAAGATGGTAGTTCCAGAAGACTGCGGCGACCACTGTGGCGTGACGACTGTTAATAGGATTTTCACCCAGAAGTGACAGTACAAGCAGCTGCGAGGCCTTTATCACTGGCCTATCAAGTTTTAAACTCATTTGAGTAACTGAGCTAAACACTTTACAGCACAAGCGTAACCCTTAAGTGATTATCATCTGTTCCGAAACCTGAAATATCACTACCATGGCATCGATTCCAAGACCTTTTAATTTCAAGCAAGCGCTGAGGGGACAATCTCTGAGGGCCCCTTGGAAGGATTGTATTTTTTAACATGATTGATTCATCCATGGATTGATGGTTTGAGAGCATTGAAGTAACGACTAATATGTTCATCGGACACTTCATTCTCAGACATTTCGACCACCCAACATATAAAACACCTCGATGATCGTCAACAATCGTGGTGGTTTTACCAGGTAGAGAATTTTGACGAAGGCTTTGTGTGAGTTCCTCTGCGATCTGCTTGTTTAGCCGAACAATGCAGTCAATGTTGCTCTTCATTCACGTTTTTTAAATTTGTGATCCTTGTTTACGACTTTAAGTTATGCAAGCTCTACAATGATTCAGCAGGTGTATATACGTATATACGAATGCATGAATAGCATAACCTTATCGGAGAGCTTTTGCATTCATAGTGTAAGCTTTGTGCATCAAGTAGCCTTTCCTTCAAGATGATAGTGAAAAGTACTAATAATCATGGTACTGTTATGCTGGATTCGTACCAGAGCTCTTCAAGTGCTAACAACCTATTTGGAGATGTATACTTATCAAGCTTGTCGTGGGTGGTTCCGACTCCGAGCCGTGATCAAAGGACAAAACTGCTCCCCGAAAGGTACCCATTGTCTCACGTCTTCCACTTGAGTCAACTGTTACAGGACTTATTGTACAATGTGTGATAATCCACACTGAAATGTTGCTTTTTTTTGTCGCACAATTAACATGACCAGCATTTGTTGAGTGATGTGCACGCAATTATATATTTGAAGCAGAACCGCAATGATAATTAAGAATTGACGTCATAAGCATTTATCATGCAGGAGAAATCCTAGCATTCCCACCCAGCAGGTTTGTACCGTCCATCTTTCACAGTTCTGACCATGATGTTTAAAGATGAGAATCACTGGCAACACAATGTCCAAGATGGGCCCAATGGTTCTCACCTGTGCTGTGTAGCTTGCAGCCTGCTTTGGAGGATCATTCTTGCTGTCTCCTGCGACATTTCCCCGGCGTATGTCCTTCACGGACACGTTTTTTATATTGAATCCGACGTTGTCGCCAGGAAGTGCTTCCTGCAAGGCTTCATGGTGCATTTCCACTGACTTCACTTCTGTTGTGATGTTCACTGGAGCAAAGGTCACCACCACCCCAGGTTTCAGGATGCCCGTTTCCACACGGCCCACAGGAACGGTTCCAATGCCTGGTAACAAAAAGGAAAAAGGACGACAGTATAGTTCTTCGATATCACTAAAGCATCCATCAAATATTTTAAGCACATGATGCAAGCATGTGAAGCGAGCCAATGTGACTGTTGAGCAAAATCCCATAACCTTCGAGCATGCAATGAATACAAATTTTTGTGATCACATGACGCATCAGGTGACCGTGTAATAATTAAGTTATCAGACGACTGCAGTGCGAACTAAAACGGCACTCGGTAGAGGACGTACCTTTGCCAGGCTGAGCAGTTTACATTTTGTATCCCACTGATAGGCTGGATCTGCATTCGAACCTTTAATCAAAATCGAATCAATTTGTCCTTTGCACAAACACAAGCAGTGCACCAAGTATCATCCAAATCTGTCCAAAACTTTTTGAGATATTCTGTTGTATATCTTTTTTTGGCCCGATCGCTCAATTGTGAAGAATCACTTGAAAAATTTTCTGGGATCCTAATCCACATCCGGATCTTCACCGAAATTGAATCAATTCTTCCTTATCACACACCAAACCTGTCCACAGTTTCATCCGAATCCGTCCACAACTTTTTGAGATGTCGTGCCATATTCGTTTTTGGTCCTATCTCTCAATGGTGAATAATCACTTCAAAAATTAAATAATTCTCGTATCCGGATCTGGATCTTCACTAAAATCGAATCAATTCGTCCGTGTCATTCTCCCAACCTGTCCACCCAAATTTCGTGCGATCCATCCACAATTTTTTTAAAGATATCCTGTTCAAACAGACAGACAGGGGTGAAAACATAACTTCCGTCCGCCTTCGGTAGCGGAGGTAATTACTGTATACAAAAATAAATATTATGAAAAGGTTGTAATGATGACAGATCCAACAAATATATCTAAAAAATAAATTCCATCACTTATGATATAGAATGGCATGATTAAAAAAACAAAAAATGTACTCCTGAAAATCCAACTCTTAAATGTGTACATGAGGCCATAATATTGTGACACATAATAAATCTTACATGTCCTCTCCCTCCTCTCAGAATGAGACAAGAGCTAGTTCCCTGCTTTAAGGAAGGATAGATTGTGAGTAAAGAATTTAGGACGTGAAGCACAGAAAGGATGTACAAAACTTTTGAGCATGAGAAGCCACCGTACCAAGTACACCGCATCATGCGGGTCTAGCACTTCCAAAAATAATTTTCTTAGAGTGAAAACATTTACTTAAAATAAGAAAATTGTGGCTAGAAAAAAAATTCTCATGTTTTCTTGTTTCAATAAAACTTTTCTAAATGTCAACAAAATCTTTTCTTACAAACAAAAAACTTATTGGCAGGTTGTTGAAGTTAGAAAATAAAGTCGTTTGAGAAGTAAGTGTAGCCTCATGTTCTGAGCACTTTCCACATGTCAGGAAGGTGCAGTTTCGATTCACTTGACCGTGCTGTGTGTGCACAGTGTTTTCCCACCTCCAATTTTGTAAACATCCTGTAAGGGAAGGCGGAGAGCCTTTTCGGTGGGACGCTTTGGTGGGAGGATGATGTCCAGTGCATCCAGCAGTGACATTCCAGATGCGTTCCCTTCCTTACGCTCGACCTTCCAGCCCTTGAACCAGGTCATCTGCACAGGTACAAAGCCGAGCCGAGGCTAAGAAACATAAAAATAGCAGACAGGCCTAAAGGCCCCTTCCTTAATTATCACTCCCGCCAACTTTACTGTGCTCTGAGCGCTGTATGAGTGAAACGGTTACTCTTCCATTCCACCATGGACGATGATGTACGCCTCAGTCATGTTTGATGGTACATATCATCCACAGGGCAGTTTTCTGCCCATTTATCACGGGACCAAAGCTACTTGAATCATTTGTCCATTTTCACCCTAAGTCAACAACAAGTGTATCTTGTTTTATTTGATTTGATTACTGCATCAGTTATTGTAAATCGAGCTATGGGTGCACCAGCTGCCTCATTTAATTTGAGCAACGATCCAAGGCTCATTGCGGAGCTTGCGCACGCACGCACACACACACACACACACACACACACACACACACACACACACACACACACACAAACAACAACAACAACAATGACATTAGGAGATACCAAGGTACTTTTATATGAACTCCAGTAAACATTAAGAGACAATGGGCAAATCAACACAACATATGGGATTTGAACCTGGATCACAGCATAGTGAGCTATCATCATGAGCATGAGCTATCTAAACAGGCCAATCCAGGCCCTTTTTCTAGCCTATAACCGCTGGGATGGCCCCATGAATATTCAATCTGGTTGTGAGAGGTCGAGGACTTCCTTTCGCCATACCCACTGATTTTACTCGTCACACGTCTTGTTATGTCAGTTTCAGAGCAAACCTGATGGGTTAAGAAAAGTTGGCCAATTCAGATTTCCAAAAGGCAGGAGGTTTGTCCAATGGTTTAAAAAAGTTTTTCAGACAAACATGACACCAAAATAATGTCGACATGAAATCACATGATTAATGACCAAACATGAGCAAAATGGCTGAACAAAAAAACCTTGTTAATGCGATATGAAACAATATATAAACTAGAAGGGCACTCAGTATCGTGCATACCTCTGCCAGGCTGATTAGTTTACGTTTTGTATCCCACTGATAAGCAGGATCTGGATTCGCACCTGAACTAAAGGCGCTGTCACACCTTGACGATTTATCCAGCGTATGCCGACTTATGAAAAATTTGTCTAAAACGCCGGCACACGTCGAATACGTTATGGTAAGTTTGTATACGTTAAGAGCGCGCTGAAATGCACTGCCATACGTCGTAGTACGCTGGCTTTCATCGTTGTACTTTGCGGTTGTCCTCAAATTTTAGCATGCTTGAAATTTTACGACGTATGCCAGCGTATGACTCACACGTTCCGCTACGCTGGCCATAAGTTGTAGGCACGTTATGCGATCGTTGACACACATCGACACACGTTACTTGTAAGTTACTCATAAGTCGAAACACGTCGAGGTAATGCTTAGCGTACCCAAAACTTATTTCTAACCTATGAGTAACGTGCTTTGAACCTATGTGTAACGATCTCCAACGCATATTGACGTATGTAGACGTATTTGATTGACGTCTTCCGGACGACCACAGAACTTACTGAACGTGTTTCTAATTTACAGCTACTGTATAATGGCGTATTGGCAGCGTTTTTAAAAAAAACAACAACAATAACTTCCGATATCACTGAACAACAAATTTCAAAAAATTTTTTTTACTGGAGATGTGTTAAAGTGATTAAGACTAATTTGGGTACGCTGATTTCAAATCATAACCGTTTTGCTGTATCACGTCAGGATTTTCAGGAACAGAAATATTCCCATTGCCTAGAAGTCAGGATTTCAATGAAATTTACATATGTCTTTAACATGTCTATTTCGTACAATTGTTGTTAACTTGTGTTATATTTCTTTCTTTCAGATAAAGATGAGTAGGCGTTCCTGTACCAATCGTCCTGACAACTTCTGTTATGTCTGTGGTCGTATACCAAAAAAAGTCAACAGCGAAGTATATCTACAGCAGTGAAAATGAAGGCCGCCTACTTTCACTACTTCGGGTGTAAGGTGGGGGACCAAGAACAGAGCTGGGCACCACACATCTGCTGCACAAGCTGTCACACAACCTTGACTCAGTGGTTGGTGGGCAAGCGCGCGAGCATGCCATTTGCGGTGCCATGATTGGCGTGAGCCGCAGAATCATCATGATGATTGTTATTTCTGCTGCACAAGCATCGCCGGCTTCAACAAGAAGAATAAAGGTCACATCAAGTACGCTGACTGTGTCTCTGCTCGTAAACCTGTGCCTCATGATGACGAGAACCCCGTTCCAACACCTCCAGCTGATCAGAACATAGCTGTAAGCAGTGGTGAAGAGGATGGTGATGATGAACCTTTTGAACCCGACACTCAAGAATCACACCTTCTGAACCAGGGAGACTTAAATGATCTTGTAAGAGATCTCTCGCTGTCAAAGGCGAAGGCAGAGCTGCTTGGATCAAGGCTGCAGCAGTGGAATCTACTGGAACCTAACACCAAGATATCCTTGTTCAGAGCACGTCACAGAGACATGGCTGAGTTCTTTGAGATGGAAGACACGATGACATTCTGCAGTGACATCAACGGTCTGTTGAAAGAACTTGGGTGTGATCACGATCCTGCAGACTGGCGCCTCTTCATCGACTCGGGAAGAAGCTTGAAGGCTGTTTTGCTCCACAATGGCAACGAGAAACCATCAGTCCCACTGGCTCACGCGTTCGGCATGACAGAGACCTATGAGACTATGCGGCAGCTGCTTGATTCCATCAAGTACAATGACTTCAACTGCACATCTGCGGAGACTTGAAAGTGGTGGCGCTGTTGTTAGGGCTGAGTCAGGCTACACGAAATACATGTGCTTCCTTTGTCTCTGGGATAGCAGAGACGACAAGAATCACTGGACGAAGAAAGATTGGGAAGAGCGCAAAGAGCATGTACCTGGTCGCACAAACGTGAAGCATGTCACCCTTGTCGACCCAGCCAAGGTTTTCCTTCCACCACTCCACATAAAGCTCGGCTTGATGAAAAGTTTTGTACGGGCAATGGATCTGAATGGGCGTGGGTTTTTATAAGGAAAAGGAGGAAAAGGAAAACTTTTCCTCAAGGAAAAGTTTGGCAACACCTTGTCGGAGGCCAAGATCAAGGCTGGTGTCTTTGTTGGACCGCAAATCCGACAGATTATGAAGGACGAAACTTTTCCGACAACTCTAAACCCCAAAGAGCTGGCAGCGTGGAGGAGCTTCAAAGCTGTGACGGACAACTTCTTGGGGAACGAGCGCGCGGACAACTATGAAGAAATAGTGCAGCAGCTGCTGGAGTCCTTCAGGAAACTTGGCTCAGGATGTCCCTGAAATCCATTTCTACAACCACCTGAACTTCTTCCCTGACAACTTGGGAGCAGTCTCGGACGAGCACGGCGAGAGATTCCACCAAGAGATTTCACTCATGGAGACGCGTTACCAAGGGCGGCACAACCCGAACATGATGGGCGATTTCTGCTGGTTCCTGCTCGTGAAACTGACACACAGAGCAGCACAAACGCAAAGCCAAATGCCTAAAGCATTTTTAATTACATTCTAGTGGAGTTTTTCTGTAATTTCTATAATTTGAAGCATTCATGATGAAATAAATGAATAAATGAATTTTGTAAATTTCATTGAAATCCTGACTTCTAGGCAATGGGAATATTTCTGTTACTGAAATCCTGACGTGATACAGCAAAACGGTTATGATTTTTGAAATCAGCGTACCCAATTAGTCTAAATCACTTTACAATCTCCAGTAAAAAATTTTTGTCGTTCAGTGTTTTCGTCATATGCCGTTACGTCACGTCCGATTGCCTCTTCAGTTTGCTCATGTCTTATTCTTAGTTCCTCCTCTGTGAATTTTTCTGTTTGAGGATATTGTCACGTCGACGTCGAAACTTAAAAGCAAATGTCGAATATATTTTCAAATTCGTGATAGACTAAAAAAAAACACAACAAAAAACAACAACTTGATATTTCGTCACGTGCCTTCACGGAGCCAAGGAGAAAAAAGAAAATGTGCCTTGATGGAGAAAATAAGTTTCGGGTATGCTAAACATTACCTCGACGTGTTTCGACTTATGAGTAACTTACAAGGAACTTGTGTCGCCGTGTGTCAACGATCGCATATCGTGCCTACAACTTATTCCCAGCGTAGCGGAACGTGTGAGCCATACGGCGAGTACGTCGTAAAATTTTCAGCATGCTTGAAATTTCACGACGTACTAAACGTACCACGAAATATGACAGCGTACTTCATCGTTTTTCAGCGTGCTCTTAACGTATACACAACTTACCCATAGTATTCGACGTGTGCCAGCTTGGTTCGGCAAATTTTTCATAGGTCGGCATACGCTGGCTAAATCATCAAGGTGTGACTGCGTGTTGACACTTCCAATTCTCAGGCGGTTATGATTTAAATCGGCGTGCGGCAGGTTTTTAACAGGCTACGCCACGAGTTCGTCGGCGATACGTGCAGCGCGCTATGACTAAGTTAGACTATCGTTGGGCATAGGTTGTGAACGCCGACAACAGGCTAAGCATTCGTTGGTATAAGTTATCTATAAGACAACGAAACGTTCTGTGCCCGTTACTAATATGTTATGCATACGACCAACACGATGAATACGACCAAAACTTTTTTTAAAACATCAAATTCAGCGTAGCCAACGTTTTACATACATTTTATACGTTGCCATTGCTGGCTAAATCGTCAAGGTGTGACAGCGCCTTAAAATTTAATCGGCTTGTTCTTGTCACCGGACCCAACTCATCCACCAAGTTTCCTCCGAATCCGTCAAAAACTTTTTCATATATCGTGCTATATATTGCTTTAACCCTCAGATCCAGATCCGGATCCAAAATCGAATCAATTCTTCCTTGTTACATACCCAACCTGCCCACCAAGTTTTGTGCAAATCCATCCAAAAACTTTTTGAGATATCCTGTTCACAAACAGTTAAAGAGACAGACAGTTGTGAAAGCATAACCTCCATCCACCTTCGGTGGCGGAGGTAATTAACGAATCAAAAACAATTTGTCCAAGACTTAAGTTAGATCAACTTTGGAAATAATTTCTGGGAAGAGAAAATCCCCGGTGTTATTTAGGTCTTTGACACAAATGAGCGAACCAGTCAAAATCTCTTATTATATGAACCTACAGGCCGAACAAGATCAATGAGATAAGATGAAAAGCAGCTGTTCAAAATTGAAAACTCCAACAAGTGCAACAGTGATGTTTTATCAATTGTGACAGCTAAATGACTTCACCATCTGCAATAGATATCATCTTTGCGCTCTGTAGACCTATAAATAAACTCTGATTTTCTGCAGTTTCAACGCTCCATACTTTTTGATTAAGTACCTTATTATTTTTTTATCCTTCGAGGTACGTGGATCATACACAGCTCGAAGGATTATCCTCACTGAAATGTGTACATCACATACATTTCACTCTATAATGAATATGAAGAACACAACTTCGTCAACAACTGTGACGTACATTTGGGCTGGCCTCCAGCATGTTGTCTCCATGCCACCCAGAAACTGGCACAAAGGGGACAGCAGCCGGGTTGAACCCGATTTTCTTGATGTATGTTCCAACTTCCCTCACGATTTCTTCGAAACGCTTCTGGCTGTACGGCGGCTCGGTGGAATCCATCTTATTGATTCCGACAATCATTTGCTTGACCCCCAGAGTATAGGCCAGGAGCGCATGCTCGCGTGTTTGTCCGTTCTTTGAAATCCCAGCTTCAAACTCACCCGTGCCAGCTGCCACGATGAGTACAGCACAGTCAGCCTGCGAGGAAAAAAAGAAATACTTTGCTCGGGTTTTTACAGCATGGGTTATACTAGGGCAAGCAGGCTGCATTCGTTAATCTGGGCCCGTCTCACAGTTGACTTGCCATCACTGCATCGCTTGCCATCCTAACAGCCAAAAATACATGCAGTAGAGGAGCCACAATCCGATGGGCACGGATAGTGAAACGAACTAATCGTACAATCAGGTAAACATGCAGCTAGCCTATCACTTCTCTCAGAAACCACACAACTAGCCAATCACAACAACCTACCACATGGCACACAATTAACCAGCCACATCATTAGATGACCACACAACAAGCTTATCATATAATCAGACACCCACACAGCTAATCAATCGCACGATCATATCACTATGTGTGTCGCCAATCACATGATCAGACTAGGCAATCACACAATCATGTAGCTATGTGTGTCGCCAATCACATGATCAGACTAGGCAATCACACAATCATATAGCTATGTGTGTCGCCAATCATACTATCAGACACCCATACAACTAGGAATCACACAATCAATATAGCTATGTGTGTCGCCAATCATACTATCAGACACCCATACAACTAGGCAATCACACAATCATGTAGCTATGTGTGTCGCCAATAGATGATCAGACTAGGCAATCACACAATCATATAGCTATGTGTGTCGCCAATCACTGATCAGACTAGGCAATCACACAATCATATAGCTATGTGTGTAGCCAATCATATTATCAGACACCCATACAACTAGGCAATCAACACATCATGTAGCTATGTGTGTAGCCAACATACTACCAGACTAGGCAATCACACAATCATATAGCTATGTGTGTAGCCAATCACATGATCAGACAAACTAGGTGATCACACAATCATATAGCTCTGTGTGTAGCCAATCACATGATCAGACAACGAGGTGATCACACAATCATATAGCTCTGTGTGTAGCCATCACATGATCAGATAACTAGGTGATCACACAATCATATAACTCTGTGTTGCCAATCACATGATCAGACAGTCAGACCACAAGGAATCACACTTTCAGTTAACCACACAGAAAACCAGATCACACAAGCAAATAGCAATTTCACTAGAGCCAATCACTTGATGAGGAAAGTAAATTACATACATAATTGTAAGCAGCCATTAAATGAGTAATTAGTTATCCTTATCTGAAACCACAACTGGATGCTTTGACACTGCTGGGTCACAGATACTAGACCTTCAGATCATTAACCTAACACTGTGCCATCATGGCATTTATCAGTGGAAACTTTGCCCCAAAGTGGTCCATGGTAGGTTAATACCCTTTGGAGACCTCTCACCTGTGAGGTGCCGGTAATCATGTTCTTAATGAAATCTCGGTGCCCCGGTGCATCAATGATGGTGATGTAGTATTTCTGCGTTTCAAATTTCCACAAGGAAATGTCGATGGTGATGCCACGCTCCCTCTCCGCCTTCAACTTGTCCAAAACCCAAGCGTACTTGAAAGAACCCTTTCCCATCTGCACGCTCACTCACGTGTACATCCATGTGAGCACACCTTAAATTGCTATAAATAAAAAAAATGTACACAATGTCGAGGTGCTAGAACATGGAGTAGATCAGGACATAACAGAACGGAAGGAGCAGGAGAAAGAGAGGTTCGGGGTTGGGGGAGGAGGGGGAGGGGGAGAAACACACCAATAGCAGGGACAAGGGCCAAAATTGAGGGAGACTTGGAGAAATAAGGGATGTGAGGAAGAATGAGGGCTAAAGGAGGACAGAGGGGGTAGACAACATGGATACAGCCACAAATTCTCACAAAGAAAAAACTGGAAACTTGGAAATAGATTGGCATGGGGTGGGTTAACGGGGGTATAAAAGATCATAGATTTTGTATCGGGGTGAATATTATACAGGAATTCTCATTTTCGTAACAATATTATCTGGCCCTGGAGTTTTATCTTCTGTTTAAGCTTTCCTCACCGTTTCGTTACTTGCTCAAAATAGACCTGGAACTCCTCTAAAAGCCCTTCATCACCTCTGAGATAAATTTTCTCAGCTACTGGTACTTCTGATAACCGTTCTTGTGTAAATCTTGAAGAAAAGTAACTATTTAATAAGCCTGCTATGTCACTTTTTATCACCAAGCAATATCCCTGAACTATCTATCCTTCAATGGGCCTACACATGTCATGACATGCTCATTAACTCTTATGTGTTTAAAAATGCCTTGCTCTTGTCTTCTCTCATTCAAAGCGGTGAACATAGTGGAAGCACTGAGACGAACCTCAACCAAATAAGTTCCGTGCGTTGGCAACGGCTAAGATGATGGTGCTCATCTTTTGGAAATACTCGAGACATCATTTTCACCAATTATGTTGAAAAAGCTGTTACTGGTGTTGCTGGAAACAATTACCACGAGGTGTTGGAAAAGCAGTTTGTGTCAGACATGCAGAAGAAACGTCAGGAACTTGCACAGTCAGGATTTTGTTTCACCACGACAATACCCCCACCACATCGGGCTGCTCAGATACAATCATTATTATTTGAACACCGGTGCATTGAACCGATCCCACATTTACCATTCTAGCTGCACCTTCCCCGCCCTCTCGGCGGGAGTACTGCGTCGGCCCACCGGACACAGATAGCTGCTTAGTGTCCGGGGAGTCAAAGAAACGTAAAAATTTAGAAGATAGCACTGTGATCGACGTAGTGATCACCAGGATGAGACGCGAGGTGAGGAAAGCATGTGCTAAAGGCGCCACGCTGTAATAACCGACATTGTAATCACCCCTGTGAGAGGTGAGGTACACGAGGTGAGGAAAGCAGGTGATAAATATGCCGCACTGTAATCTATACGAATAAAAGGCAGTGCGTGTGTGTGTGTGTGTCGGTGTGTGTCCTCCATAACTCCAAAACCATAAAACCTCACGGCCTGAAACTTTGCATGCATATTAAAAAATACTCGAAGGAAGTGCAAGAGTGAAAATTGGGTGTTTGGGTTAATTAAAACGCACCTTTTGAAGATAATTAACGACCTTATTTAATTTTATCCTAATTCATCAGGCGATACTCTGCCACCTCTCTGTCTGGGGGTCTTAAGGCGTCTCCTGGGTAACCTCGCTGGAATGTGAAGCCGCCATGTTTTTTGGCCTGCTCAACCATGCCTTGACTTGGAACAGGCCGCAACGATTTCTTAACGATAAAGTTTTTTTTTTCACTTTCCTCACTAATATTATGGAATGCCTGTTCATCGTAGCTACGAATCGCCGTATACATCACTTTTGTAAGCGCTATACGTTTTCAAATGAGGAGCTTGGAGCGATTTCCTGCATTATATGAGACGATTTTCCACGATGTACTCTCACAGGCTAATTAAAGTACATCATCGAAATATTATTTCGCTTTTTACGATCGGACACCGTCCAGACTAAATAAGTGTTGAAATCTGTTGTGAAATCTGATCATTCAAACAAATAACGAGTCTTATAACTAAGCCGATGTAACTATTGACTTTAAGCAAGCAAGGCTTATGTTCCCTCCTCCATACATACACAAGAAAATGTGTAATTTCCACAAAGCATTAAACTTTTTCATCTGTTGGGAGAATTATATTCAGTGAACAAATTAACCAGCTTCATTCAGATTTATGATTTAATGCATTCACTGCAAGACCTCTTGCCCTATCCCCCAGAGGGACTGCCTATCCACAGCGTCTGCCAGATCTGTGTCTATATTTTCGGATGTATCGTGATGTGTTCTACAGGGAATCAAAGCAAATCTGGTATAAAAAAAAGCAGACTTTTTAAAAAAACGTTATCACGTTTGTGCGGACCGCGAATGATGTACCATGTGATGTGACAACAGACGAGCAGGCAAAATGGCGGATTTTCTGCAAGGTTTATTTCACAGGTGATTGAACTTTACGATGTCGCCAGGGTTGTTCTGCATTAAGCTGCAACTCTTTTGCGAATAAAGTCATTTCATTTCATTAATTCACTTATTTCATTAACTGTTGTGTGTGCGGTGAAGACGGGCTTTAAAGTGAATGCGATTCTTTATGGTATACAGCAACAGCCTGGCCAACCGTTCCTTATCAACCATTTAATTGGAGTGCTTGCATGAGTGCTTAAGCCACTTCCACAGTGCCCTTTGTCGATAGTGCTATGTCATTCTGAGCGAATTGTTCACTCTCTGGGGATACTTTTGCCATGTCACATCACCCTGAGCAAGTGGTTCGTGCTCCGTCACCCTGAGCAAGTGGTTCGTGCTCCGTCACCCTGAGCATGTGATAAAGCATGTGATAAAGACGTCTCACTGTAATAACCAATATTGTAATGAATTCTGTGAGTAGTGAGGAGAGCGTGTGATAAAGATGCCGCACCATAATCACCAATATTGTAATCACTGCTGTGAGAGGTAAGGAAACATGTGGTGAGGAAAGTGTGTGATGAAGACACCGCACCACAATCACCAATACTGTAATTACCACTGTGACAGATCGGGTGACACAAGGTGAGGAAAGTGTGATAAAGATGCCGCACCATAATTACCAATCTTGTAATCACCGCTGTGAGAGGGGAGGAAACACGAGGTGAGGAAAGCGTGGGATAAAGACACTGCACGGTAATCACCAATATTGTAATTACCACTGAAACAAGTCAGGTCAGGTATGGGAGCATTTTTGTCAGATCAGATTAGATCTGTGACTTGCTACAGGTACCATGTAAACCTGTACTAACCTGTTCCATGGTCGGGTTATCGGCGACTAAACAATCTCCCCCACAAAATTTCTTGGTCAAGATGGTGTATGATATGGACACCCAGCAGGATGAAGAACAAAACCTGTCAAAGGGCGGAGGAGCTCCTTGTGAGCCAATGGCCATCCATATCTCGTGTCCAACTGTGTCTGCGAACGTCCTCCTGCAGTTGGGTTACTTCTTGTTAGGAGGTTGGTGGCAGGATTTGCACTCCAGCCACCGTAAAACCCTTCCTTCCGCAAAACTTACGAAAAGCATAAAAAATCAGAAAACCGACTCTGTGGGAATACCTCCTGTGCAGCTGCCCTTCGCAAGGCAACTCACTGGATGATGGGATTTGGGCAAAGCCTTCGGGACCCCCAAGCTTTGATGATAGGAGGGAAACCACGGGGTAACCTTCCCGGGTCAGATTGCGGTTGTGTGTGTCAGGGCGATGCTAAGGTGTCGTCCACCAGACGGCGGTCTCCTTGGGTTAACCTGAGGCGGTCCCTTCGGGTGGGTGCCTGGAATGCCCAATCACTAAGAGAGGATGATCACCTGTCTCTGTTATCATCTGAGCTCAAGTGTTGGGACATCAGTATTGCAGTACTCTCTGAGGTTCAAAGACTGGATTGCGGCGAGATAATGGCAGGTGGTTACACCTACTATTGCTCTGGTCACTCTGATGGTTACCATGCCAAA
>CM068954.1:33814738-33847434 GCA_035128595.1 Eptatretus atami | reverse complement strand
AGATTCTCTCAGCGAGGTAGCCTCGTGAGTGGAAGAGGCCAATGGACCGACCACGTTTCTCGTTGCAGCAGGTTGATCAGCATCTCAAGGAGATGGGGATGGGTCGGGCATCTACCTGGGGGACGGCCAGATGGCGGTCCCTGGAGCACCGGCTGAAAGTGGACGCAACGACGCGCTGTGACAAGTGGGGTGACATGAGGTGAGGACAGTGTGTGATAAAGATGCCACACCGTAATCACCAATATTGTAATCACCGCTGTGAGAGGTAAGGAAACACGAGGTGAGGAAAGCGTGGGATAAAGGCGCCGTACTACAATCATCGATATTGTCATAATCTCAGTGCCGCGACCAAACAAAGAGTAAATATTGCTGACATAGCTACAGCTACACAAGCTGTATTTATTATAGTGGGTTCAGCAGACATTGCAAGTCTGGCAGGATAGCTTTAGATATGCACACTCGTGCCTGAGCTATCCAGCCAGGGTTTGAATCTTGGCCCAGCTATAAACTGTCATCCGGATGTTTTGCAGACTTTGGATTAGGGTTAGGGTCAGTCGATTGGCTATGACAATATTCACTCGTCAATTGGTCTGGGCACTTTTGCAGGCACATCAATGTGTGTGCTGTCCCTTGGGTGGACGTTAAATTTTGGTGTCCCGTCTATCAGGATTAGTTGGTGGACATTAAAGATCCCACTGTTTCTTTTGTAAAGAACAGGTGAGCTATTGCCGCCACCCTGGCCAAAACTCCAAATTCCTGCTCTATCTGATAGTGGGTGCTGCATCAGCTGCACAGCTGTGCCCCCAGCATATGATGGCACCTTCAGCCATGTACTGCATATGAAAGAAGTACCCCAGACCTTATGCACAATGACTTTTGGTTACTTACAAAAATTAAAGACAGTCCACGTGGCAACAACCTCTCATCCAAATCAAAGTTGGATTTAATTATTTATCACTTCTACAAGCTGATGAATTTGAATCGCTTTTGCTACTTTGAACAGCTCAAAAGTTTTGTGCAATCATCCTGAATAAAGATTTGCTGCAGCCTTCACATCATGGATGGACAGGTACCAAAAGTGTGTTGCCCTCCTCGGGGACATGTTGAGAAGGAGAGGTCTGTGTCATTTTTGTAAATCTTACATGCTTGTTGAAATAAATTGGGAGACCTTCATATCTGAATGCATCTCGTATTTGAACTATCCTATTAAAGGTCATGGGATCAATAATTTTCAGTTGTGAAGGTTGCCCAAATTTGTCTGATATTTTTAACCATGAATACCATGAACAGACAGCATAAATATGCAAGGAAGTCTCACTGCCCGGCTTCAGAACATCATATGCCAGAAGAAGGACTTCACAGAGTTCCAAGAGGAATGCTAATCGGCTGTATGAGACTGGGCACCAAAATCAGGACAGTTTTGACAATCTTAGTTTTGACAACCATTCCCAAATCAGCTGTGGGGAATTTCATCATTTAGTGGAAAAACTACAGGCATCACCCATCCTGAACATCAATCTTTACAAAGTGTAAACCATTAAAATATCACCCCCACAAGGGAGGAGAACCACGCAACAGATTTTGAGAAAGAACAGACATGGCTCTTTCAAGACATCAAATCTCCATGATGTGGTTAAAGACCTGGGGAGTCTGTGGGGTGCCAGACACCAGTACAGTTTGCTGAACCTTGAATTTTTTGGAATGTCATCGAAGAGCAACTGTAAACAAGCATTTCATTAGTTGTGATTGATGCATGACATCACATGGCACAGTGCCAAGAAAGGGCCTCCTGTCAGGGCCTCGAAATGTGGAAACAACCTTTGTAAGACCATTGCCTTTAGGAAGGATAATGCATATAACTATCTCCCTATGGATGCTCCAAAATCCATATCGAGTGTGATGTTTTAAAATGTCCCATTACAGTGGATATGGATCTGTTTATAAAAAGAAACAGACTTGTTTCAAAATGAACTAAAACTGATGTATTCGATCATAATCCTTCAAGCTATATCATCATGAGGTCAGTGTGTTAAACAATAAAGCCAACCTTCTTTTATTACTTTGTGTTGAACACAAGCTTGATACAACTAAGTGCGTTTGGCAGAAAATCGCCCGGATAAACCCAAGGTCAAAACGGCGACACCAAATCGATCACCTGTGGGCGCGTCAGGAAGATTGAAAGGACGTCAGGATCACAAAAGTAATGTCTCCTGCCAGGTACCGGACTTACCACCAATCAAAAATGGACGTCAAGCCACCTCAAAGCAAACATACAACTTGAACACATCCAATTTAAGAAGGAGAAATATTCACACCTGCTCGAAAAAATATATGTATTCAGACCTTGACAGGCTTGCCTTGGTGGCGAATCTTTCACAGTGAGATGGAATTAAATGTCGTTGCTCAACAGGGTCGTAAACATCAGGAGAGATTTGATGAAAATGACAAAGAGATAGAAAATAAATGCTGGACGACAAAGTGGAGGTTCGCCATCTACCGGTTGAAAGGTGAAGTGGAAACCTTCGATCAATCATGCTTCTCTTTTTGGAGTCTCCGTAGAGGAACCTCCATGGAGGATAATGTGTGACAATTGCAGGAAGTGCAACGGTTGAAAATAAAAAAAAAACAAGACATCATCTTGGTGTAGACTGTAGACAGCATTGACCTTCTTGCAATAAAATAAATCTAATAGGTGCTTGACTGAGCACTTTAGTGATACGAGCAGATGGTTTGCAAACTGTTGAACTTCCTATTTGTAGATTGTTGTAGATTTATTATGTCAGCCGAGTGCATTTTTCTCACAAAAGCATCTTTTAATGGTTCTCCTCGTGGTGGTGGATTTGTGTCTTCTCTTTGTCAGAGCAATGGGGGCACTTACGACAAGTGACGAACGATTCTGTGGCTAAGAACCAATTCTGGACAGGTCGCCACTCCATCACAAGGTGCAAGAATTTCCACTGAGAAGCGGTGGGAATCCAACCCACAGCAGTGAGGACGATGTAACACATGGCTTCCCCTGCTCCATCAACGACTCTGGGCACCTCGGATAAGTTAAGGTAATTTGTTTGGGATATAATCAATGGCATACTGATTCACATTGTGGATGAACACACGACTCACAGGTAACTCCAGCCAACTGACTGATAGCTCATCTGCAGTGACATCTCAATCCAGTGGAGAAGGGACGTTGATCAAATGAAGGGAGAAGCAGGCTAGCCACACAGTTCATTTCAAATGATAGTTTCCATCCATCCATTGGGACCATACTCGATGGAGAGCGTTGGTGCTGCCCAAACAGTCTCCTTGGCTTTTGGGCACAATCCTGGACGGGTCGCCACTCCGACACAGGATACCAGCAAGCTGGCACTCATTTTGCCGATCTCAGAAGGATGACAGGCAGAGTCAACCCCACCTGATATTAATTCAACAGCCAAGGGGGATTTGAACTCAGGATTCTAGGATCTCAAGCTCACCACCCTAACCATTAAGCCAACACCAGGCATCAATGACAGTATACTTTGGCTCAATATACATATTCCGTGCACTAAAAGCAAAACTTTAATCAACCATCCATTCTCCCATGGATTCGCTTTTCATTCTTCAATTCTATCATACCCTCATTCCCCTCGTCACTTTTGTTTTCCCCTTTTTCAGTGAGTACATAATATGTAAACGGATAACGGCTGAAGCTAAAAGCGAGGATAAGAAGAATGTAGTTTTTCTTGCATTTTAAGGCTTCCAGCATCCTTTATGAAGAATACAATCAAATGCACAACAGTCATCCATTACTAGACACTGGGAATTTATTAATATCCTTGAAGAAAACGTGTCACTGTGGGAAAACACAATTAAAAGCTGAGATGTCACACTGAGCGTACCATTTGAGTTCATAAAACTTAAAAGGCGTTAAAGTCTTGATTCACTTATATTTTACTGTTAATACAATTACAAAATAGCGACCAAATTAACTTTCAATATGAACAGCTCACGTAAAAGGAAGAAAGAAATAAAATTATATAAATCAATCATCATGGGGTGATTCAGAGAAGGCCGGTATGGAAGATATTTCAAGCGGTCTCTTACAAATGCCTTCCCTTCCCTAATTTACGTTGAAATTATTAATCTTCTTCATTCCACATTACTTCCCAATTGAATCCTATCTTCTTATTCCATAAAAATGCAACAATGCCGCTCTCTGCCTTTACCTGCATCTTTGACGTTACACAGTAACCTGTATTTTCCTTCTTTATCTTCAATGATTAAAACTGAGTCTTTATACAGAAAAACGTGTTTATTATTATTTGCCTGTCCGCCACGCAATAGGAGACTGGGTTTTGCAATCGCGTGTGTGCGTGCATGTGTGCGTGCGTGCGTGCATGCGTGCGTGAGTCTCCAAATGATAACATAAAAAAAAAAAAAAACATTTGAGTTTTGTCATAAAATTATTTACCTCCGCCACTGAAGGTGAAGGAGGTGATGTTTTCACCCCTCTCTGTCTGTTTGTTACATGCAAAACGAAATTTTTCAAGTATATTGGTCAGTCGATTTTGTTATTCTGTCTGTCTGTCCGTCTGTCTGTTGGGTAGTCGATCTTGTCGAAAAAAAAAAATTTTTTTTTGAGATTTGTTCTACCCTTATTATCAGTATTTAAAATGGCGATTTCAGTTAATACAATGGCGATTTCGATGAAACTTGGTTGGTAGGTTCATACCATGACCAGTTGTGTGCAAATGAGAACCGTTGCTATGAACACACCGTTGCCTAGCAAAGGGACTTGAAATTTTTGAAAAATCATAAAAAAATTATTTTTTCGAAACTCAAAAATCGGGCCACGAGCGACTGTGGGCAGTACATTCAGCCATATTGTCAAAATTTCCAGCCGGATCCTATGAAAACTGTCGGAGAAGATAGACTTTGAATGAACCCTGGTCGAAAACAATAAAAAAAATGAAGTTCGTTATATCTCAGAGACTATGAGTCAGATTATACATGAAACTGGTATGGTAGGTTCATGTATGTCCTAGTTATGTGTGAGAAAGAACTGTTGCTATGGACCCCTCCGTTGCCTAGCAACGGCCGAAAGACCTCTAAATGTGGGGGTATTTTAACGAAAAAAAACATCTGCAGCATTAACCCTTGAAGCTAGAATCATGAATTTTCTTGTGCTTAATCCTCAGGTCATTCCCCATCGAACGGGCTCATCGCATCAGGTTCTATTGGGTAGGCGACTACCCATGTTCTGCCTACCGGCTTGTCTGTTTGTCTGTCACCTACTGGTCACAATTTTAAACCGATCTTTCATGAAACTTCACCACTTGGTGGAGATTATCATAATGAAGAAGCATATTGTTTTTGAGCTCAAAAGGTCAACATAGGCAAAAGGTCAACATAGGCCGACTTTCTAAAATTGTCAAATTTCATCCGACTGACTTGAAATTTGAAGAGTTGCATATATGGTCATTGAATTCAACCACCAGTTATTTTTGAGGTCAAATTTGTCTCGTGGATTTTGCACGTATCGTGCTCTGCACGACGTCTTCTTCTTGTTTCTTTGTCTGTCTGTGTGCAGGATATCTCAAAAAGTTGTTGATGAATCCGGACGAAATTTGGTGGATAAGTTGGGTGTGTGACAAAGACAAATTGATTAGATTTTGGTGAAGATCCGAATCTGGATCCGGATGTGAGAATTATTTAATTCTTAAAGTGATTCTTCACCATTGAGAGATCGGGCTAAAAACGATATAGAGCATCATATTTCAAAAATGTATTGGGTCTGATATGTTCTCGTGGATCAGGCATTGTGTGGTGGAGGTATGTGCTCTACTGAGTGCCCTTCTAGTTTGAAGCTGTTTTCATCAAGTTTAGTTTGAGCACAAAGTGGACACAGACGGGCTATGCATTTTGAGATGCTTTCTAGTTACCTCCGCTACCAAAGCTGGACGGAGGTTATGTATTCACTTCTGTTTGTTTGTTTGTTTGTGAGCAGAATGTCTCAAAAAGTTATGGACGAAGCCTAGTCGACAGGTTGGGTGTGTGACAAGGACGAATTGATTCAACTTTGGTGAAGTTTCGAATCCGGATACTAGAATTTCTTATTTTTATAAAGCTATTCTTCACCATTGAGAGATTGGGGCCAAAAACGATATGTAGCATGATATATTGATATTTCAAAACGTTGTGGATGGGTTGTGTCAAAACTTAGTGGATGAGTTGAGTAGGAGACAATAACAACCCGATTAGATTTTGGTTAAGGTCCGAATGCAGATCCGGCCTATCAGTGGGAGAAAAACGTAAACTATTTAGCCTGGTGGGAGTTATGAGCCCACCGAGTGCCGTTCTCGTTATCATTGTTTCAAGGCTGTAGTAATGCAGTTTACACTCCAGTTGTTTTTAAATGGTTCAAACCCATTGTTGTACCTGTGAATATATACTGTATGTTACTTTCTCTGAGTCGTCACCTATATCATGTCTACTGGAGATTCTGCTGCCACTACTACTGCTACTACTGAAAATCTCTTCTAAGGTCGGCCAGGGCAGCCTTTTTTGCCAATGTCTTTCATGAACCGATTTACCAGCCCTGAGATTTGGCTGAAGCTGATTTCAGGCAGGAATTTGTGATTTGTTCAGGTTGCGAGAGATAACTCGCCTTTGCTGAAGACACTTTGGGATCTTTAACATCCACCACATAATGCTAGCAGATGGGACACCTAGCTTAAAGTAAATCCAAAGGACAAGCACCAATCTGACAGTTTTTAGTTTGATGGGAATCAAACTCAGATTAGACAGCTCAAAGGCAAGTGCACTCACTACCTCTGCACCATCCACTCAAACTTGTTTGTTCACTGGAGAAAGGAGTAAAATTGGAAGAAAAAACAAACAACTAGAGAGTTCATAGAACACGATACCGCATGCAGTGTTCAATTATATACAGTACTTCAATTTCAACAAAATAATGATTTTAAAGATCGTTTTAAAACTCCACAAGTTTAGTGATACTGAAGCAGTCTTATTCACCACCGTAAAACATTGTAATAAGATGACGTTGAGTAACAGTTTAGGAGATGGAGACTTTATTGATCACCATAGAATGCAGCACGTCAATCAGCATCGTACATAGCTATATATGCGCCTCCTCTTCACCCCAAAACTGCACACCCGCTCACATGCCATGCTCACTTCCCAGAGGCTGCACTTAACGACTCCTATTACTTGTACCCCACTTTTGAACAAATCCAAGTACTGCAAAACTGGAGTTTCTTCGAAATATTATGAAGACGAGTTGTGATATTGTGATGTTTTATAAGTCCAACAAGAGCATAACTCTGTGAAAAATTGACAAAACACCCAGAAACTTGAACTTGTTCTGTAATCTATCATAAAGCCATGCACCAAGTTTCAGTTGAATATGTGAAGGGGTATGGGGAAAAAAAGTCTTTAAAACCACAGGTGGGATGGGCAGACAGATAGACAGACGGAAAGCAAACCTATAGTTCCCTCCGGTGAAACCGGTAGGGGACGAATGAAGGTTTAAAGACATATGAATAAATGTATTTATTGACTCTGCCACTGGACCGGAAGGCATCAGCTCAAGTGTCCTAAAAACCTGCTCTGATGCTCTTTCACATCCTCTCTCTGCCCTTTTCACCCTGTCATTTGTGCTAGGTCATCTTCCATCTGCTTGAAACTCCACCATCACTCCACCACGTAAAAAAGTGCAACTGATCCCCTTAACGACAGACCTTTCAGCTTACTTCCAATCATCAACAACGTCATGGAATCCATCCTCACAGATGATATTAAATCTTTACTTTTCTCCAACAACTTCATCTCAGATCATCAATTTCATTTCACACCAGGTCACTCTACCTTGGACATGCTTCTTCTACTCACCCAACAATGTATGGAAGCCCTCAATGTCAGACATGAGATCAGGGCCTCTCTCTGGACATATCTCGTGCTATCTCGTGATATCGTCTGGCATCCTGCCTTGCTCTCCAAACTCTCTGCCTATGGCATCCAAGGTCAACTCCATACATGGCACACTGACTTCCTCTACTATCGTAGCCAATGTGTGGCACTCAACGGAATCCTTTCATCACCTCTTCCTGTCAAGGCTGAAGTGCCCCAAGGCCATCTTTCTTTCACCTGTATTTATGCTGTCGGGTCTTTTCTTGCTTCATTTCATTTCATTTATTATTTTGCAGGTACATCAAGACATATACTGCACCCCTGCAACATTGCTAAAAAGTGAACCGAATCACTCTTATGTCATCTTGGACTACATCAAATTCTGCCAGGAAATTTGCATCCCAACAAAAACATTGACTATATATTCTGACGAAAAACCCTGGTTCGATAAATCAATTCGCAGCAAACTCCGTGCCAAGGAAGACACGTTTAGTTCAGGAAGTGATGTGGAATACAAGAAAGCCAAGTGCGAGTTATTCAAGGCAATCAAAGATGCCAAGTGTGACTACCGGGAAAAACTGGAGGACATCATGAGTGCAAATGCGAACGAACTCTGGCGGGGTTTCCACACAATCACTGGTTACAAGCCAAAGTTGAAATCTTAAATGAACGACGACAACACATTGCCCGACAAACTGAATCATTCTTACAGCAGATTCGATCATCCGATGAGTCAGATCATCACCAACCACAGATGAAGCGTCTCCTCAAGCTTTTATGTTCTCCAGAAATGACACTCGGCATGCATTCTGATGAACTTGAAGTTCAGGAAAACGACTGGTCCTGATGGTGCTGAGGGTATCAGCCCCAGCCTGCTGCGGTCTTGTGCTGATGAACTGTCGCCCATTCTAACTTTACTTTTCAACTGGTCAATTCAGATTTGTAAAATTCCCCATGTTTTGAAAAACTCCATAATTATCCCTGTGCCAAACCATTCCCCAGTGAGTTGCCAAAATGATTACAGATGAGTCATGCTCGCATCCATCATTATGAAATATTATCTAGTTTTGAAATTATTATGAAATCAAACGTCTAGATTTGCATGACCTGAAAACTGTTCTTCCTGCTTCGCTTGACCCTTATCAGTTTGCCGATCACTGTAATCATTCAGTTGATGATGCTGTTTCACTCACTCTCCATCACATGTGAAACCATATAGATAACATTGGGGCAATAACCCTGGGCGCTCAACTGGTAGCTGTTGGATAAGATAACCAGGGAACCACTCGTAGGCATGGATGACCCACAAAATATGTAATGGAGAAGAAAGTAAATACCAATGGATTTTTTTTTAATGCCATGAACAAACTTTTGTTCATCATGGGTGAAAAAGGTTGTGATCATGTTTCATCGAAATTGTGTTTGTAGTTTCTGAGAAGAAAGCAAACACCTCTTTTGGGGGGCATCCCCCATGTAGAATCCCTTAGCCCCAAATTGGTTCACGAGTCAGTAAGTGACCACTATATTCGTTATGGGTGTGTGTCTGTGTGTCTGTCTGTCCTGTCTGTCCCGAGCATAGCTCCGTGGGTTTTGATCCGATCCTGATAAAATTTGGGTGGGAGGTTTATATCATGATCTAGTTGTGTTTTCCTGAGAATGGGCGTGCTGCGCCCATTATGGGCAGAGCCACGCCCAAAAAACATGTGTTTTTAGGGGGGTAGCCGATTTCAAGTTACATCTTCTCCGAGGGGTTTTGTCGAATCTGGCAGGGTTTCGGTATTTGGTTAGCCAATGGCTCCTGCATAGCCCACGGAGCTCGATTTTTCATTTTCGTCCCAAGGTCAAGGTCACAAGGTCACGAACTTAGAAAATTGCGAATTTTGACATAAAAATCATACCACGGCCAAAACTTTGAGAGCTAGGATGACAATATTTTTTATGCATAATCTTGAGGTCATTCCCCACCTAAAGTCTTGAAACCATTTTGCTCTATCTCGAACACCTTGCCCGTGGCGCCCCCTTCAAGTTTGTTTTTACGCTGATTTTATCAAAGTATGGATAATCCGAGGAGTGTGAAATGCCATATAGCCTATATGATGTTATATTGTTCCTGGAATGTTCCAGAGGAAATTTTGCACCAAAGGTCATAATCCTTGACCTTTGACCTTTAAAGTTCACAAAGGTCATATTTTCAAAGTTGTGGGAATCGAACCGGGTTTTCGACCTTCTTCGACGAATTAACTCCAATAAGCTATAGCACGTATCCTGTTTCCTTATTTTAATGTCCACAACATTGTTTTGGACCTTTAAAGGTTATGCAAAGGTCAAATTTTGAAAGTTGTTGAACGAAACCGGGTTTTCGACATTTTGCAGCATAATCTGTCACTCGTACCACATCATGTTGATCATTTTTATTACTTGGTCAAAAATTATCACCTTGTCTCATCCTTGATTCTGAAAACATCTACATCGTCAAATACCGCTCGTGAACCATGTCGTCTTCAGACTTGTTCTTTTTTAATGTCGTGACAAATTTTAGTTCATCACGGGTGATGAAGGCGGTGGTCAAGTTTCATCGGAATTGTGTGTGTGTAGTTTCTGAGAAGAAAGCAAATACCTCTTTTGGGGGGCATCCCCCTTATACCTCCATTGAGCCCGATTTTTCTAATGTCATGAACAAACTTTGGTACATCACGGGTGATGAAGGTTGCGGTGAAGTTTCATTGGAAATGTTTGTGTAGTTTCTGAGAAGAAAGCAAATTCCTATTTTGGGGGGTAACCGCCACCTTGCCCCCCCCCCTTTTACCTCCATCGAGCCCGATTTTGTGCTAATGCATTGAACAAACTTTGTACATCATGGGTGATGAAGGATGTGGTAAAGTTTCATTGAAATCGTATGTGTAGTTACAGAAAAGAAATTGAAAGTATTTGTGGACGGATGGACAGACGGACGACGTGCCATCCCATAATCTCCCGGGAACTACGTGCCACGTGAGCTAAAAAGTATGCCTACCTATGTCAAATTACTTTTCTTAGATTTTCATTCTGCTTTTAATACGATTTCATCTCATAAGTTTCATTTTAAACTCAATGCACTTGGTCTTGATAGTTCAATTTTCGAAAAAATTGCTTTGCTCAATTTCTCAGGTGATCACCCTGAACCTCAGGGCTGTGTTTTATCCCCGATGTTATATTCATTGTTCACTCGTGATTGTGTCACTTCATCTGATAGCTCACTGGTGGTGAAATTTGCAGACGACATGACTGTTGCTGGCCTGATTTTCAATAGTAATGAAAGTGATTACCGTAATCAAATCGAAAAACTTGTGGAATGGTGTTCCTTAAACAATCTCGAACTCAACGTCGTGAAGACAAAGGAAATTATTGGTGGCTTCTGGAAAAACCAAACTCCCACTCAACCGTTGCTTATTATTCACAATGCTGAAGTTGAGTTCGTCAATTCTTTTAAATTTTTAGGGATACAGATTTCCAATGACCTTAAGTGGGAGATGAACACCAATCACTTTGTGAAAAAGACTCAACAACGGTTGCTCTTTCTTAGAAGGTTGAAAAGTTTCAGTGTCGGCCGTTCTGTGTTGATCAAGTTCAATCAAGCTGTAATAGAGAGTGTCCTGACATCGTCTTTCACCGGTTGGTACGGTAGCTCAGCGTGGGACGACTGATCCCAATTCAACAGGATAGTAAAAACTGCTTGTAAAATTATTGGGTGTGATCTGCCTTCCATTGAGAGCCTGTACTCCAGTCGAGTAGCGAAAAGAGCGAAAGCTGTCATCCTAAATGTGTTCCACCCAGCGCACTACATTTTTGAACTTCTCCATTCGGGTAAACATTATCGTTCCATCAAGACCAACTAACTGTAACTGCTTGCACAACAGCTTTCACCCAACTGCAATCCGCACCTTCAATGAATCTGTGTCTAAAGTTTTGTGAGCATCTAAAGAATGGTTTTGGATATTTTTTAACCATGACACTCATTTCATTTGAACACCAAAATTTTGTTCAGGGCTCTCTATTCACAGTGAATCTATCTCTATCTATCTATGTGAATCTATTTTTTAATTATTGTAATTTTTAAGCATGCACTGTCAAAGTACTTCTCATTGTATGCACATTGCATATGTACAACAATAAACTCATTATTAATCATTATTATTATAATTATTGAGTAGCTCTCCTGTTCTACTCTTCTTAAAGATCCCAATCCTTGACCTAAACTTTCTTGTGATTTCTCTGTTCTTTTTTTTAAAAAGATCTCTTGTTTTCCCCACTCTTGTCACTTTCGATTTCTATGCATGCCTCGTTAAAATACAGGTTGTTCGAAAAAGACCTTGACAACCTTGGTTGCTGATATATTCAGTACTACAAATGATACAATGATACCCTTTATTTCATATGATACAGAAACTCGTAAAGTTTTCTTTATTTTCAGGTCTGGTAGTTCAATGTAAAAGAAAATGGTGACTCCACAGGAGAAAGCTCAGTGCGATGAATGGTTCATCGCGACAAGATCTGACACGCAAGTTCAGCATAATTTCCGAACAAGGTATGGAAGGAATCCGCCATCGTGGAAGAGTATGAGAGTGGTACAAAAGGTTTAAGGAGACTGGAAGTTGTCAGAAAGAGAAGCGTACCATTCACAAGTGCACAAGCACAAGTGCAGCAGACGTTGAACGAGTGTGTGAATCATTTCAACAAAGTCCCAGAAAATCAATTTGATGTATATCCAGAGAACTGGGATGACCAACCACCACTATACACATGATTTTGCATTAAAGACTGAAGCTTTATGTCTGTAAGGTGCAGATTGTGCAGGACTTCAAATCAAATGATGGACCAAATGGAAGGCGTTTGCCTTGGAAATACTCAGTCCCATAGAGGATGACGAAGATTACCTGAAAAAGGCCATGTTCACAGACGAAGCTTGCTTTCATGTTTCGGGAAAGATCAACCAGCACAATGTGAAGATCTGGGGCTCTGAAAACCCCCATGTGGTCATTGAACACATACGTGACAGTCCAAAGGTCAATGTGTGGTGTGGCCTTTTCCATGACTGCTCGGTGGGTCCGTTTTTCTTTGTGGAAGATACAGTGACCTCAACAATTTACATGAACATGTTGAATGGATTCGCCTTCCCACAGATTGAAGTCTTGCAACGCGATATTATTTTTCAACAGGATGGCGCTCCCCCTCAATGGGCCTGAGTCATTCGAGCCGATCTGAATGAAAAATATCCAGGTCGCTGGATTGGCCAGGATGGACCCACCACCTGCCCCCCATGATCACTAGACATATTCCCCCTTGACTTTTTGCTGTGGGGATTTGTCAAAGACGTCTGCAACACCAAGGTGGCAAACCTGCAGGATCTTCGTTCTCGGATCACAGCTGCCTGTGCACTGGTGGACACAAACATGCTGAGTCGAACATAGGAAGAACTCGTGTACCGCCTTGATGTCCTGCGCACGACAAAAGGAGCTCATATTGAAGTGTAGTGAGGGTTTGTACAAAACTTTATATGTTTCTGTATCATATAAACTAAAGGGTGCCATTGTAGCATTTATGGTTCTAAATATATTAACAACCAAAGTTGTCTGGGTCTTTTTGGAACGCCCTGTACCACCTTTTGTCTCTCCTTGCATGTCATTGGAAGTCGACATTTGGCAGCTTAACGTCCTTTCTTGGTGAACCTTTGATTTTCATCTCTATTCTTTTGTCTGAAATATTTATTGCCTCTTCCGACAGCCTTTAGCCTTCTTCTTTCAGATTGATTTTTGAATTTTGGTTTTGGCCTTTTCTTTTGCAATATCTTCAACCTCTAGCCACTATTCATCTGGTTTTCTGTCAACCAAGTCCAGCTCTGCAAAACATTTTTTTTTTAAACTTGACTGATATTGTTACCCCATGCGCGTGAAGCAAAAAGCAGGTTTAAACAATTGGTTCAGGTCGGTCCGTCCTTCTGTCTGTCCATCTGTTTTATCAGTCTCTAATCATCAGTTTACTAGCAGGGTACCCGTCGGAGACGGGCATTGCCACTGAAATGAAAGCATGTGTTTGATGTGGGTGACTCACGTATTCAGTGGAGTCAATTTCGTTATGAGAGGGTGTCTTCAGTCATCTACTGGAGCACATTTTCAAAAACAACATTCCTCGGTTTGTTGTCTGGGGCATGGACATGCTGCCTGCATCTTGATCCAACTCTTGATGCCGCAACGTAAAACATCCCATGGGAGAAAACAGTGTACGTAGATCTAGTCCAATGATTTTGAATGGCTGTCCTTGTGCTTTGTTTATTGTCATGGCAAAGCAAGATCGTATGGGAAATTGTAGTCGGCGGAGCTGGAACAGCAGGTCATTGTCTGATGGTATAAGCGGTATCCTTGGAATTAACGCATGTTTTCCTGCTATCAGTTCACCACAAAAATTACATTAAGCCCCCTTCCAGATAGTAAAATAAATACCTGCCAATTGTCTGGAGGCTACGATGTGATTTGGCACCGCAAATTGGCATCAAAATTTGGCGTTTCTGTCTTATTGTATAGATGATCGAGGAACAACTTATTTCAATCAAATGTTATATTTTGAATACAAATCAGAACATGAATCGGAAGACAAGTTACCGTTCCCCTTACAGTGACAACTCCATCTTCATCTCCCTCTATCTCAGACAACATGGACAAACTTTAACCACTCATCCAAACTCTCTCTTCCTCATATGTGGCATTTTCAATTGTTACCATGCAACTTGGCTGAGTGTTAGTGCTGTGTCTGTGTGTCTCTCTCTGTCTCTCTCTGTCTCTCTCTTGCAATCCCTGGTGCTCCTGCTTCTCCAATTCTTGCATTTTAGTCTCTCATAATAATTAAAACATCTCCTTGAGGTATATATTCTACCAGTTCCTACACCTTTCCATAAAACTTCTCCACATTTCCTTCATCTGCTACAGAAGTTGAAGCAAATATCTGAATGATGGTGGTGCTCACTGTATATCCTTCCATCCTCACCGATATTAACCTATCATTGATTGGGCTGTATCTCAGTACTGACACTGCCATATTATGATTGCAAATCACTCCCACTCCATTTTCTTTTGCAGATTTCGTAACCATAAATGAACACTACCATCATCAGGTGGAATGAACACTGCCATAATCATCAGATAACTGCCCAAAACCAATCCATATAAGTTCATTAATCCCCAAAATTTCAGTTATTGTCCTCTCCATCTCTCTCTCTCTTTATTACCTCTTACTTTCCCTGATCCATTGATCATACATTCCATGTTCCAATTTTGTGAACGTTTGAGAAGCTAGAGTTCAATTTTCAGTTCTGGTGAACTCAGCAACTGGATTTCCTTGTGAGTTTGATCCAGTGCCATCCTTATAGCCAGTCGAGCTCATCAAAACACTTTGCTCTTCCCCAGTGGCCATTTGGGTGCTTTCAAACTTGAGGGGAAGGTGCTCATCATCCAGTACCACAGCTTTATCTCTTGGAATTTTGATCCTGATTGTTTTCTTGGCATGTACAGAAATGGTTTGCCATTGCCTTCTTCCAGGCAGTGTCTATACTAGAAGGGTGAACCTAACCATTGTTCTCCATAAGAGAATCCTCTGCTTGCATCAATGCCATTCAGCCATTACTGGAGATATGTGCCAGCCACCTGTATGGCCATCCACCACTCGCTCCCGTGGCTTCAGGAATAGTGGGGCAACTTAGCATAACAATTGTGCATTTTGTGAGGAAAGCACCAAATTTGGCACACTAGTAGCCTATCATATTACGAACAGATTTGGATATTGGGCCATCTCAAAATTTTTGATGGCAGTGGAAAATGGCTGCCACAGCCATCAGCGGCTGAATTTGAGATGGCCCAATATCCAAATCTGTTCGTAATATGATAGGCTACTAGTGTGCCAAATTTGGTGCTTTCCTCACAAAATGCACAATTGTTATGCTATATTTAGCTAAGTTGCCCCACTAGTAACCCTGATTGGGAGGTAAAATGGGGGTAGTACACCTTGCTCAAGGGTCGCCCATGGTTTAACAAATGCAAAAGCCACCTCCTTTAAGGAGGATTGCTGCTTTTATCCTGTTAAGCCCTTAACCTCTGGTTTCAAAATCTGATCCGCAAGGCAGTGGTGGATTTGGATTCACAGCTTCCTCCTCTTCGATAAGCTACCTTCCAAGGCTAACAAGCCCCACCTGCCCAAAGCAACTGGTTTTAAGGTGCCAGTGATTCACTTTTCACCTCCACACCCATTAGGGAAAAACAACCACGCCACGAGAATGCCAATTCAAGGTTAGACTGTCAGAGGCTGTTTGAGATGCTGAGCCATTGGAGTATTTTATACACCTTGAGAGCTTATCTTCAATGTCACTCTGCGGCAAACAGCCCGGGGTCTGTTATACCTTAGAGTGGCATTGAGGATAATCACTCAAAGGAGGATAAAGAGGAAGAAAACAGGAAAGAAGGAAGAAAAGAGGTTCAGAGAGAAGGGGAATGCACGATATCAGCCATTTTGCATAACGTCAATACATAAATGGATCCTTAACATTGCGATTCTGTATATGTTCTACCAAAGGAGAGAAGACACTGGAAGGAAGACCTACGAGTAAAGATAAGCAACGACGAAGTTCAGTAAATGAAGAAAAAGTAATATTGTGTGGGCTTTTCATCCACAACAGCCTTTCTGACCTCTGCAGCCTCCTTCTCAAATTTTTCGATCGTTCGCTTGTCAATTCCACCACATTTGTAGATCAGGTGTCCAGTAGTTGTAGACTTCCCAGAATCCACGTGGCCGATTACGACGACGTTGATGTGAATCTTCTCCTTCCCCATTTTCCTGGCTATGATTTCACCAAAATGTTACTGTGTAAACAGTCATTGAAATATCCATGTTAATACAAACATCGTAATCAAAGTAATACAGCCAATAATAATCAACATCGTTATCCTTACCATACCAGAATCAATCGGTTCTTTTGTTTTAAGCCCAACCTGGTGGGTCTTTGCGCCAACAGACGTTCATAATGCGCAGTCACTGCGCTGTTGGGATTTGATGCATAATAGTCAGTGAGAGGACAAGATAATAGGGACCCCTTAAGGACATTTGTAATTACAACCCTCCCTTGTCGAGATAGACAGTGTCTTTCAACGCCTTTCAACCGACATGATCGCACCCAGGAGTCTTTAGACCCAAAATTAAATATCATGAAAGGGCCCAACGGTGTACACTGGGGTATTTTTTCAACAGTCTCAAATTCCTTGGGGTCCATAATCATAAAAACACCACATTGCCCTGTTCATTCAATGGTGCCCAATGAATGCCCTTTCCATGGGAAAGGTGGAGGGCCATCCTCTGGTCACAATACAATGGCACCTTTTATTCTCAACATTACCCATCCGATGTCCAAAATGCTGTTTCCCATTCTTTCCCGTATCAAGTGCACCTGTGTGTATTTTTTAAACACCGACCTAAGCCTCACGGAGGACCTTGCATCCTATGCAGGACAAGGAA
This sequence comes from Eptatretus atami, assembly GCA_035128595.1. Classification (NCBI taxonomy): domain Eukaryota; kingdom Metazoa; phylum Chordata; class Myxini; order Myxiniformes; family Myxinidae; genus Eptatretus; species Eptatretus atami. Next base: position 33,829,995 of record CM068954.1, on the reverse strand, counting down.
CTTAGGAGGCATCGGAGTATACTTTACCTGAATTACAAGAGCATTAGGAAACAAAGGGCATGGAATTTGAACCTGGGGATCCCAGCATTATGAGATCCCAGCGTTGCGAGCTCTGTGCTCAGAAGAGCGCACCGAACAAGCCGATCCTATTGCAGGAAAGTGTATAAATCCTGTTGAAAGCAAAAAAACTTAATAGAAACTATTTCTACAAAGTCTGTAATCCGGTTGCATAAAGCATTCATAAGGAAAGATTTGAGGATTCACTTAAATATTTTAAGTTTCCCCTTTCAAGGACATCCTTAATTTGAGGATCGTTACATATTTGAATATTCCTTAAGTTTTTCCTTAAAACCTTTTTGAAACTCAAGGGAGTCCCCCCACCCCCTCCCCCAATCCTTAAATTCTAACCTTTGAGTTTCCAAATGGAGCTCTTCATGGAAACTGGTCACGAGGAGAAGAGGACAATTATCACCACCCAAGACATCGCGAACGTGTTTGTAGAAACCACCTCAACCCACTTGAAATCTATCATAATGTTACCCTCATCTAATGCACATACTAAGGAATAGCTGGAATTATACGAAGGATCTTTTATCCTCCAGGAGCTATTTCCACAACAATATGTTTCAAATAATTTATTTATAAACTCCATTAAACTGACAATCCCATGGTATTTAACACGTGATATCCGGGCCGATGTAAAGGTGTGCTCTGGTGCAGGTACTGCAGGTACAGCTGAATGAGTTGTTTGTCCATGCTGCTAGTGTAGTGGTGCAGTACTTTCATGGTGAAAATATTTATTACTTCGTGTTCAGGTTATTTGGATACCAATTAAATTGATAACGATGGTGACCCCAGGAAAAAAAAAAGGTCAACTGCGTACGTAATAAATAGATTGAATGCGGCATGTTACTCAGTCCCTAACTCGTCAATCCCATGTCGTAGAGAGACATGTTGGGCCTCGTTCGACTCAGGGGAGTCCCGGTTTACCCTGTCGACTTGGGTCTTACCCAAATTGAGGGATTCCGAACAATTATACACTATTTATAGTTATATTGTTGTAATTAAACATAAAAGTACTTCATCAACACACGCCATACAACTATACAATGTATTGTGTCTCTTGTGCTTGAGAAAAACCTTCACTCGTGCTTCTCTCTCTTTCTGAAGCCAGTTTGCAAAGCGCTTCGCCGCCATCTTGCTTTCAGACACCTCTTCCTCTCTCTAATCGAATTTGTTGCCTCGCATAAGGCCCAGTCCACACCTTGAACGTTTTAGCCAGCAATGGCAACGTATCAAAATGTATGTAAAACGTTGGCTTACGTTGAACTTTTGATGTTTTTTTTAAAGATACGGACGTATTCATAACGGGTTGGTCGTATGCATAACATATTAGTAATGGACACAGAACGTTTCGTTGTCTTATAGATAACTTATACCAACGAATGCTTAGCCTGTTGTCGGCGTTCACAACCTATGCCCAAGGATAGTCTAACTTATGCATAGCGCGCTGCACGTATCGCCGACGATCACGTGGCGTGGCCTATTAAAAGGCTGCCGCACAACGATTCAAATCATAACGGCCGGAGAAATGGAAGTGTCAACATCGCAGTCACACCTTGGCGATCTTGCCAGCGTATGCCGACCTCTGAAAAATGCGTCTAAAACGCTGGCGCACGTCGAATACGGTATGGGTAAGTTTGGTATACGTGAATAAACGCTAAAGTACGCTATCATACGTCGTATTAAGTGGAGTACGTCTTGTAATTAATAACGTGTTAAACATTTTACGACGTACTTGCTGTATGAAACACGTTCCGCATACGATGGGAATAAGTTGTACGCACGATATGCCAACGTTGTCACACGTCGACAAAAGTTACTTGTAAGTTACTCATAAGTCGAAACACTCAAGGTAATGGTTAGCGTCAGTGTTCCAGACTCCATGGTTTTTTGTTTTTTTTCTTCGGTATGACGGTGATGTTGACACTTCGATTTCTAGCGCGGTTATGATTTAAATCGTTGAGCGGCAGCCTTTTAATTATATTATATTATAACTGCACTACAAATCGAAGTGTCAACATCACCGTCATACCGAAGAAAAAAAAAAAAAAAAAACATGGAGTCTGGAACACTGACCTAACCATTACCTTGAGTGTTTCGACTTATGAGTAACTTACAAGTAACTTTTGTTGACGTGTGCCAACGTTCGCATATCGTGCGTACAACACGTCACTCATAGTTTAGAAATAAGTTTCGGGTACGCTAACATTACCTCGACGTGTTTCGGCTTATGAGTAACTTACAAGTAACATGTGTCTGTCAACGATCGCGTAACGTGCCTACAACTTATCCAGCGTAGCGGAACTGTGAGTCATACGCTGGCATAAGTCTTAAAATTTCATGCATGGAAAATTTGAGGACAACCAAAAAGTACAACGTTTAAAGCCAGCGTACTACGACGTATGGCAGTGTTTTTCAGCGTGCTCTCAATGTTATCAAAACTTACCCATAACGTATTCGACGTGTACCCGTTTTACACAAATTTTCCAAAAATCGGCATAAGCTGGCTAAAACGTCAAGGTGTGACTGGGCCTATAGCAACGGCTTCTAAGGATTTCCTCAACCCTAAATCCTTACTTGAGGATTTCCTAAGCGTTGTTTATGCACCAGCCCTTAAGGAAATCCTTCGATAAAGAAGCGCAGCATACCTTAAGGAAAATCTTTCCTGAAGGATGAGGGAATTTTATGCAACCGGGTCTATGCCTGGAGTTGACTTAAAGGTTAGGGTGGTGGGCTTGGGATCCTCAGGTCCTGAATTCAAATCCTGCTTGGCTGTTGAATTAATACCAGGTGGAGTTGACTCAGCCTGTCATCCTTCCGAGGTCGGCAAAATGAGTGCCAGCTTGCTGGTGCCCTGTGTCGGAGTGGCGACCCGTCCATGATTGTGCCCAATAGCCAAGGAGACCGCTTAGACATCACCAACACTCTGCACAGAGTACGGTCCCAATGGATGGGTCTGTGCCCTTGGATCACGTGTTACATGAAACGCAATGCTCATTTGGGCGGGACTTGGGATCCCAACCAGGGGTCGTACAATCTCAAGGCAAATGCCACACAAACCAAGCAGGCCACACAACTTTATATTATTAGACAACTGATTTTAAAACTTTCAGCTTTGTGTTTTCAAAACATCAAAACATGAAGAGGAATTTAAATCATCATTATGAGGTGAGAATGGCTTGAAGGATCGATGGTTTGAAAAAAGAATGAAAGAAAAGTATATCGATAGATGATCATAAGGTCACACGGGTTAAGGAGAAGCGTGAGTAAGTAGTTAATGAATCAGTTTTACTATGTCCAGAGTATATTAGGTAAAATAAAAGATGGATGTTTATTGCAGAAAGACGACAAGAGGGAAAGGGGAGGCGACCCATTTGATTGGCATTGCCATCTGTCCCAAGATTTCATTCCAGGGTCTGATTTAGAACACTTCACACTGCTGCCTGGAATGCTGGAGAATTGTTTGTGTTGGACTAACCAGATAGTATGAAGACATGCTTCGGGATAACTTTTCTCCCAGACAAAAGGATGAAGACGCATTGCTTTATTTTGCAAAATTATTTGAAGGTGGTAAGGAGTATAAATCGAGCTCTTTCAGACTCAGATGAATCCCTTTTCTTTGAAAACTGATCATTACACAGTAGTCAAGCACGATCGTGCACGTCATTATCACGTATGACGTAGCAACTAGCACAACACGTTAATTATGTTGCAACATACTTTCGTCACACACGTTAATTACCGGTTATATGCATTATTTAAAGCAATGTGACGTCATACGTTGCGTTAATAATAATGTTATGAATTTATGATATATCTATTATCGATATGACCTTGCATTACATAGATATATATATTTATATATTATATTAATGATTTATAATATAATTTCAAATATAACTTTATATAAATATCATTATTTATTTTGAAATAAATAATAATTATATATATATATATATGGATATAAATATAGTTACAGTACATACATACACAAAGCGTACCTGGCTGACTGCGTGGAGTGCGTTGGCCGACTAGGCGGTGTGCGCCACGCGAGAGGAGCACGAGGTGATGCGTCCGACCCTTAATACGAGGCCCCGCGTGCGCGCTAAATCAGGCGTCACTATTTCGGGCCCCACGTGGTGCGCCAAACATGGCAGGGAGGATCAGTGGGGGAGCTCGAGGAAGTGTAGACCCGTGTGGTGTGGCCCTCACACTGTGTTGAAAATCAAACCCACAACGAAAGAGTGAGCTGATAATGCAAAATGTACTCATTGCATCCATGATAGACCATTGTGATAACAGCAATACACCTGGGCTGAACCATACTCTTATGACGGCCATTGAGTTGGTTTGGAGGGTTCCAATGTATACCAGTCACGTGGGATGGTGTTTGTGTCGAGTTACGAGAAAACGAATATTAAAATGTCCTCATTGGATGCACGAAATAAAACGTTCATCAAAAATTGCAAGAAGCTACATGCACATGTGCATGTATGTATGTAGTATATATATATATATATGTATACTGTATATATATATATATATATATATATATATATTACATACATACGTATATCTGTATGTATATATATATATATTATATATATATATATATATATATATGCAATTACACACATGTCAAAACGTGTGAAGTGTGATGAGCACTTCCCCGATCTCCATTGGACATAGTCCCACACCAAAGCGTCACCTCCAATCCAAGAGGCCTTGGCCCACGACTGTCAAACAGACAAAGATTACCTGGTCAACATCAGTTAACCATCAAGTGGAGCTGCCTATCTGGATTTCAGGGTTGTTGGCCCAAATCGGGACAACATACTGATAAATATCCAACCAATGATGACCACATTCATCGTTTATACATCAGCCGCACCTCCAGACTGTTATGGTGAGCATCGCCGCGGATTATGTCTCACATGGTAAAACCGCATAATCTGCAAAGTACAACCGTCCTTCTGCCACCCAGACGATTGTTCCAGCTAATGCAAACTATTCAACCAGAAGACACATGATGCGATTGGCAGGTGGTATGTATGTATATGTATATATTAAATATATATATATAATTATATATATATATATACATTATATAATATATATATATATGTAATATACAGTATACATATATATGCAGATGTACAGTATATAATATATATATATTATAATATATTATATATATATATATATATAATAAATATATATATAATGTTTGAGTGCTTGTGTCGGTCTCTGTCATCACTCATCTAAATCATCATGTGTCCGAAATGATAATTCAAGAACTTATTGTTCTAGAATGTAGTCCTCAACCGCAATAACTCACAGCAGTTTTAACCTCTCTAAGAACGAGATAACTACAGTACCTTTATAATCATCCAGACTTCCATGATAGGCTTCTGACTTGTTGATCATCTGACTTGCATGGAAACTTCTGAACTTTGAAATGTTTGAGTATTGTAATGGCCCTAAGAAGATAATTATTATCTCCACCACCGAAGGTGAAGAGGTTATGTTTTCACCCCCTCTATCTCTGTTTATTTGTGACTGCAAAATCGAAGATTTTTCAAGTATATTGGTTAGTCAATTTTGCTATTCTGTCTGTTGGGTCGCCGAAATAGGTGACCCTTATTGCCAGTAATTCTGTCTGTTTGTTTGGATGTTTTTTTTGGATGTTTGTTCGTTTGTCGTCAGCATAATTGGTAGTAAACGTGGGCGGATTTTGACCAAACTCGGGTGGTAGGTATATCTTATGACCTCGTGCTTTGGAAATTGTGATGGTTGCTAGGGACGTTTTGGTTCCCTAGCAACAACCGAAAAACCTTCAAAATCGTACCGTTCACGCGAAATCAATTCCGAAAGTCATATCCCACGTAGGGTTATGAAATTTGCCACGAATGATCTACAGGTGATGCTCTATCAAATATTCCGGTTTTTGTGATATATGGAATAGTTTACCCGCAGTGCCCCCTACAATTAGGGTATGCGCGAAAATTGGCGAAAATTGAAGGCCTCCTAGCGACCAGGTGAGTGCATCGATACGAATGAAACTTTGCAGATTCGTGGTAATCAATGATACTACAACTTTGCCTCAGGACATATTGACCGATTTCGCTTAGGTCAGGGGTCAAAGGTCAATTAGTGCAAAAATCGATAATATGCGAGAGCTGGAGGTGCCTTTGCGCCAAATGCTACTCCTCCTAGGGTTATGGTCGGATGGTCATGAAAATTCACACTAATCGTCTGGAATACATTGTGCACAAACGAACGAGCCGGATTTTCGATTTAGATCTTTGATCACCCACAGCACCCCCTCGAACTTTGGGGATTTCCGATTTCAAACCGCATTTTCGGTTACTTTTCATTCAAATGGATACCGAGTAGTTATCAGTAGATGGAACTGGATGAGATTTGATATGCATAATCTTAAGGTGATTCCCTATCCGCTATATGACATCCATTTGCTCTATATCTTATAGTTTCCATGCTCAGCACCCATCACCGCCCTACCGGCTTGTCTGTCTGTTCGTCTGTTGTCTGTTTGTTTGTCTGTCTGTTTGTCTGTTTGTCGCTACAGGCCACAATTTTAAACCGATCTTCACGAAAACTTCACCACACGATAGAATTTGTCATAAGGAAGAAGTATATTGCTTTTGAGGTCAAAAGCCAACATAGGCCCAAGGTCAACAACTTTGATGGAATTTCTAAGTTCCTCAATTTTCAGCCGATTGAGTTGAAATTTAAAGAGGATTTATCTTTCAGGTCACTGAATTAAACCAGCCAATTATTTTTGAGGTCAACAGGCCCAAGGTCAACAACTAAGGGGTACTTCTAAAATCCTTAATTTTCATCCGATTGACTTGAAATTTGAAGAGGATGTATATTTTTAGGTCACTGAATTCAACGAGCCAATTATTGTTGAGATTACATGGACCAAAAGGTCAACAACTTAGGTGATATTTCGAAAATCTTCAATTTTCATCCGATTCACTTGAAATTTGAAGAGAGTTGCAATTTGGTCATTTAATTCAACCACCAATTATTTTGAGGTCAAATTTGTTTTATGGATTTTGCAAGTATCGTGCTCTGCACGACATCTTCTTCTTGTTTGTTACTGCAAAATCAAAGATTTTTTGGATTCGCTATATATGCTACATATCCCTTATTGTCGGGTTTTCCGTCTGTCTTGTCTGTGTGTGTGTGTGTGTGTGTGTGTGTGTGTGTGTGTGTGTGTGTGTTGTGTTGTGTGTCTGCAACGCGAGGCTCCACAGCACGAACCAGCGAACCGATTTCGATGAAACTGTGCCAACATGTGCAGTATTTGTTGGAATGTGCGCGTTTGAATTCGTTGCCTAGCAACCACCCGTTGCTGTGCAGCAGCCGAAAAACCGCGTACAGTATTTCAATACTTGTCCTTCAGTTTTGAATGTAGAGAAACGAGACTTCGGAATTAAACGCTTCGAGATATTTAGAAAATTTACTTGAGCCGATTTTTGATTGAGGTTTTATTTTTCAATGGTAGTCCTTCAAAAATCGGGTGTCTATTTACCGTCATTTTTTATGAGGGGCTTAGGAAAGTGGGCGAGCTTAGGGAAAGTGGACGTGGTTGATGAAAAGTGGGAGTGGCGTAGGAAAGTGGGCGTGGCTTATGGAAAGTGGGCGTGGCTTATGAAAAATATTGTGTGGCTCAGGAGGTGTGGTCAAACAAGAGCATTGAGAGAAGTTTATCGGGTTTTCCGTCTGTGTGTGTGTGTTTTGTGTTGTGTGTGTGTGTGTGTGTGCGTGTTTGCGTGTGTGCGTGCGTGCTGCGTGTGTCTGCAACGCGAGGCCTCACAGCACAAACCAGCAAACCGATTATTTTTCAAATGGTAGTCTTCAAAATAGGGTGTCTATTTACCGTCATTTTTTATGAGGAGTGCCAGTTGGCAAAATACGCAATAGGAAAAATCTTGCCAGGCAGAGGACAATTGTATGTGAACCAATACGTCTTGGCAATGAATCTTCGTCGTGGATCGGTCAGAATGAAAAGCATCGTTCCAGCGCTTCGATCCTAGCGAATCCCTCGTCGCCAACCGGCTTGTCAAATATATAGGTCAGTCAATTTGTTATTTTCTCTGCTTGTTCTGTCTGTCTGTCGATCACCTACAGTCACAATGTAAAACTGATCTTCACGAAACTTCACCAAGTTGTAGAGGAAGTCTCAACTGAGAAGCCTATTTATTTTGAGGTCAAAGGTCATCTTGAGGTCAAATTTCTAAAATCGTCATTTTCATCCGATTCACTTGAAATTTGAACATGATTTGCATATTGCATCACTGAATTGGGAAACCAACTATTTTTGAGATCAAAAGGTCAAAGGTCAACTCAAGGTGAAACTTCTAATATCATCAATTTCAATCTGAAAAATAATCAATTTTCATCCAATTAACCTGAATTTCACTAAGATTGCCAATTTTAGTATTATGGAAAGGGACAATTTGATGTATCCATGGCAACCTTTGGAGAGGAGGGTGGATTTTACAAGTATCGTGCTCTGCACATCTTTTTCTTGTTGTCTGTCTGTGTGCAGCATATCTCAAAAAGTGTGGACAGATCTGGATGAAATTTGGTGAGCAGGTTGGGTGTGTGACAAGAGCGAAGTCAGATTTTGGTGAGGATCAGGATCCAGATCCGACGACTCTAATTTTTAAAGTGATTCTTCATCATTTAGTGATTGGGCCAAATTATGTATCGCAAAATATCTCAAAAAGTTGTAGACAGATTTGGACGAGACTTGGTGGACACATTTGATGTCTGACAAGAAAGAATTGTTTCAATTTTGGTGAAGCTCTGAATCCGGATCCGATAATTTTTTTAAGTGATTCTTCCCCATTAAGAGATAGGGGATATTAACATTAACATATAATATATATAATACATACATAAATATATCATGTATATTGTATAATATACATATATAACATATACATATACAGTATATTATATATAATATATAATATTATATATATATATATATATATATATATATAATGTTGCGAATATCGCGCCGCCGGCATGCGAACGGCACGTAACTCGAATCGCGGCACGTCGCCCACCGGACGGACAATTCAGTCGTGACCCTCTCGGAACAACGCCGGGAGCTAGTCACGGGTGGGGGTTTAACCCCACCACGATCGTGCCAATTGCCCACCCGCGCAGGATAGGGTTGCTCGCCAAATTCGATCTACCTAAGTACCTGCGCGAATGGTCGACCGGCGATCGTACCACGCCACAGGCCGACTCCGGACACGAACCGCTTAAGCGGTCCGTTCCGTGCTACAGTGATAACCGAGCGGTGTTATCGTCGGCCTTGACGGTTCCGATTAATTACCGGATGTTGCACCCACTACGAACCCTTACGTGAAGCAGGATGAGATCAATAGAGAAAAGACAAAGCGAAACGGGCACAGTTCAACAAGCAAGCATTTTATTTCCCGGCACACGGAAAGCACGTATATACAACCATACAGAATCAAAATGCACATAACGCAAATGTAACAAAAGAAACGATGCAGAGCTACAACCAAATACGCGTACACACGGCAACACTTAAAACAATACTACTTGAGCCAGACTGGCGCCACCCACGGACATTCACACCAAAACCCCAAAGAAAAGAAAGAAAGAAGTCACGACTTCCTTTTGTGTCTGGTGAGTCCCTCTCCCGCGACCGTCAGCGTGTCGCGCCTGGCCCCGACCTCTCTCGCGGCCGGCGAACCCTCTCCGGCACTCCCCGTCCGGACGCACAGGTCCACCTCGCAACGGGCGCTGCCGCGTCTCCCGTCCGTGCCTTCGTGACAGGCCGCTCGCCAAGGGCGCGGCGCAGGACCTCTTCCCGAAGACCAACCAGACCACCAGCCGAGACGAAAAAAAAGAGGCGGAAGTGGAAGCGGCTGAAGACAACGAGGCTCGCCCGTGTCCGTCTTTTATCGCGCGGGCTCCGCCCTTCGCCCCGCCCCGTTCTCGCTCCACCTTCCTTCGAGAGGGTTCCCAAAAAGGGCGTTCCCTCACGCTTTCCCTCCACCCCGCTCCGTGCGGGGGCCGGGGAGTCAGTTTTTGGCTCTGGGCCAGAGATTATTCCCCCAAAAAGAGGCCCCTCCTTTACTTGACCTCTGACCTTTGACCTGCATCGCCCCTCCTCCACTCCAAAGCGCGGGGAAGTCAGACGGGAGAAACAGGCGGGAAAACCTGCGCATCCTCGCAGTTCCCTCCTTTGCGCCTTTGTTTTCCGTTCGAAGCGGACGTAGTGTGGAAGATGTGGTAGCGTAGATGGTGGCGGTGGCGTGGTTGCAGTGTGGTTGGCGCTTTGATGGGGATGGCGTTGTTGTTGAATTGTTGTGTGTTTGAAATAAAAGATATAAAAAGAAAAACGCCTAACTCAAAGCGTCGCAGCCCGGATGGATCACATTAAATTCCCTCTATACAACGGGTTTGGGCTAACTACACATGTACCTATGAAGATATCTCACCTGAGGCCTTTATGGTAATGCGAATTTCCACAGCCTAACAATATATATATATATATATATATATATATATATATATATATAATATATAGGGCTGTCCTTTTATTTTTTTCGGAAATTTCAAGGGGCTACCCGAATTTAGCTTGATATATATGAGAGAAAAATATAAAAAAAATATGAACCGAAAAAGAAAATTTAGGGGTGCTACCTACCATCCATCGAAATTTGAAAAAAAAAGAAATTCATTTTATATTTTCTTTTTTTTAATCTTATGCCAAAATGACATTAACATGTAATGTATGATGTTTCTGGTGCATTTGAATCTGAAATACTGTAGATATACTGCAAGATTTTAGATATAGATGATTGTGATTAACTATGTAGAAAGTATTTTTTCCAGTCCGTCTAGTGAAACTTGATGTCTAAAAAATCAAGATTTTATGTATTTTTCACGTTTTTCGAACTCCGCAGTTTGCAGACAGAGTCTTTGAACAGACGGGACAAGAGCTATAGTCCCTTGTTCAAAGTTGATTTCTTACAGTCCAGGAATCGTTTTCGGGATCAGTTACCGCTTGTAATAGGTACTGCTTTTGCTCCTCTCATACGTAATAAGACGGTTGTACTCAGTCGCAGGGCTACACCACGCTCTGCACAGTCATTCACAACTTTCAGCTTGCTGACGATAGTACGGCTCTGTACGAAACTATCTTCAGTTTCCCATAGATCCGGGTCTTTGTGCAGAAAGTCAGAGTTCAAATGCAGTACATCAAAAAACTTCTGCTTCTCGGAGATGCGAAATCTTCCAGTTTTCGGTGCATGATATCTTTCTGTTGAACAAACGCTCTTTTCGGTTCTTCATCATCGTCATCGTCTTGTTCTTTTAGAGTTTGAGATATTTTTCCTTTGTTCTCAATTGACACGTTTCGGTCAGATAGACATAATGGTATCAGTTCTACGATAAATACCACAGCTGTCCCAGCAACTTTTCACCGTTGCCTTAGATATTTCAACGTTCACGTCGGAGTATTTATCCATTCGCTTTAACAAATAACAATAACAATGTCATTCTGAAACGACAGAATAGTTATCATTAGTTCACGAAAGGCAATTTCGCTAAATGCCTGAATGACCGGATACCAGATCTGAAATTGACTGACGGACTCAGTGATTCAACGGAGTAATGAGCAGACAATACAACAGATCTAACAATAAAATATGTCATACGTACAACAAGCCGTGTCAGTACAAGAATAAAAGACATAATTTCATGTTGAAAATGGAAAATTTCCCCATTTTTGAGCCACGTTTGGGACATATGTAACACTTTTTTGGAATCAAAAACTTTTTTCGTTATTCACGTTCGAACCAACCAGTAAGCACGCAAAAATTTCATGAAAAATATATTCTGACATATAAATACAAAAAAACATTAAAATGCACATTTTTTCACAATTTTTGACAGCTGGAAGCACCCCGAGACAATTTTTTGGGGGGTTCATATTTTATTTTTATTTTTTTCTCATAAATATCAACCTAAATTCGGGTTAGCCCTTGAAATTTCTGAAAAAATAAAATAAGGACAGACCTAATAATATATATATATATATATTATATTACATATAATATATAAACATATCATAATATATATATACATATATATATAAATATGTGTGTATGTATATATTATTAATATATTATATATATATATATATATGTATATGTATTTATATATTATGTATTTATATATAATATATTATATATATATGTATTATATAATATATATATATATATTATATATATATATATATATATACTATCTATATATTATATATATATATACATACTATATATATATATATATATTATATATATATTAAATATATCTATACAATAGTATACATCCATACAAATATATATATATGTGTGTGTGTGTGTGTATATATACACACATATGCATATATATACACTACATATATATATGTATATTTGTATGTATGTATGTATGTATATATTTATATAAATGCATATATATATATATATATATATTATATACAAATATAACATATATCTACCACATACATATATCTACACATACATATATATATATTATATATATATATATATATATTTATTTACATGTTATATTGAGGCGCCTCGAGGAGGAGTGATGTAAGGGACACATCGGCCATTTTGGTGTTAATGCCATATAGCACTATTTTAACCTTACCCTATCATCCGAGCCTTATCATCATATCATTAAAAAATGTCGCTTACATCACTCCTCCTCCCGGGTCTCATATATATATATATATATATATATATATACTATATATAATATATATATATATATATATATATTATTATATATTATATAACACGAGGTCCGTCTAAAAGTAACAGGACTGACTTCACAGAAATTTTATTCCAAAAAATATATTGAAATCATAGCTTGTCCCCTTCAAAATAGTTTACCTCTCGTCTCACACACTTGTCCATCCTCTTCTTTCACACTTCGATGCACCCTGGAAGGCTTCTTCTGGAATCCTCTGGAGCTCCGTCGTCACGGCCCTTTTGATGGCCTCCACATCAGGATTCGTGTCCCTTGATCACCCCTTGAGCTTGGGGAAGAGGAAAAATCGCGAGGGCCAAGTCTGGTGAATACGGGGGTTGCTCCAGATTTGGCACATTCCTCTCCGCCAGAAACTTTCAGATGCTTGGGACACTGTGGCAGGGCATTGTCATGGTGAGCACCCAGGCGTTGTTTCCCACAGATCCCTCCTCTTGTCCCGGACAGGTCTCATGAGGCGTCGGAATGTCTCCTTTGACACGTATTGATTCACTGTTTGACCCTGTTGTAAAATCTCGAAGTGGGCGATGGCCATGATGTCACAAAACGTGATGAGCATCACCTTGACCTTCAACTTCGACATCCTTGCTTTCTTTGGTCTTGGTGATGCCGGACTTTTCCACTGACAACTCTGCCATTTGGTCTCAGGATCGTATTCGAATATCACCGATTCATCGCCAGTCATGACTCTTCCGAGCAGGTCTGGATCGTCCTCGAGGAGCTCGATAATGTCCTGACAGACAGTCATCATTGCTGTTTCTGGTCTTCGGGCAACAGCTTGGGGACCATCTTTGCGCACACCTTGCTCATTTCGAGATTTTCAGTGATGATGCTCCAGACAGTGTCCTTGTTGATTGAAAGTTCCTCAGCAATCATCTGCACCATGAGTCAATGATCTCCGCGCACCATCTACTTCACACGCTCGATGTTGTCCGCCGTTCTGCTCATTGAAGATCTTCCAGACCGTGGATCGTCATCACCCTCCTCCCGTCCCTCTTTGAACCTCTTGTGCCATTCAAATGCACGTGTACGTGACATCATTTCTTCCCGTAGACTTGCTGCAGCATTGCGAAGGATTCGGAAGGTGTTTTGCAAGCTTAGCAGGAACTTTAGATTGGCTCTCTGCTCTACGACTCACAGCGCGACGACTCAGACTAGACAATGTGTAAAGCACGTCCTGTAAAAAATCACACAATGAGCACAGTCAACCATCACCAATCATATATATGCTGGATGTTGTGAAAGACTGTGACGCAACCCCTTCATTCAAGTTGTGTCAGTGGAGCACACAGGCAGGCTCAGTCCCGTTACTTGTTAGACGGACCTCGTATTTGTATTATATTTGTATATATATTTATTATATATACATATATATATACACATACATATACAATACGTATGCATAAGTATTTGTATATGTATATGTATATGTATGTGTTTATGTCATGATATCTCAGAAAGTTGTGGACGGATTCCGATGAAACTTGGTGGACAGGTTGGGCGTGTGACCACAACGAATTGCTTCGATTTTGGTGAAGATCCGAATCCGGATCTGGATACGAGAATTAATTTTTACATTGATTCTTCAACATTGAGAGATCTGGCCAAAAACGATATTTAACACGACATCTCAAAAATGTATTGGGTCTGATATGTTCTCGTGGATCAGGCATTATGTGGCTGACGTATGCACTCTACTGAGTGCCCTTCTAGTTATCATTATTTTGGAACTCTGTTGTGTCACAAAGTCAGCCCATACGAAGGATCTTTAGCTCAACCGTGTTTTGATGGCGTCTCCTCCTCCTCTCACCCGACAGCCCACTCACGTCACTCTCGGTTCTGCCTCATCAGTTCCGGTTCATCCTGCATTCATTAATGTTCATGTAACTCCCATTACCACTTATTCCTTTTTTTGTGAAAATAACAACTAATCATGAAAAAAAACAAAGAACATCATCAGCATGTAATTGTCATGCATTCATTAAATATCATGTAACTCCCAATACCACATATTCCTTTTTTTGTGAAAACAACTGGAAAAAAAACCCCCAAAAAATTGTATGCATGTAGTGGAAGATAACATGTCACATGATAAAATCCTTGGTCCATTCAGGGGCTCGACGATGAATTGCATTCCCCACTTTCCCATCAGAGAGTCTGAAGGTAGCAGGACCTCTCTGTTCACTGATCTTGAGGGGTTGGGTTAACTTGTTTAATCCTTTCTGGTGAAGTCCAGGCTTCCAAACTCGCACGAAAGAACCACATTTGATGGTGGAAGGTTTCGCTCCACAGCGTTTGTCTGTGTATCGTTTAGACTTCTCTTGTTTCTG
>CM068954.1:33791200-33805077 GCA_035128595.1 Eptatretus atami | reverse complement strand
CAACATTTTACATACATTTTTATACGTTGCCATTGCTGGCTAAAACGTCAAGGTGTGACAGCGCCTTTAGTTCCGGTTCCAAAAGCGACCGTTCATGTATACAAGCTGTAAGGGTTTTACACACGAGTTTATCTCATATCATTTCATCAGAGAGGTCACTAAACTTGCAATTAACCAAAATCTCACGTAAAGCAGCAACGAACTGAGAAGTGGATTCACCTGGCCACTGTGCTCGTTGACAGAACTTATATCATTTGAAAACAACGTTCACCTTCGGCATGAAAAAGGCTGTTAATGCACCGACAGCAGCAGAGTACGTGTCACCATCAACTGGGAGGGTATAGAATAAACGCTGCCCTTCAGTTCCTAGGCAGTGTATAAGCAATGCGCGCTTCCTCGCATCAGAAAGTGCGTCGTCATTTATGACCAGCATGAAGTTCTCGAACATGCGCATCCATGAGGTAAAAGGTATCGATGACTCACCCGAACTCGGTAGGAATGCAACAAGTGGTGTAAGAGCAAGGGGAACCATCCTCGTCGCCATTATGTTGCGTAGCAAAGTGAGCCCACATGTAGGTTCATCAGCTCAACCGTTTTTAATGGCGTCTCCTGCTCCATTTCTCTCCTCTCCACACTCACTGACGTCACTCTCGGTTCTGCCTTATCAGTTCTGGTTCATCATGCATTCATTAATATTCACGTAACTCCCAATACCACATACATTGTCACAAGCTCGAGGATCTCCCACCATTCTGAGAGGTATGTTCGACCAGCTCGAGCTCAGTACGACCTTGACGATAATTTAACACAGCGCGGGGAAATCTGTCTTTGGAGTGACACGTCTTCTTCTTCTTCCTCTTATTGCTGCCTGCTGGTGTTGTCTTATTATATGATCCTACCATCCTCGAGGACAATCATATAGTCACTTGCGGCATATGCTCGAGTTATAGTAGTCGTGGTTGACCAATTTATCATTCCACCGAATCTACAAATTCAAACAACAAACCTATTTACCTAAAGTTAAGATGATGTGCAAGGCAAATCGGTAAAATAAATATGTACGGCATTTCTCTCTATAGTTTCTCTATAGTTGCCTGAAGAATATTACAGGCTCCACGAGTTAAATTACTGGATAAAATCGATAATTTCAGGAGCGTTTTTGCAGGCTTTTATTACCACCAATGGACAGGATCGCATCCGGAAAAAGAAATATAACCTCAACATTACCTTCACATCAACATCTACACCTCCAACAGGATGTCATCTGGATCTGGAAAAAGAAATATAACCTCAACATTGCCTTCAACATCAACATCTACACCTCGCCAACAGGAATGTCATCTGGAAAAAGAAATATAACCTCAACTTTACCTTCCATCAACATCTACACCTCCAACAGGATGTCATCTGGAAAAAGAAATATAACCTCACATTACCTTCAACATCAACATCTACACCTCCAACAGGATGTCATCTGGAAAAAGAAATATAACCTCATATTACTTCACATCAATATCTACAGCTCCAACAGGATGTCATCTGGAAAAAGAAATATAACCTCAACTTTACCTTCACAGCAACACCGACACCTCCAACAAGGATGTCATCTGGAAAAAGAAATATAACCTCAACTTTACCTTCACATCAACACGACACCTCCAACAGGATGTCATCTGGAAAAAGAATATAACCTCAACATTACCTTCACATCAACATCTACACCTCCAACAGGATGTCATCTGGAAAAAGAAATATAACCTCAACTTTAACCTTTCACATCAACATCTCACCTCCAACAGGATGTCATCTGGAAAAAGAAATATAACCTCAACATTACCTTCACATCAACATCTACACCTCCAACAGGATGTCATCTGGAAAAAGAAATATAACCTCAATATTACCTTCACATGCATATCTACAGCTCCAACAGGATGTCATCTGAAAGAAATATAACCTCAACTTTTAACCTTCACAGCAACACGCCGACACCCTCCAACAGGATGTCATCTGGAAAAAAGAAATATAACTCAACATTACTTCACATCAAATATCTACAGCTCCAACAGGATCATATCTGGAAAAAAAATATAACGCTTCAACTTTACGCTTCACAGCAACACCGACACCTCCAACAGGATGTCATCTGGAAAAGAATATACCTCAACTTACCTTCACATCAAACCACACACCTCCAACAGGATGTCATCTGGAAAAAGAAATATAACCTCAACATTCTTCACATCAACATCTACACCTCCAACAGGATGTCATCTGGAAAAAGAAATATAACCTCAACTTTACCTTCACATCAACATCTACACCTCCAACAGGATGTCATCTGGAAAAAGAAATATAACCTCAACATTACCTTCACATCAACATCTACACCTCCAACAGGATGTCATCTGGAAAAAGAAATATAACCTCAATATTACCTTCACATCAATATCTACAGCTCCAACAGGATGCATCTGGAAAAAGAAAATATAACCTCAATTTACTTCACAGCAACACCGACACCTCCACAGGATGTCATCTGGAAAAAGAATATAACCTCAACTTTACCTTCACATCAACACCGACACCTCCAACAGGATGTCATCTGGAAAAAGAAATATAACCTCAACATTACCTTCACATCAACATCTACACCTCCAACAGGATGTCATCTGGAAAAAAGAAATATAACCTCAACTTTACCTTCACATCAACATCTACACCTCCACAGATGTCATCTGGAAAAAGAAATATAACCTCAACATTACCTTCACATCACATCTACACGCTCCAACAGGATGTCACTTGGAAAAAAATATAACTCACATTACCTTCACATCAATATCTACACGACAATCCAACAGGATGTCATCTGGAAAAAGAAATATAACCTCAACTTACCTTCACACACATCACCACCTCCAACAGGATGTCATCTGGAAAAAGAAATATAACCTCAACATTACCTTCAATCAATATCTAACAGCTCCAACAGGATGTCACATCTGGAAAAAGAATATAACCTCAACTTTACTCACACAGCAACACCGCACCTCCAACAGGATGTCATCTGGAAAAAGAAATATAACCTCAACTTTACCTTCACATCAACATCCGACACTCCAACAGGATGTCATCTGGAAAAAGAAATATAACCTCAACATTACCTTCACATCAACATCTACACCTCCAACAGGATGTCATCTGGAAAAAGAAATATAACCTCAACTTACCTTCACATCAACATCTACACCTCCAACAGGATGTCATTCTGGAAAAAGAAATATAACCTCAACATTACCTTCACATCAACATCTACACCTCCAACAGGATGTCATCTGGAAAAAAGAAATATAACCTCAATTATTACTTCACATCAATTCTACAGCTCAACAGGATGTCATCTGGAAAAAGAAATATAACCTCAACTTTACCTTCACAGCAACACCGACACCTCCAACAGGATGTCATCTGGAAAAAAAGAATATAACCTCAACTTTACCTTCACATCAACACCGACACCTCCAACAGGATGTCATCTGGAAAAAGAATATAACCTCAACATTACCTTCACATCAACATCTACACTCCAACAGGATGTCATCTGGAAAAAAGAAATATAACCTCAACTTTACCTTCACATCAACATCTACACTCCAACAGGATGTCATCTGGAAAAAGAAATATAACCTCAACATTACTTACATCAAACATCTACACTCCAACAGGATCTCATCTGGAAAAAGAAATATAACCTCAACATTACCTTCACATCAATATCTAACACTCCACAGGATCACATCTGGAAAAAGAAATATAACCTCAACATTACCTTCACATCAACATCTACACCTCCAACAGGATCACATCTGGAAAAATAAATATAACCTCAACATTACCTTCACATCAACATCTACACCTCCAACGAGATGTCATCTGGAAAAAGAAATATAACCTCAACATTACCTTCACATCAACATCTACACCTCCAACAGGATGTCATCTGGAAAAAGAAATATAAACCTCAACATTACCTTCACATCAATATCTACAGTCCAACAGGATGTCATCTGGAAAAAGAAATATAACCTCAACTTTACCTTCACATCACATCGACACCTCCAACAGGATGTCATCTGGAAAAAGAAATATAACCTCAACATTACCTTCACATCAAACATCTACACTCCAACAGGATGTCATCTGGAAAAAGAAATATAACCTCAACTTTACCTTCACATCAACATCTACACTCCAACAGGATCACATCTGGAAAAAAATATAACCTCAACATTACCTTCACATCAATATCTACACCTCCAACAGGATGTCATCTGGAAAAAGAAATATAACCTCAACTTTACCTTCACATCAACATCTAACCTCCAACATGGATCGCATCGGAAAAGAATATAACTCAACTTACCTTCACATCAAATCTACACCTCCAACAGGATGTCATCTGGAAAAAGAAATATAACTCAACTTACCTTCAATCAACACCACACTCCAACAGGATCACATCTGCAAAAAGAAATATAACCTCAACATTACCTTCACATCAACATCTACACCTCCAACAGGATCACATCTGAAAAAAGAAATATAACCTCAACATACCTTCACATCAACATCTACACCTCAACAGATGTCATCTGGAAAAAGAAATATAACCTCAACATTACCTTCACATCCACATTACACCTCCAACAGGATCACATCTGGAAAAGAAATATAACCTCAACTTACCTTACATCAAATCTACACCTCCAACAGGATCACATCTGGAAAAAGAAATATAACCTCAACATTACCTTCACATCAACATCTACACCTCCAACAGGATCACATCTGGAAAAGAAATATACCTCAATTACCTTCACATCAACATCTACACCTCCAACAAGATGTCATCTGGAAAAAGAAATATACTCACACTTACCTTCACATCACATTACACCTCAACAGGATGTCATCTGAAAAGAAAATATACCTCAACATTACTCACATCAACATCTACACCTCCAACAGGATGTATCTGGAAAAAGAAATATAACCTCAACATTAACCTTCACATCAATATCTACACCTCCAACAGGATGTCATCTGGAAAAAGAAATATAACCTCAACATTACTTCAACATCAACATCTACACCTCCAACAGGTCACATCTGGAAAAAGAAATATAACCTCAACATTACTTCACATCAACATCTACACCTCCAACAGGATGTCATCTGGAAAAGAAATATAACTCAATTTCCTTCACATCCATATCTACACCTCCAACAGGAATCTCATCTGGAAAAAGAAATATAACCTCAACATTACCTTCACATCAACATCTACACCTCAACAGGATGTCATCTGGAAAAAAGAAATATAACCTCACATTACCTTCACATCAACTCTAACCTCCAAAGGATCTCATCCGGAAAAAAAATATAACTCAACATTACCTTCACATCAACATCTACACCTCAACAGGATCTCATCTGGAAAAAGAATATACCTCAACATTACCTTCACATCAACATCTACACCTCAACAGGATGCATCTGGAAAAAGAAATATAACCTCAACATTACCTTCACATCAACATCTACTCTCCAACAGGATTCATTCTGGAAAAGAAATATAACCTCAACATTACCTTCACATCAACATCTACACCTCCAACAGGATTCATCGAAGAATAACTATTACCTCTCAACATTACCTTATCATAATCATCATCGTCATCTCATCATCATCATATCATCATCATCATTGCTTCAGGGAAAGAAGTTGTTCGAGCCTGTAGCACATCCATTGTATGGCCTCTGAAGGCCCGTGAACGCTATCGGTTGCAACCTTTCGATTTGTATTTTATAATCCTTGTGTTGTACTGAATGGAAAACTGAATGGAAGGCGTAACGATTGTGAATACTCTATAACGCTTCCGCAGATGGCTTGGGTCAACATGGCTTGGCTTCATCTGGATGAGCCCTTGGGTGGTGTAGGCCCCTGGACATGTGTTGGGTGGTGGAGGCCCTGGGGCACGTGACCCGGTTGCCCTTAGGTAAACCGGCCCTGTTCCAAGTATAATTTGTCTACTCCTTGTCGAAAAGCATTGTGAGATATTTTTACTCTCCCTCGCATAATGCTTACAGATGGGACACCGGCTTAATGCCCGACTTTGGTAATGTAATGTTTTGTCTGTAAAATGCCAAACGACACACACACACACACACACAACACACACACACACACACACACACAACACACGCCTGGATAAATGTGCCAGCAGCACATTCGTTCAAGATGAACCAACAAAACGGACAACTTAAAATCGACCTGAATACAACAATACAGGAGCTAAAGAACAAAGCATTTTACAAATACCTCAGAGGAGAAGAGAGCCACCAAAAATGTCACAAACAAATGTACAAAACAATTACCAAACATACACCTGCTAGAACGAGGCTGATCCTAAAAATATACCTTCCCCAAAACACAAAATTAAAGCCATAAAGCAACTCACAAGGACCAATGTCCAATACAGCTTGTGGAATAATAAATGCATGGCCACAAGCAGAAATCAATAAACTGGATATCAAAAACAAGGAAACTTCTTGCTCTCCACAAAATGTTCCACAAAAATCAATGCATCCGAGAGTGTACCGGCTGAGATGAGAAGGAGGTGGCGGCTTGATGGAACTCCCAGTGCACAGATGATAAGAGTAAGGATTGCTGAGTACATGAAAAGTACAACAGACAAATACCGAATCCATTTGTTATGCAAACACGGAGATAGCAAGCCAGGAAAGGTATCCCTCACCCACCTTGCAAATAATTTCCAAAGACAGGTAATGAATAGATGTCACACCTGAAATTGAAACAGCAACAATACAGCCACAGCTGGAACGGCACTCGGTAAAGCGCACACCTCCGCCAGGCTGAACAGTTTACGTTTTGTATTCCACTAATGGTGAGATCTGCATCCGGACCCAAACCAAAATTTAATCAGCTTGTTATTGTCACCTAACCAAACTCATCCACAACGTTTCATTCGAATCCGTCACCAACTTTTTGAGATATCGTATACTATATCATTTTAGGCCGATCACTCAATGGTGAAGAATCACTTCAAAAACCTCTGTTCCGGATCCAGATTAGGATCTTCACCAAAATCTAAATCAATCCTTCCTTGTTACATACCCAATCTGCCACTAAGTTACGTCCGAATCCATACACAACTTTTTTAAACATCCTGCTATATGTCGTTTTGGGCACGATCTTTCAAAGGTGAAAAATCACTTTAAAAATCCTCGTATCCAGATCTGGATCCAGAGTTTTCACAAAAATCTAATTTCATCCTTGTCACATACCAAGCTCTCCACCAAATTTAGTCCGAATCCGTCTACAACTTTTTGAGATATCCTGTTCACAACAGACCAGACGGGGGTGAAAACATAACCTCGATCCACTTTGGGTGGTGAAAGTAACCAGGATGTGATCAACATCAATTGGTAATCAAATTCTAAGCCAAGAGAGTGTTCAAAAGTCTTGTGGGTGCTTAACTCTTTGAGACTACAGCAGTGTCAGTTAAAAGCTAGATGTTATGGCCCGTAAGCATGATTGTGGTATTTATAGATAAGCATTTGTCAATGCAGATAAATGAACGATTACATCAACGGCTACATGTTATAAGTTTGTTGTAGCTTGAATCGGTAAATTTGTGTTTAAACTGCTTGATGCAATGAGATAATTTTGACTGTGGATGGCAGTATTTTACTGTAAACTGCCTGGTGAGATATGGAAAGATGCTAGATTATATGTATATGTGGGAAAAATTATGTGCCAGCCCAGGTTCTCTGGATGGAAAACTGTACCAGTGCTCTCCCAGTCTGCCACCTGAGCTATCTGGGAAACCAGCAGACTGGATATGCAATTTTTTCCCACAGATAAATGCCACTCTCTTTCCATTGCTGCTTCGGGGCACTCACTGCCAACCATAGGAGCAGCAAAGGCCTGTCCACGAGAGGGTCTTCTTGACTTCCTCTTATGCTAGATTGTTCCAAGACGAAACTTCCAGTCTGGACAAGAATCACATTTGCTGGAAGGCACGAGATCATTCTTTGCTGTGATGGTAAACCCGCGAGAGGGAAGAAGAGAGAGAGCGGGAGACATGGGACAAGACAGGTGCGTCTATCATCCCTGTGCTCGATTTAACTCGATTTAAAATGAACGAGGTGTTAATGTCCAGAATGGTTGTTAACGTGTGGAGCTGATTATAATCAAGTTGATTAAAACTCATGAAGATTGTGTATCGGGAAAGAATTCCTTTGAGCTCTTCAATCATCCTGCATGGGCCAGTGCAGGAGAGGGAACAACACGATGTGAGTCGAGCATGGACAGCCCTGACGGATGCTGCAATTACATCAAGTGAGAACAACATGATCGGAATCGATCGTATGACAGCCCCTGTGGACAAGGTGGACACACGTAAGTTGAGCCGCAGGACAGAGACATTGTGCGAAAACAACTCAGCGCGGGAATCGGAGTTTTGAGAAAAGTAAAAGGAGGAAGGCCAGAGTGAAGTTTGAGGGAGAGGGAACCACTATGGAAATAACATGGGTGAATCGTTCAACTCCATATTAATACGATTGTATTTACTGTCTAGCTCATCATGAATTCACAGACATATTAGACAAGTTACAATAAACTCAGATGACTAGATACTGTTCGTATGTGTACATGTAACGTCACTCAGAAGTCAACAGACCCACTGACAAGATCCATTTGATTGGAGCCAACCTGAACGATCTTGATACTCGTGAAGCGCAAACCTGTATTGCAGTCGTTAGAGACGTAGGTGGGTTCGGCACAGAACAACATACATACATAAGGGGAAGGAACCAAGGTGTATACCGGCAACAGATTCCAGCCAGGCTGACAACACCTGCAGGGTTGCATGGAGGACAGACCGCCACAGTCACATACCTAGCAACAGTGCAACATCCATGCGTAGGCAGGAGGAGTCTATGCCCAGTACGTTTTCCAACTGCCCTTTACCAACCATAAAAGATAATTAAAAATATTTCATACCCCTTTAGAATTGAGACTAACAAAATATAGATTTAAAGAGCAAAAAGTATTTTCCCTCATATATTGTGATTGCAATGCCTGGTGTTGGCTCAATGGTTAGGGTGGTGGGCTTGGGATCCTATGATCCTGAGTTCAAACCCCACTCAGCTGTTGATTGAATACAGGTGGGGTTGACTCTGCCTGTCATCCTTCCGAGGTTGGAAAATGAGTGCAGCTTGCTGGTGTACTGTGTTGGAGTGGCGACCCATCCAGGATTGTGGTCCAATAGTCAAGGAGTCTGCTTCGGCGGCACACACGCTCTGACAGAGGAGTCTGCTTCGGCAGCACCAACGCTCTGCACAGAGTATGGTCCAATAAGATGGATGGATGGATGGTGACTGCTGATCTCTTGGTGGTGTACCTATTCACCCATACCCTCTCCCTGCTGAACCCTTCTCCCCTTCACATTGATTGGGATGTCAGGTTGGATTGAGTTTATGTTGTGGGGTGGAGTTAGTGTCATTCATTATGCTCATGGATTGAATGGTTGGGTAGGAGTTGACCAGTGTGGAATCTGGCACAGGCATGATATACAGTTCTTCTTGACTTCCTCCTATGTCGAGATTTCCTTGTATTTCCTTAATCCCATGATGGAATAAATAAGAATTTCATCTGGTTATAGTGTTTCAGTTGTATTGCAAATGTCAAAGCGATAATGGAATATGTATACACACTTATCTAAAACTTAGAGCCACTCTATTGAATGGGTTGTTGTTTTTGAATTGAACAAAAAAAGGGAAAAGTGATGATGAACCTTACATTGATGATCACAGAGTGGGATGAAGATACCGATACCTACAGTTACTACAACACGTTCTAATATATTTTAAGCTTTAAGCTTTAAGCTTTAAACCACAACAAATGGCAGAAAGCCCGACCTTCAAGGATGACAACAAGCGAAGTCACACCCCCAAGGGACGATTGTTTGGGATGACGTCAGAAGCTAACCAAGCAGGAGAAGCCCGCCTTCCGGGTTTTCGTGTAGCGGGCCGTGCCCTGGAGGGAGAGGATAAAATAAGACGGAGAGAAGTGGAGTGATGAAAGGGAGCTTGCGCATTTCGAGAGGATTATAGTGGCGCATTTTGAGAGGTGAAAGAAGGGAGCGCACAGGAGAAGTTGCGCATTTTTAGGAGGAAGAAGGAGTTGGCTTGGCATTCTTGGGAAGCCGTGAACAGAGTGGAGGCACAAGGTGCATTGTTTGGAGAGGCGAGAGCGCAGATTGAGCGCACACCGAAGAGGATGACACGGCCAATGAATCCGTGTTGAGGCGGTTTGGCTCGTGTGGCGAAGTAAGATGCCGACTTTTGCTTCTGGTCGAGTTGAGGATGACCGGAGCACATGGAGCCGTTACACTTGGGCTTTGAACCTTTATGTGGGGAGCCGCTCACGGATTGCCCGGCGTGCGTTCGTCGCTACAAGAGAAGCACCTCAATTCCAGTTTCCACAAGGGTCAGCTCTGGTCCAAGCTAAGTAAAGCAATAGTTTGGAAGGAGAATTTTTCTTTTTATTCTGTGGCCCCTTTGTCTGTATTTGAGTCTGTGTGTGAGGCCTCAACTGTAGGATTTATTTATTTCATATTATTATCATATCCTTTTGAATTATCATCCTTTGTAAATATTTGTGTATGTTAATTAAATGTATTCCTTTTAAGAGGCAGTATCTGTGCATCCGTTTCATTCCTCATGCTCCTTCGCCTGTCCGCCGTTGCCGCTCTACCATGCCCTTCGAGCACCGTGTTAAATCTCCGAGGGTCAACGTGTCCCAGCTCCCATTAATAAGGAACTGCTTGGCTGTCCGGGACTGGAAGTGTTAACCGCCCGTCACCACAATTTGGGTCGGGGGGGGGGGGGTTAACCTGGGCCGGCCACCCCGCGACAATATATATATATATATATTTATATATATATATATATATATACCATCTACTGTGGACGTAAAAGGAACTCAATGAGGGCATGTCCGAACAACCATTATTTTCAGAGCAACCACACTGATATGCACCTTTTTCCAGTTTCCTCCCACAACTCACCTGCACCACCTGCACCCACTCACACCTCCTCAATATACACCTTAGACACCAACCAGTATTCCTCCTTTTCACCCTCTCTCAGCGAATGGGCAGTGCTGGCTTGTCAGTCCGCTCGGTGGAGTTGTAGAGGTCACAACTACTTTGGCACTGCTCTCTCTTTCTTGCTATTCTTACCCTTTTGCGGAATGATCCTGATGACGCCTGTATTTTTAATTGTAAGTAGAGTGTCTAAGCTCGAAAGTATCGGTGTAGTTCTGCTATTTGCTTTTTGCTGAATAAATGTATTACTGTATGTATTTTGCCACACCACACAAATAACTGCATGTCCCTGCTGTAAGTATATAATTTGTGAATAAACCCCTCGTCTTCACTGTACACATACTTTTAATCGTGCTTTGTTTGTGAATAAACCGTACGTTAATGCAATTTAACCAGCTCGTAGCGTCCTTTCCACAATTGTTCAAGCATAGTCTGCATGTTGTTAGTCGGGATGTTTTACCCTAACCAGATTAGCTCGATATGTTAGCCGGTATGTACTTGGCAGCTCCGCTCTAAGATAAGGCAAGTACATATCAAGGGTATGAGCCCCCCCCCCCCACCCCCTTGATACTGCCAATCCACGAAGGTAATGTGTGTTGCGCGAGGACCCTTCCAGGACTGGTGGTACCATTGGCATTCGTGGTTGACGCGGCAACCTGAACCAATATTAGACGTGTGGTGTGTGTGTGTGTGTGTCATCCATAATTTCAAAGCCATAAAACCTAGCAGCCTGAAACTTTGCATGCATGCTAAAGAACTCCAAGAAAGTGCATGAGTGAAAATTGGTGTGTTTGGGTTAATTAAAACACCCCTTTTGAAGATAATTAATGACCTTATTTAATTATATCCTTTATCAGGCACTCCTTGGGCACCTCGCTTTCTGGGGTATTCAGGCGTTTCTGGGTTACTCACTGGGGTCTGAAGGCCACCATGTATTTTGGCCTGCTCACCATGCCCTGACTTGAGCAGGGCGCAAACAATTTCTTAACAATAAAGTTTTTTTTTCACTTTCCTCACTTCATATTATCGAATGCCTGTTCATCATAGCTAACAAATCACTGATACATTCGCCTTTTGTAAAGTACTTAGCTTCAAATTAGGACATGGAGCGATTTCATGGATTTATATGATTATTTCCACGACCTACTCTCATGAACTAATTAAACTAATCATTTAAATATGCTTTTTCTGCGTTGAGGATCGGACATGTCCGGACGAAATAAGTGTCGAAAGCTGGAGTGAAATCTGAAAATTTAAAGAAAATAACGAGTGTTATAACTAAGCCGAGAAACCTGTTTACTTTAAGCAAGCAAGTCTATGGTCTCTGCTTCTCCATATAGACAACAAGAAAATGTGAGATTTCCAAAGCATTAAACTTTCTTTTTTTCTTTTGTTTGGACAATTTTATTGAGTAAACAAAAGATTTAGGAATGTGCCAAAATAACCATTTTAATTAGAGCTGATGAATAAATGTAGTTCACTGCTTGACTGGGCGCCCTGCCCCCCCCAGAGGAACGACCTACTCCATAGCATCTACCAGATCTATGTCTATATTTTTAGAGGTTTTGCGAGTGCTGCGACAGGAAATCAAAGCAATCTGGTAAAAAAAAACAAACAAACAAAAAAAAAACGGATGTTTTAAAAAATGTCATAATGTTTGCACGAACCGCAAACCGATGCACCATGTGATGCATGCACGAATGAGCAGGCAATGTGGGGGGTTTTCTGCAATGTTTATTTCATGGGCGATTGAACTTTCCGATGTCTCCAGGGTTGTTCTGCTTTAAGCTGCAACTCTTTGTGGATAAAGTCCTTTTATTTCATTAATTCATTTTATTTCATTAAGTGCTGCGTGCGTGGTGAAGCTGGGCTTCAAAGTTAAGGGGATCCTTTATGGTATGCAGAGACAGACTGGCCACCGTTCCTTTTCAAGCATTGAATTGGAGTGCTTACATGAGTGCCTAATCCACTTGAACGAGCGCCCATTGTCGATAGCAGCTCCTCGCTCCATCATTCTGAGTGAATCCTTTACTCTCTGCAGACACTTTGCCATGCTGCAACATTCATAGCGAGTGGTTCGTGCTCTGTCCACCCTGAGTGAGTGGTTCATGCTCCGTCACACTGTGAGTGGTTCGTGCTCCATCACCCTGAGCGAGTGTTCGTGATCCATCACCTGAGCGAGCGGTTCGTGCTCCGTCCCCTGAGCGAGCGGTTCGTGCTCCGTCACCCTGAGCAAGTGGTTCATCCTCCCTAACCCTGAGCGAGCGGTTCCGGCTCCGTCCACCCTGAGCAAGTGGTTCATCCTCCTAACCCTGAGCGAGTGGTTCGTGCTCTGTCACCCTGATGAGTGGTTCATGCTCCGTCACACTGAGTGAGTGGTTTCGTGCTCCATCACCCTGAGCGAGTGGTTCGTGATCCATCACCCTGAGCGAGCGGTTCGTGCTCCGTCACCCTGAGCGAGCAGTTCGTGCTCCGTCACCCTGAGCAAGTGGTTCATCCTCCCTAACCTGAGCGAGTGGTTCATGCTCCGTCACCCTGAGCAAGTAGTTCATGAATAAAACCAATTTCCAAGCCGCTTGCCATATTGACGTGTTGTTTTCTAAATTACCGAGCTAAATTTTTTCCACCCGTCAAGTGCAGCTGTTTAGAAAGAATAATGTTTGGAACATATCACTGAAA
>CM068954.1:33748961-33771073 GCA_035128595.1 Eptatretus atami | reverse complement strand
TGTATACAGTACTTACTGTAGTCACTAATCAAACTGACTCCCCTGCAAAGTTTTTCTTGGATGTTTCCACGCAGGGTTTGTCTCCAGACGTGTCCGAGCAGTGTTTGTCTCCAGCCAGCTTGGCTCTGGACATGTCCGGATCGTGCTCATCTCTGGATGCGTCCGGGTGGTAATTAACGCTCCCCTGCACGTCTACCTTCCCTTCTTCTCTCCTCACAACTGTTTCCTCCCACCCCTCCTCGCTCCCCCTCTTCTCTTACCTCTCTCCCTGCTCTCTCTCCCCACCCCTCTCTCCCTCTTCCCCCTCGTAATTCTCCCTCCCCCCTTATATTCCCATCAGCGAAGTGACAGGTATTTTCTAGTGTATGTACATATATAATATATTATATATATATATATTATTACGGCCACGTACCGAGATATTATGAGGGGGTTAATCCCCGTTTCTCCTCAGAAGAGCCGGACCTGGGGCCACCGCTCACAATTAACTTCGTGGTATGGTGGGTTGCTTTACAACCATGAACGCCAATCAGTTAACAACAAGTTCCAGTGTCCACCATCTAATTTTGCCATTTAACTAGAGGTCACATGGCTTCCTGAACGGGAAGCGCACCCTCGGCAATGCACCAATCTTATCTTGATTAGATCTTAATTAGGGTGGCCGAGCATTTACCGCTGGTGCATGTCGACTATGACAGGTTAATTAGTTTGGTAATTACCTCCCAGTCTATCAAGGTTCAGACAATGCTGGATCAATGGAAGGAAAGGACAAGCATGGACAGGTTGAAACGTCAACAAGTAATTTATTAATCAGGAAAAAATAAATAAATTGAAGAACTTTTTATTTATTTGTGGTGAAAATAGATAAATTCAAATCACTCAAAATAATCTCAAGCAAATATAAAATTAAACAGACATTGATAGAAAAAAAAACAGACAAAGAGCAGATGCTTATTACGATGCCTTACTTAACGATTAAACACGAGACAAGGGAACCCAGCAGATCATTCAGAGGGGGAGAGAAATCCGGTCTCGGCTTACCAAGGTAGAAGTCATCGTGCATCAAATAAAATGTCCCGAAATGTGTGAGCGTGCCTTGGTTAGTTGCCGGCACCCTGCCTTGCCATGCACCCACCCGCAAACAGGCTTGAACAAGAATCCACATCAGGTCGTCATCCCCAGGAAACAGGGACGCCAATAATGAGGTACGCCAAGAGCAGGTCTCGAGCAGAACCAGCAGGAACGATCCGACCATCACCCACCGTCAGGAGCCACCACAAGCCACAACCAACGGATAGCTGTAAGGAGCTGTAAGGAACTGTGAGGTGCTGAGGCTGTCACTAACTCACCAACCGACTGTCTGTCACCAGCTCACCAACCGACTGTCTGCCACCAGCTCACCAACCGATTGTCTGTCGCCAGCTCACCAACCGTATGTCTGTCACCAGCTCACCAACCGACTGTCTGTCACCAGCTCACCAACCATATGTCTGTCACCAGATCACCAACCGACTGTCTGTCGCCAGCTCACCAACCGTCTGACTGGAGCTGAAAATAACCGTCACCCAGCTGTCACAAACTCTCAGGAAAAACGCTCCTCCCATCCTTTTTATAGGCGACTAGTCTGGGCGGAGCCTCAAGCAGACTTCAGCCAAATCCACCTTCCATGTTGGCGCATCGTTGCACGTGACTAACCGTCAACCTCACGATCATTCCTTCCTCGCTCAGCCCGACACGAACAAGAGCGAGCCAGCATCTATAAAGCTGCCAAACGGGGTGTCAAACGT
Source organism: Eptatretus atami (assembly GCA_035128595.1). Taxonomy (NCBI): domain Eukaryota; kingdom Metazoa; phylum Chordata; class Myxini; order Myxiniformes; family Myxinidae; genus Eptatretus; species Eptatretus atami. The sequence goes on along the minus strand of CM068954.1, from coordinate 33,769,286 downwards.
CGATGGGAAAAGGTGGACATCCACGTCGGTGAAAGAGGTGGGTGTCGAATGTCAATGAAAGATAGGTGGGTGAGGTAAATGATTCATAGCCATATTTGACCGTCAGAATAACTGCTCAGGAAAAACCCACAGTGTGCTAATCAAATGTCCTGTAAGTCCAAGGTGTAAATAACGGCTAACTCGCGTGCATGAATGTGTCTGTCGTAAAGAGAAAAAGGCCATCCCATCAGAAAGGGAATCCATTATATACCCTTCTCAACGCATCAAAGTTAGAATCCCACCAAACATGGGGATGGGTCTATCCTGGACAATTTGGGAAATAACTGTTGAGGACCTAAATGTTTGCATGCATTAGTCAGATCTGATTCTGAAATCCATAACTTATATATATAATATATAATATATATATATATATATATATATATATATATATATATATATATATACATATATATTGTTGCAGTTCTGCAAAACCACATGCCTCGAAGGCAATGGCACCCTACAAACAGTGATCCCCAGGTAGTTATTTCGTTAGTATTCGTGCAGTCAGACCTTCCCCTCATGTCTAATGGGTTAATGGGATGAGGTGCGTTGCGTGGGTCTTATAGCGAGGTCTAATTATATCTCTATCTTCCATTCAATCCTGATTTTCACTCCAACCCTTTCCTTTTATCTACGATACAAATCGAAGCAGGCACCGCACTCAGGCAGCCACCCAATGCGTGAATCACCACCAACACTGTAGAGGACGTGCATGACATGCCCTTTCATTCGAATCTGCATGCCGATTTACAATGGTGTCTCACCTTGCTCCACCTTCGTTCACCAGAAGCTCACCACCTCGACCATAAACATCTCCTGCACACAGGAAAAATCACCCGTGCCTCCATGCACCTCCCCATCAATGCAATTTGCCACCACACTGGCGTGCTGTGCGGCCCAGGCCACTCGGACCACGTGGCGTGCGGACGGGCCAAGCACATTAACAGCACCAACCGCAGCTCGCTGGGGGTGCACCAAATGGGCATGCGGGACCGACACGACCCTCGTCCAGTCGCCAGAACATGGCCAGGGAGTTCGGTGTAGGGCTCCGGGCCGTGTCGCGCCAGATGTGCAAATGAGGCTACTTCCGGCCCCAGGAGCCTGGCAGGGCGGGGCCGGGATCCAATGGAAGGGCACGATTCGGATGACGACACGTTGCTTCGGGTCGTCGCCCCACCCTTCACCCGGCGCTTATAAAAGGCGGATCACGAAGCCATCTGCCCTCTCTCCTCCGTCTCTCCTCCGTCTCTCCTCTCTCTCTCTCTCTCTCTCTCTCTCCTCTCTTCTCTCCCCCTCATCTCGTTGTCTGGCTGTCGCTGCATCAACACTCGGGGTTGGTGTGCGACAGACGTTCTTCTGGACCAGTGCGGAGCACATGTTTCCATGAGTCCTGGCAAAGTGATTAAGCAGGAGATAATGTGCCGACTCTTAAGGTGGGATCGTTCAAGTGGAGCGTCCCCAAAGCATACTGGGTTGCGTTGGTCGGCCGACCATGCCAGGTATTGAGAGGCCGTTAGTGCTCATCTGCTCTGCTTCCTTCTGGCCAACTAGTCTTCATTGGGTGTGTGTGTGTGTTGTGTGTGTGTGTGTGTGTGTGTGTGTGTGAGAGAGAGAGAGTGATGGTACCTATCGTAGCATAAATTAAGATTGTAGAAGATATAACGGGATAAGTCTGCTCTGCGTCTACTTTTGTAAATTGCTTGCCTTTTGTCACACCCCACAAATTCCTTGCTATCCCTGCTGTACATCATAATAATGAACCCATTCACTGTGCCACATACCTTTCCTCGCTCGATTGTAAATAAATGCTTTGTGTAGAAATGTTCCCAGCTCGTTTTCATATTTTCCTTCATTGGTCCAGCATGGTCCGTATCTGAGCTTAGCTGGGACGTTATCCCCCACGATCTGTTTTTTTTACCAGTATGCCCTTGGCAGTTACGCTCGGCTGCATCTGATCCGGGAAGGTGATCCGGTTTGAACAGGCGGACCGAGGGCTGTGTTCCCGGTAATTAGATCATGTGACCATTTTAGGTAACCGGTTTCCATTAGAAGGAGGACCCTCAGTCACGAGGTTGAGTTATTGGCGTTCATGGTCGATTAGCGAGCCGCCGCATCACGGATTATCCGTGTGCACGGCCTGCGATTCCGGAGAGTCTTGTGGAACCCGAGGTAGCTCTTCCCCCACCCCCCCCCCACCCCATGGTCTTCTCGCCCCGACCCGCAACAATATATACATATGTGTGTGTTGTGTGTGTGTGTGTGTGTGTGTGTGTGTGTGTGGTGGTGTGTGTGTGTGTGTGTGTGTGGTGTGTGTTGTCGCAGAAGAACCAAGTTGAGCAATGGTATTGGCACAAGATCGCGGACACTTTTGTAGCGATACAAGGTGTATGCAGTGTGTTTTCCCCTCCGCGATAACTTGGCCAAAACGAGTTCCCTCGCAGGTGCAACATCTCCAATGAAACCGTTTTATGGACCGAATAACACGCGTGGGATATTTGAACCCAGCCACGTAGGTGTGTTTGCTTACCTTGCGTTCGATAGTTTCAAGTTGACGTTGCAAACATAAGTGAAATTAATTCTTCCCCGTACGTTTCACAAAATGCACAGTTTGCGTTGTGATGGGCAAGTCCTCTGCGCCAAATGAACGTTTAGTCATTTCGAATTGGATAAGTGTGATCACCGTTCGTATTTAATCAGACATTTTCATCATCACTTTCCTCCCCAACCTACGGAAACTCCCGGATAATAAAGGAGGGTATAAATAACAAAGGGAACCCTTTATGACGATGGACAAAGTTCTACTTCCACTCGTTATCCATTGTGTCGTTACCTTCCCGACAGTAAACGGTAAGTGTTTTTATCGAAATGGCTTTGATCGATAATTCTATTTCAAAAAACTGTTTTGTAAGTCATTTGCCATCACCTTTTGATTGCTGTTTATTCTGTTTGTGTGTTCCACTGTTTTTTTTTTAATGACACCGATCTCTGAGCTAGTGTAGTATCATATTCATGATGTTTACCACGTCGAAAACTACGGATCGAAAGTTTTGAATGTCCTCTAAAAGTTTTCGCTCACACTTTGACTGCTCAAATGTGTCCCGCCTCGTGTGGGTTCGATTCCCGACCCGACTATAAACTGTTGGTTTTATGCTTCGCGGCCACAAAATACACCGTTCCTCGGATGGACGTAAAGCCGGGTGTCCCGTCTGCCGGTTGGTGAACCTCAGATCTAAGAGTATGTGAGTTCGCACCGGCACCATGAACAAATTCCAAATTCCCATCACCTTGAACAGTCAATCGAACGTCAGGGCCTGGCCAGCCGGTTCGTGAAAGACTTGTGCCAAAAAACGTTCCACTTGGAGACGGGAATAATTTGGACGGTTAAAGAAGATCGCAGTCGACTTATTTTACTTTTTATTTTTTTTATTTGTTAAACGTAATTTTAATATAATAATAATTCCGTTTGGAGAAGCAGCAGATATGCTCAGTGAGACACGGGGGGTGAAAATTGGGAGGAAGGCGGATAATTGCTGGGATTTGGTGTAGGGGAGTTCTATTTACGACGAGCTCTGCCAGGTAATTTTTGTCTACCATTATATTATGAAATGTAAATATCAATAAAATAAGATGACATTTCTTCAACATGTTTACCCCCTCCCTTCCCCCCCCCCCCAAGCACTTGTATGCAGCTCAGAGGTAAGGCAGTAACTTCAGCATGGTAGATGCAGATGGGGGACAGATTTTTACCATCAAAACGGATAACTCCGTCCACCGTTGGTGCAACTTCAAGTGGCTGCCAGTCGAGGGCACGATAAAGTACGTGAACGTGAATGGCTCTGTGATCTTTGGGTTGCGTGCGGACGGGACAATCATGAGATACCTTGGTGGCACATGGATCACAGCATCTCCCGGTATGACCCTTAAAACGCTTTGCTCTTCAAGGCCTATTGTTTATGGATGCAATAAATGTACACAATCTGTACTAGGGTCGTCCCAAAAGTTCTGTCACCCCGCTTGTTGTGAACTTTGAATGTGAAAGGTCTCTGTAATGGCAAATTTACCTGTTTACCCTATTAATACCCCGGAGTGAAAAGCACGGAGTGAAAAGCGGGGTGAAGCAATTGGTTCACTTTGTCTGTCTATGATGTATGACCGAGGAACAATTTCATTTCAATTGGATGTTATATTTTGAACATGAATCGGAACGAGATTCGGAACACAACCTGCAGTTTCGCAGTACTCTAGTTCTAAATGTAGCAACTTGTACGGAGTCTCGCCCCAATTGCGCGTGCGCACCGAGGAGGAAGGCAATTTTTTGCTCTGTCTACCTGTCCGGCAGTGAAACAAAATTGAAAATCATTCCAAACATGAAACCTATTGTTTTTAAGGACGTCATAAAGGACACAAACAACAGGCACGAATAACTAATTTAATGTGTTAAATAAGGTGGTGCAAAAGACACTGCGTCAACAGTGGGTAAACTTTACCAACGGGTAAATTTATGACACGAATAAAGTTTACCAACGGTGTGGTGTCTCTTGTGTACTCGTGTAAGAGTAGTGAGAGAACCTTTGGGATGGCCCACATAGTAAATGTTAACGCCTCTGTGCATGTGCAGTATCTTCCTCTTTTTCTTTCTTGTGCAGCACATGGCTGGCGGTAGCTTCATTTTCTGGTGGTGCAGTTGGCCGCTGATGCATTGCCCCTTGTAGATTAAGAGCAGGAATCAGTAATTTATTCAGGGCGCCACCAATAACTCGCCGACTCTTCCCAAAGGGACACCGTGGAATCTTTAACGTCCGCCAACTATTGCTGGCAGATGGATTCCAGCTCCATGTCCTTCTGATGAATGGCACACACACTCATCATTGATGTATCACCCTGCCTGCGAAACAACAGGATGCCAGGTTGAAGCTGAGCCGAGATTCAAACTCAGGCGAGACAGCCCATGTACATACCTCTGCGCTATCAGGCGAGACAGCCCATGTACATACCTCTGCGCTATCTTGCCTGCCGTGCAGTATCTGATGCATTGTATCAACTTCGCACACGTTTCCAACACCTGTAAACTGGAGAAACAGCTTGGTTAATTTGCACCTGTGTTTAGAATGGATGCATGTCCATGTGCGAATGCTAAAATCAATCGATGAATCTCCAACACAAATTTGTGTTTCTACCTTTGCTCATAACGGCGAAACAAAAAGGTTCCATCTGAGCCAGGAGTGCTTACTACCTGTACCACGGCATATGATACACAAAATAAAAATTATTCAACTTATTGTGGCTTTTATACAGGACATGCCTGTCGGCTGTCTCGACACAGACCTTAGGTAGAGTCCTTTTGTGTTGGCTCTTTTGATGTTCCCATCAGAGCACTTCAATCATGCTGCTTGGGTCCCAGGTCAAAACATGTTTGTGGCAGAGTTCTGAATTTACATACATTCAAAGTTTATGAAACTCTCTTAATCACCAAAGTGTCATCTCAATATGATCTACTCAAATATGGACAAATCCCGCTGGCACGAGACCTCCAGCCAACCTGCTTTTATAGCCATTTTAACCGAATTATAGACATTTTAACATTTGTCACCATAACTTGACCACGGTTTGTCCAATCAGAACGAAATTGCCCTCTCTAGGCAACCTAGAGCAAGGCGCATTTACGCTTTATTTATATCATACCCCTCCGAGTTACCGGTCAAGGTCTGACACCACTCGGAGTACGAAATCACCATTTAGGTTTTTCTCACTTTTTTGCCATTGGGACTTTCGGAATCAAATTTTGCATCAATGATGGGAATAAAAATTATGCAGGGTTGACACAATTTGTTTGACCCAGGAAACCCTTAATCCCAGCGGCTCCGACTCCTCATTCAGCACCGCGAGGGCCCCCAAAAGGATATCCAGAGTCTCCGCAAAGATGACTGCATCATTTGCAAAATCAAGGTCAGAGATCTTGACATTCCCAAATGATGCACCACAGCTTGATCTCTCCGACATCCTCCCCAGAATGGATGGTCAGCAATAGGGATAGTAACACTCCTGATATCCAACTCAACAGCTGGTGGATCAGCCTGGAACAGCCGCTCAAAGTGACTGGCCCAGTGGGCCTTCACTTCGGACTCCTCTGTCAAGAGCCCACCACCCTCTGCCCTAACTGCAATGTACCGAGGGAGGGGCATGGAGGAATGCAATGCACAATTTCCGCTATAAGCAGGATGAGAATAACTTCACCACAGGTGTTGCTCTACCCCCCTCACAGATTCCTCACACGTAGGCATCCTTGTCCACGCTCAGTGCATGTACAGTTTGATGCCTCAACTCCCTGAACAGCTCAGCTCTGTCATTAACCCTGGCCCTGTGACTCTGGTCAATTGTATCCAGTGTCCGTGGAGAGACAATATTCTTCTTCCCCCGACGGTGAGTTTCAAGACATCCAGCGGTAACATCATGGATGGTGGTCTTGAAGGCCCTCCACAAATCCTCAGGACTCTCCAAAGCTTCCAGAACCTCCAAATCTCCACTCAGCCTGTCCGCAAACTTCTCAACTACCCTGTCATTCTTGAGCTTGCTAACATCTATCCTAGGGATGGTACCATTCTCTTGGATTTAAGCTGCAACTTCAGAGTTGCCACCACAAGCCTCTGGTCCGTAATGAGGATCTGAGCACTCCAGTAGACCCTGCAGTTTTGGATCATCTTCCAGTGATCATCAATTGGCACATTGTCAATCTCCTTTGCCACACCACCAGTGTTGGAATACCAAGTCCAGCGATGAGCCTGTGGGCGCTGAAACCATGAACTGGCCACCCTGTCCATGACTTCTTGCAAAGTAAAGGAACTTAGTGCTATTCTGGTTCACAGTTTCAGACCCATGGGGACCACCACATGTCTCACAACCATCCCTATCAGTTCCAGTCGATGCATTGAAATCCCCCAAGAGTGGAAGAGTATCTCGCCTGGGGCACTGATCAACGACAGACTTGAGCGTGGCATAATATGTGTCCATCACGGTGAGATCACTTGCTTCAGTCGGAGCAGATACAGAGACCAATGAAACGACACCCAAGGAGTGACGAATCCTAAGTCTCATAATAAGCTCATTGACCGGTGTTTCCTCAATTATCATTGGAGCCAGCTTATTGGACACAGCTACAGCAACTCCTTTGGCATTGTAACCATCAGAGCGACCAGACGAACAGTGGATGTAACCACCCGCCATGATCTCGCTGCAATCCGGTGTCCGAACCTCAGAGTGTGCTGCAATACCGATGTTGAAACACTTGAGCTCAGATGATAATAGAGACAGGTGATCATCCTCTCTTCGGGATAGGACATTCCAGGCACCCACCCGAAGGGACCACCTCAGGTTAACCCAAGGAGAACGCCCTCTGGTGGGTGACCCCTCAGCACCACCCTGACACACATTACCGCAATCTGAGCTTGGAAGGTTACCCCATGGTTTCCCTCCTATCATCAGAGAGTGGGCGTCCCGAAGGCTTAGCCCCATTGCCATCATCTGGTGAGCTGCCCTGCGAAGGGCAGCTGCACATGACGTACTCCCACGGAGTGGGTTTTCAGATTTATTTGCGTTTTTCTTGTGTTTTGTGGAGTGAAGAGTTTTACGGTGGCCGGAGTGCAAATCCTGTCACCAACCTCCGAAAAGAAAAGTAACCCAACTGCAGGAGGACGTCCACAGACACAGTTGGGCACTAGATATGGATGGCCGTTGGCTCACAAGGAGCTACTCCGCCCTTTGAGGGAGTGGGAACGGGGTGGGGAGGGGCAGTTTTGGAGGAGGGTATGGGATAGGGGGGATAGAGGGGTCTCTTCATCAGATATGGCTTTTCACATCAAGCCTATGGGCAGTAGTGCTACCAAATGTGGTTTTCGGGACCCATGTGGGCCTTATGTTGAAAATTACCCTTAATCGGTATTTTTGACTGAGGGGATTTGGAATAGGGGGATCTCTGTAATCTGAAATAGCTTGAGTTATCGCACCAAACTTGGTAGGGATATTATAGACACCATGCGGGAGTGGGGTCTATAAGATGAAAAAAAAAAATTAAGTTATCAGTTTTAATAAACTAGGCGATGTAGGGGGGTGGAATAGAGGGAAGGGTAGTCTATTTAACTGTTTTAATTGACCATGACCAAACATTGCAAGGAGAGGTTGACCCCAGTGGGAGTAGAATATTAGGGGGCGGATGCAGATTTTGGGAAGGGGGTAACTGGTATTGTGTTTGTTGCCATGATAACAGTGGGGGCATAGCAGTGGACCCCCCCCCCCCCCCCCCGCCACAGTGCTTGGCACTTGTTTCCAACATCTTAATAATGGCCTATTTCTTTCCCTCCAACTCCATCCCTCAGTGTTCCAGAGTAACTCCATCAGTGTGAAGACAAAAGACATGATGATCATCGTAGGTTTAGACGACGCTGTATTCTGTGGTACTTTCTCCGACGCACACCCGACATACATTGGCGGAGTGAGTCAACGTCTTTTGCTTCCGCTAGTTGCCTGTGGCCTGCACGATTGCTGGGGCATATCTCAAACAGATACCCTTGTCTACGTCGATACAAACACCTGTACATCTAGTGGTGTATCCTACAGCTTTGGTCGTACATTTAAGACTCTGGACGTCGGTGATGACGGCACCGTGTATGCTATCACACACATGGGAGAACTCTACAAAAGGTGCGTGCGTTTTTGAGTCAAAAAAAACTTATTTATTGAGATAATTGAGCTCGTAGTCATCCATTTGTTACGTAATTAGGCGAAATTTGGCATGTTTAAACTGAGAAAAAAAAAAGAAGGAAGAATGGTGTGAGAAAAAGGAAAGGGAGGTTGGGGGATATTGGAGAAGTTGGGAAGGAAGGTTGAGAGGAGATAATAGTAGAGAGAAGGGGGAAGGAAACGATGTACGTAATAAATAGATTAGACTTTGTAAATTACAATTTTTCGATTTAGGAACACTGGAATATTTTTTTGTGTCTCGTATTTTTCTTGTTGTTGCTGTGTTTTTTATTTATTTATTTATTTATTTAAAGATTTTAATTATGTGAGGGCCATAATACCGTAATTGGAGTGTTTTGATCGATTTCAAATATGAAGAGCGAAGTATACACAAGTATTTCATGCGGAAAGTCATGATTTTTCGAGTGGAGAAAAACGTTCCTCATCAAACGTACAAGAACATTTAAAAGGGTAAAGTATGGAGCCAAGCGGGAGGCTAAACATCAGCGGCACAGCATATGAAGCTACCCACAGCCGATGTGCTGTGCGCGGAAAAAGATGATGATGAAGAAGAAACTAGCCGGTGTGATGACAGAGTGTCCATTCTGTAGGGTTACCATATTTTAATTTTTCATCAAAAACACCCTTTTCAAAAGTTCCCTTTATGCATAGAGCAATCGTATTGGCAGTCTCATTGGGTTTGTTCTTATTATTATTTATATTATTATTTAGTAATATACTGTACCTCTATAAAACACAGTGTGTTTGTGTATCTGTGTATTTGTCTGTCCCCCTTCATAAGGACGATTTAAGAAGGGCTTTAGAGGCCAATCTTTGAACACGACTGTGTGTTCACTGCAGTCCATTTTTTCAGGCTTAAAAAAAACTCGAAAAATATTTTTCATAATCGAGTAATTGCATCTCTTCTATTGGAAATGTAGATGGTGACTTGCAAATCGGGCCTCAAGGGTGGTGTACAGAAACGTTCAAAAAAATGCAAGGCGCAGGGAGGTGAAATTCACTGCATATGATGCGCAACACGCGCAGAGTAAAACGAGGATTAATTTATGTCCATAGGATGTCTAATAAATAAACTAGATATAAGCTAAGCACACCTGACGCTAGGCCGAGGCTTCAAACTTTGGCACGCTTATGAGGCTGTACTGTCAAAATGAAACTTCCCAGTAGATAAAAAAAAGTGTCACATTTGTACATGTAGTGTTTTAAAACAACACTTCTTGCGAGAAAACCATATCTTCCAGTCTCCATGAATATTTTGAATAAAATAATTCCAACCCGACATTTTTGATGAGCTTTGAGACTCGTATTATAATAAGAAGCCAAGTCACAATATTGGAGATTAATCCAGGGAAGTGATCATTACATTCAAGGAAAACTGCCCAAATAGAGCTCACCAAGGTACAGTCAGCGGTATCAGGGACAATTTGACCTGTTATAATTGTAGTCACAACTCACAAGGGATATAAACGGAAGTGAGGTACAGTACTAGATAAGAGATATAAATATATAAGATCAAATACTTTCATTGAAAGCCAAAACAGAAAGCACATTACAACAATTTCTGACTCCTCCTGCTCTTTTCTCATCCCTTCATGTTGTTGCAGTGTCGGTGTTGGGACCTCTATAACTAGCTGGCAACAGTTGTTGAACAGCAAGCAATTTAACCACGTATCTGTCGATGGGGATAAGCTGTGGCTCATCACCCAAAATGGAAAGCTTATGTTTTGTGAATGAAGTCAAGAAAACGATGGCTTTGGGTTACGGTCTGATGGCTAACCATTTGTTAAAAATCCATATTAGTTCAGATGTTGTTTGTGATTTTTCAGATGAAAGTGTCCCATTACATTATCTATTTATTACGTACACAAACGTCGCAGCATTTCTGAAGTTTGTTCTTCCTTCTTCCCCACTTCCCCATTCCCCCCCACCCCCAAATCACTCTCTATCCCAAATACTCCATGTATGCCCCTTTCCCTTCCCTCCTCTTTCTCCTATTTCCTCCAAATCTTTTCATTCTCTCCCTTACACTCCAAACTCTCTTATATCATCCTCCATTCTCTTGCTTTTCTCCATTTATTCCCAACTTTAGCCCTTCTCCCATAAATATATATTAAACAAAAGATGACTGGTTATATACCTGATGTTTACCTGCTTCCGTGCTTGCTTCTGACCCACGGTTTCAAAAATGATTGGAGTTTTATTTTATTTACTATCTTCCTGTTTATTGCATGCTGTGATGTTTAGCATATATTCCTGTTTAGTATATGTTTAAGTGAAAACCATATCTTCTTTATTTGAAACAAAGAGTTATATGAAGTAGAATATATATATATATATATATATATATATATATATATATATATATATATATATATATATATATATATATGTATATACGTGTTTGTCGAAAGCTGCACTTATAGGGTGGGTTGCTGTATGGTCATATTGGTCGAATTGACTTTCCCGAATAATTGATGTGCAGCCACCCCCATCTTCGAAAAGAGTTTGCAATTGTGACCATAAATATACCCATTGATAGTCATAATTTATAGCTCATTAAAATGGATTTTTACAGCTGATATTAATTGTATGGCTATACAGGCAAACACACGAATCCTTCACTCCAAGAAAATAATTAACCAGTACAAAAAAGAATATATCTCCTTTACTCCTGACAAATACTTTATCATAAAGAGATCTCATCATTACTGTACCCCATATGCTGCTCTCCTCATGAGACTGCTGATGCTCTCTCCCCAGACTGTGGTATGTGTTCCTATTTTAGAGAAAACAACCAGCAAATCAGAAATTTCAGCTTGGTCAAAACCTTCTAGATCATTACATCACCTTTCTTCCCCAACACTTCTTGTGACTCTGACATATTGGAATGGCCTACGGCGGGGGGGGGGGGGGGGGGGGGAGGGAGTGGGGTGGGGAGGCACCAGCACATATTACTCTTTAAGTTGAAGAGTCTGTCCAATGTTTCCCTCTGTGATAAATATTTGCCCAGCTGTTTCAGAACAATGAATAATGCCTCAAGCATTGCGTTCGGTAATAGTATATGTTGTGTGTGTGTGTGTGTTATTGTTTATGTATATGTATAAGTATATGTATATATGTATTGTATAAATATATAATATATATATATATATATATATATATATATATATATATATATCAGAGCCAAAAACATGACTTCTATTCCAATGCCATCAGAACATACGCCCGCTACTGGGAAGAATGTTTGATGTTGGCTGGAGACTACTGTACTTAAACAACTTAACATCAAAGGATAAATGAGTTTTTGCTTAAGCCAAGAGAGAAGCCATTTTGTCCCCACCCCCATCTTGTAAGTGATACCGAAATAGATAAAGATCTGCATTTAAGCCATTCAAAAAAAAGAGGCCCAGGTACTGTATTTTGAGCAAGGGATTCCTGTTCATTGTAACAGATGGGAAAGTTCAGTTTCGAACAATTTAATTATGATATCCTATTCTTTATCCAATATGTCTATATGAGCTTCCGTATGTGCCTTGTGTCAGCAAAGAAAAGGCAATGCAATATGATATCTGATTATGATGTGAATTAAATCAACTATTGAATCAATTTCTTATTTCAGTGCCTTTTCATTTCGAAGCAAAATCTCAAAAGCACTTTCACTACACATGGTAACCCACAACAATCCATGAAGTGTAACGTTGTTGGGAATAAAATGTGTAGACCTTGCATTCAATGCTTGTGGTTACTTTAATATTACTGCAGAAATTGAAGAGCACAAGCATCAAAATAATTCTCAGAAGAAGAAGATGTTGATTGTTCAAGATCAACAATTGAAATCTTCTGTCGTTTGAGGTCCCAAGCAATTACAAGTTGATTTCCAAAATTGTACTGCGTGATTATTGACTTCATCACATGGTGTGTCAGGTCAGTAAGAGATTGAAAAATTAAGGCACTGCCAACTGGTGTAGCTGCAGAGCAGGCAAGGATCAGTTGCGGCTTTTTGACCGGACCATCGAGTGATCTTAATCCGGAATTAGTCCCGTTAATGAGCAACCATCCTTCTTCACACGTATCCACAGTGCCTTGAGAAAGTATTCACACCCCTCAAAATTTTCACACCCCTCGAATTGTTACAGCCTGGATTTAAAATTGATTACATTTACATTTTTTGTCACTGATCTTCACATCATACCCCATAATGACAAAGTGAAAACTTGTTTTTAGAATTTTTTAAAAATCAACGACAAATGAAAATCTGAAATGTTTTGCGTCAGTGAGTATTCAACCCCTTTGCTATGACACTCCAAATTGAGCTCGGGTGCATCCAATTTTCTTTGATCATCCTCGAGATGTCTCAACAACTTGATTGGAGTCCACCTGTGGCCAATTCAATTGTTTTGGACATGATTTAGGAAGAAACAGACCTTTCTATTTTAGGTCCCACAGTTGACGGTGCATGTCAGAGCAGAAACTCCACCATGAAGTCCAAGGAACTGCCCATAAAACTCTGAGATAGAACTATGAGGAGGCATAGATCTGGGGAAGGGTATAAAAAAATTATAGAGTGTTGAAAATTCCCAAGAGCACAAGGAGCTTCATCATTAGGAAATGGAAATAATATGGAACTACCCAGACTCTTCCTCGAGCTGGCCGTCCGACAAAACTGAACAACTGGACAGGAAGGACCTTGGTCAGGGAGTTGACCAAGAACACAACGACTACTCTGACAGAACTAGAGAGTTTTTTGGCTGAGATGGGAAAATCTGCTGGAAACACAATAGCCTCTGTAGCACATCTAGGCTTTATGAGAGAGTGGCCAGACGGAAGTCTTTCCTGGGAAAAAGGCACATGACGTGCATAATTGTGCATAAAGTGCATAAAGTGCATATGCCTGAACTGTGCATAAAGTGCATGTGAAAGACTGTGAGAGCATGAGGCAAAAGATTATTTGGTCTGATGAGACAAAAATTGAATTATTTTGCCTGAATACAACGTGCTACATGCGGTGTAAAGCAAGCACATCTCAGCACTCATCTAACACCATCTCTTCTGTGAAACATGGTAGTGACAGCGGCATGTTATGGGGATGCTTTTCAGTGGTAGGGACTGGGAGATTTGTAAAGACAGAGGGAACAATGAATGGAGCCAAATACAAACAAATATTTGAGGAGAACCTGTTTCAGAGTTTGTGTCTGTCACCATTTTTCTCAGTGATGGCTGAATGGATCTTCGTCAAACTTTCAGAGGTTCATCAGTGAGTGCTGGAGAGTGTTTAAAGCCAATTTTTTTGGTGGGGGGGATTCTGTTTTTTATCGCTCTATCGTGCCTACACCTTTGTAGCTACGTGAAAGGTAATATTAAATGATCCTCGACCCCACTCCTTAATGGCTTTAGGGAATTGTTTTAGGCACCCACAAAAAAAAAATAGAAAAAAAATTTATTTATTCAAAATGCTAACAAGGATTAGAACAGCACCGAGCAACGTTCAATTCCCTTGCTAGTAGCTATATAAATGCAAGTTGCGCAATTGTGTCTGAATGGGGTGAACATCGTAACCACAGCACATATAATGCTGAATGATACCTCATTTAAGAATTCTTGGCTGACTGCATGTGGAGGTCGACAGACATCGATCGATATTCATGCAATTTCGAGTTATGTGCATTTTTGTGTCTCAGTGCACACACAGTGTATCACAGTGTATAGAACTCAGATTCGCTGTTTCGCAAACCTACCGAAAGTAAAAAAAAATGTAACCACAAATTATTTGGTCATTCCTTCCAATGTATAATTACGTTTTTGTAGATTTATTTCATCAAGAATCCTTAGCAGTCTTTACAGTTAGTGACTATTATGAAGACTTGGGATTGGAGGTTTGAGGACTTGAAAAATGCAAGGGGGGAGTGTGTGTGTGTGTGTGTGTGTGTGTGTGTGTGTGTGTGTGTGTGTGTGTGTGTGTGTGTGTGTTGTGTGTTGTGTGTGTGTGTGTTGTGTGTGTGTGTGTGTGTGTGTGGTGTGTGGGGGGGGGGGGGGAGCAAAGAAGGGATGGAGAGTTTGTAAAGAAATTTTCTTTCTTTTTTACAATGGAGAGCACTATCAACAGCTTTTCGGCACGGCATTGGAATCCATTGGATCACAATATCCACTTCATGGCATACTTGGTAATCCACCATCCATTGGGACCATACTCTGTGCGAGCGTTGGTGCTGCCTAAGCAGTCTTCTTGGCTATTGGGCACAATCCTGGATGGGTCGCCACTCCGACACAGGATACCAGCATGCTGGAACTCATTTTGCTGACCTCGGAAGGATGACAGGCCGAGTTAACCCACCTGGTATTAATTCAACAGCTGAGGCGGATTTTGAACTCAGGACATGAGGATCCCAAGCCCACCACCTAAACCATTTAAGCCAACACCAGGCATGTACTTGGTAATGGAGGATTTTGAAAGCAAATTTTTCACTCGACACATCATAGTAGATACTTGGATCTGGATATTCTAGCGTCTAACTTGGGGCGCAAGTATGCGTGAGATTCCGTTCGATGTCGTGTGGATGCCCCTAGCACTCCGCTCAGTTACAGCCCTCATTGGATGTCCAGCACATGTTTGTGGCCGAACAGCATGACCGATTACCCCGGCACCATGTTACTCTTGAGATGGATCGCGTGACGGAGTGCGGAGCGACTGAGACCATTTCCACTGCCAAAGCTTTGCATACTGATGAGAACATATTTCTGATAACTCCATCGATTTTTCTGGTTACTCTGTCAGCAATGGCTCTATTAGATCTGCCATGAATGCCTTCGGCCCCTTCAGGAGCTGCCACTGGCCGCACGACCTGCCATCTCTACATCGGGTAGTAGGCATGTTCTCTTACTATTCGCAATGGACATTGTCAAATTGCCTGAGAATATTCATCCACTTATACAAAGTAAAAACTTTCCACTATCAGCTGCTGCTACTGAAGCTTTCAAAACTCTCTAGAGAGATATATAGAGATGGCTGTAGTAATGGCTATAGATGATGATGCTCCTTTCATAGTGGAGGCTGATGCATCTGATCATGCCATCATGGTCACACTCAATCAGTCAAGTCGACTTGTCGCCTGTTTTTCGAGAACTCCTTCAAAATCAGAGCAACGCCATTCTACTGTGGAAAAAGAAGCATACGCCATTGTCGAAGCTTTCTGAAAACGGAGGCACTACCTTTTGGGGCATCATTTTCAGCTGGTCACAAACCAAAATATGTTGCCTTCATGTTCAATAACATAAAGGCAACAAAATAAAGAATGAAAAGATCACGAGGTGGTGCATTGAACTTTTATGCTACAGCTACGATATCATGTGTTGGCCAGGTAAGGACAATGTTGCTGCAAATACACTCACATATCTACTGCTCCGCAGCTAACCGTGACTCTCTATATGAGCTCCACTACTCACTATGTCTCCCAGGTGGTATGAGAATGGTACATTTTGTATGATGTTTCAACCTTCCCTACTCACTGGATGACATTAAAAAGATGAGCGCTTCTTGCCCAGCATGTGCTGAACTCAAGCCAAGATTCTTTAAACCCCCACCAGGTCAATTGATAATAGCAACGCAGCCTTTTGAGAGGCTCAAGTGCAACAAAATACACTGATCCTATGCTGATTCGGGAGAAAATTGGACATACGTACTCAGTGTTGGGAAGAAATGGAACACATCACACCTGGCCCTCTATCCAGAGACTGCACTAACGCCGGTCACAGAGGGGAAATGAAAGGAATGAAACGGTTGCAAGTCCAGCACGAAGCATGAGGGTTTGAAGACCACCTGCTTTGGCTCAAAGATACTCAGGATTGGTGTGAGAACAGCTTAAGTAAATGTTAAATGCTCGTACATGTAGTACTAAATGTGAAATTAACTACAATTTCGTCCCTTACATTTAATATCATTAATGAGTGATTTGTGGGCAATTGTTCTCCAACTTGATGATCATTAAACGGCCCTGTGGATTGCCTTGGCACATCCACCTTCCATTGCATTTTGGGGAGGGGGTGGCAGGATTTTCATGTTTGCAGATTTTAAAGAATTAGGATGAAAAGTAGAAGTAACAATTAAAATATATCATCCTCTTGTGATAGCAATTGAAGACCTGAGTGCAAGAAGTACTTTAGTCACAAAATAACACTTTTGAGAATTGAGGATCAAAGTTTCAAAACATGCTGCAGATACTTTTTTTTTAAAGGTGGCAATACTATGGAGCCTGTTGCTGGTTCCAGGGCTATAAGAGCAGACAAAACCCTTTTTTGTGGAAAAATAATCCTTTATACGAAGAAATGAGAAAATTCGTTTTGGACTTAAGACTTTTTGCGGCTAAATACCTGGACATAAGTACTTTTTTGCTGCCTAAATACCTGGACTTAGGTACTTTTTGCGACAAAATGGCTGGACTTCGGTACTTTTAACACCACAAAGCCCTTTATTGCTCATTTTTAAATGCCAGTCATTTTTGCTATGTCTCCTTGCCTTTCGTGGTTTAATTTTATGCAGAAATACTCAGTTAACTACAATATTACCCAGTTAAGTCCAAAATTACTCAGTTAAATCGGAAATTAATGTCCTAAGTAAAAGAAAACCTAACTTTGGTGCCAGTCGTCTTTCACATCACAAGTCCCTCATTCAGCAAAGTCCTCCTGCTCAGAAAGTTTGCATCAAAATCATAGCAGATCGGAAATATTACAACAAAGTCAACTCTAAGAGTATAAAAAATACATGGCCACCTTTATGAGGGCTCAAAAGCTGATGACG
Organism: Eptatretus atami; assembly: GCA_035128595.1. Lineage (NCBI taxonomy): Eukaryota > Metazoa > Chordata > Myxini > Myxiniformes > Myxinidae > Eptatretus > Eptatretus atami. The sequence continues at coordinate 33,751,699 of CM068954.1, read as the reverse complement.
ATGTAGTGCCTTTTCAGTACCAGCAAAGTATAATGCATAGAAACTACCTACCTGATGCTTTGGCATCCTTCATTCTCTTTCTGGCCCAGTCTCCAGGGTTTCTTTTACGTTTTTTGCCCCCTCATGCCTGTATCAGGGTTATCCTCATTCACACAACATGCTAACCAGCCTCCATGGTCACCATTTTCACAGCTTGTCATGTGACACATACTAGCATTTTGATTGGACAGTCATGGACTTAGGAACTTCTTGCTCAACATTATGGACTTGGGTATTTCTTGCCAACATTAAATGATTCAACATGACCATATACCATATACAGGACTTGGGGACTTATTTTCGGAATTTTTAGATCCTCGTGGAGGATCTCTAAGTCTTACTCACGTTGTTGTTCTTCATCTTCTTCTTGTGGACTTTTTTGTTTCACAGCCTACAGTTTTCATCGAAACTTCCTGAAACTTGGCATGTATATGTAAAAATACCCGCGCAGACAGTAACCATCTCCGATTTTGAAAATTCCTCCTAGAAAAAAGTTATGACGTCAAAATATCTCCGCTAATGGAAATCGCCTAAAAAATTATCTCCGAAACTAGGCAAGCTTTTGAATCTGTTGTGGGAATCGAACAGGGCATTAGCAGAGATGATTACCGCACATATGAATACATCACTATGACGTCATATCAATTTTTATGACGTCATTCCTATTTTTTGTCATTTTTTGTTTTTTGTTTCACAGCCTACAGTTTTCATCGAAACTTCCTGAAGCTGGCATACATATGTAAAAATCACCTGCGCAGACAGTAACCATCTCCGATTTTGAAATACCTCATAGAAAAAAAGTTATGACGTCAAATATCTCCGCTAATGGAAATCGCCTAAAAAATGATCTCAAACTAGGCAAGCTTTTTGAATTCTGTTTGCGGGAATCGAACAGGGCATTAGCAGAGATGAATTACCGCAATATGATACATCACTATGACGTCATATCAATTTTTATGACGTCATTCCTATTTTCTGACATTTTTTGTTTCACAACCCAGAGTTTTCATCGGATCTTCGTGAAACTTGCCATGTATATGCAGAAAGCCCACGCGCAGGCAGTCACCATCTCCGATTTTGGAAATTCTTGCTAGAAAAAAGTTAACGTCATAATATCGCCGCTAATGGAAATCGCCTCTACCATTATCTCCGAAACTCGTTTGTTTCACAGCCTACAGTTTTCATCGAAACTTCCTGAAACTTTTCATGTATGTGTAAAAGTACCCTGCCCAGACAGTAACCATCTCCGATTTTGAAAATTCTCCTAGAAAAAAGTTATGACGTCAAAAATACTCCGCTAATATGGAAATCGCCGAAAAATTATCTCCGAAACTAGGTAAGCTGTTTGAATTCTGTCTGCGGGAATCAAGCCGGGCATTAGCAAAATAATTTATCGCAAACCTGATACATCACAATGACGTCATATTCGTTTTTATGACGTCATCATTAAGAGGACGAGATCTTATCTCATTTGAGCTTGTTTGGTATCAAATGATGCTCCGGCCATTATAGATTATAGTACTGGTGCCAGTTCATTTTTTCCAAAAATGTGACTTAAGGACTTCTTGCACCCAGGTCTTCAAGTTGAAGAAATAGCCATCAAACGGTTTGAAACCAACAACGGCGGCCATCTTTGCTAACCTTGGCGTGTGCGTTACCAAGCGGCTCGCTTGGCCGCTTGCCAAGCAGCTTGCAAAGCGATTTATGCGAACGACTGGCTTAGCAAGCCGCTTACTAAAGGAACACCCCAGGTAACACGTCATCGAGTAACGACACTGGTACTCGGTCAGGGTGTGATAAATGATCAACAAGCGTGGCTTGTGTCTCGACAACCTGTAAACAGGCCTGTCTTGTGTTACCTTCACGCTCCGCACTTCACAAATTTTGTGCCGACAGAGCAACCAACGCGTCGTGTACGTAATAAATGTATTTTTTCTCATCCTGGAGAACATATTTGAAGCTTGTTCGTCGCATACGAATAAAATTAGTACATTCGTCGAACTTTGGTCGCGATTAATATAATTGCTTGCAAAGATATCTATCTATAATTCCAGCAATTGTGTGTGTGTGTGTGTGTGTGTGTGTGTGTGTGTGTGTGTGGTGTGTGTGTGTGTGTGTGTGTGTGTGTCTGCGACCGCCGTTTCTCGACAACCACCAGTCCGAGCTGATTGAAACTTGCCAGGTATATGCCGGGGACCGCGATGTGCCTTTGAAGGTTTGTATTAATCGGACAAGCGGTTCCCAAGTTACGGCCATTTTATTGCTTTTTTCAGTGTTGGAAAGGTGTATATATATCGCAGGCTGAAGTGTCGTTCCACCTTATCATGCCATTTTCCCCAAAGATATCTCAGATAATGATAACAGCATAATAATATAAATAATATAATAGCACAATATTGGCGGTAATAAAAAGAATAACGTGATACACAATGACCAATGTCTGTCAACCAATAACGACCTGTATATTGTCTGTCAACCAATAATGACAATAACGTCTGTCAAACCAATGACAGACACGGTGCTATGACTTCACGAATGACGTAACAATTAATATTTTTTTTGCACGATTGACGTCACAATTCTTCTTCTCTTCGTTTGTGGTATGACGTCACAATCGACGCTGGGACCTGAGTATGTATGTGCCTTTTCAAGGTTTGATATCGTTCTTCATCCGTTTCAGGCTGTTTCCCAAGTGTTCC
>CM068954.1:33714870-33748936 GCA_035128595.1 Eptatretus atami | reverse complement strand
CTTGGGACACATCTCTTTGTCCTTGTTTTTTAAAAGGTGGCCATAGGCTAGCGAGCCTGTTGCTCCCATTTTCAAAGGCCTCGTCGTCCCTCTATTTCAGATATCCGGCCAGCATTCCAATCTCTCCCTCCCAGGTGGAGGGGTCTTCAGTCTGCTCCGAGGTCCCTCAACTCCTCCTGTTCTCTTCTGTTCTTTTCATTCCTGCCTACTTCACCCCTCCTCCTTCCACCGAGCGTAGTCCGTCTTCTCTCTGTGGGCCTTCATATCATCTTCCTCTTTTCTCTCAACAGCTCGTCGAATGTCTTCTTCAATCACACCTCCTACCTGCTTGTCTTCCCATTCCAAACATCGCTTCCACTGTATTACTCACGTGTGGAGATTCATCTTCAAACGGTTGGAATGTGTTTTTCCATGCGATCTTCTCTCCCTCTTAGCTTGTCTAGACATTCCGCGTAGTCCTGTCAGCTTGTGCGGGTTGCGTTAACATCGTCATTAAAGCAACGACGAAACGTGAAGGAACAACAAAGTGAAGCAACGGGCCTTCAAAAATTCACACACACGAGATGAAGAAGAAGAAGTTATCGCAGAGAGACAAGACAGAAGGACAGAAGCGATGACGAAGAAGACAGCAGAGAAGAGGTCGTTATGCAATGGCGAGAATCTACGAAGGAAGGGCTTAATGAAACATGATGTCAGTACAATATCCGCGCTAGCGTTTCAATGTGGAAATATCCCTTATGACGAAAAAACGAGAAGAATTAGTTTGGACTTTACGTACTTTTGTGCTCAGTACCTGGACTCAGGTACTTTTTGTGGCTAAATTACCCCGAGCATATATGAGATCTTATTGGGATATAAACTTTTTGTGGCGTAATGTTATACCTTCAGGATTTAGTTAATTTTTGGCTAAATACCCGGCCCTTGTAGTTCATCGCGAACTTAGAGCTGATTTATTATTGACACTTTTGAACGGTATATACACAAAATACTGAAATAGGTACCTTAAGGTAACAATTTAAGCTGGCAAAGACTAATGGAAGTACCTCTGGACTTAGGTAGCTTTTGTTGTAGCAAAATAAAACCTTGGACTTAGGTACTTTGTTGTGACAAAGGTACCCTGGACGTTGCGTCTGCAACCCACGCACGCAAAGCCAACTATATTAATTGCCTCATTTTGAATGGCCACCAGGTCATATGTTTTTGAATTAATAAGAATCTCCTGCCTTATGAGTGTTAGATTTTATTAGGCTCAAAAGATCATGAAAATCGAGGATATAAAGAATTGTATCTAATATATTCCACCAATGAAAATTAAATAATAAACGTTTTATGCTTGGAAGATATTGCGACCGCGTAGATCAATTCAGTTAAGTCCAAAATTATCCAGTTAAATCGGAAATTAATGTCCTAAGTAAAAGAAAACCTAACTTTGGTGCCAGTCGTCTTTCACATCACAAGTCCCTCATTCAGCAAAGTCCTCCTGCTCAGAAAGTTTGCATCAAAAATCATAGCAGATCGGAAATATTACAACAAAGTCAACTCTAAGAGTATAAAAAATACATGGCCACCTTTATGAGGGCTCAAAGCTGATGACGAATGTAGTGCCTTTTCAGTACCGACAAAGTATAATGCATAGAAACTACCTACCTGATGCTTTGGCATCCTTCATTCTCTTTCTGGCCCAGTCTCCAGGGTTTCTTTTACAGTTTTTTGCCCCGTCATGCCTGTATCAGGGTTATCCTCATTCACACCATGCTAACCAGCCTCCATGGTCACCATTTTCACAGCTTGTCAGTGACACATACAAGCATTTTGATTGGACAGTCATGGACTTAGGAACTTCTTGCTCAAACATTATGGACTTGGGTATTTCTTGCACTACATTTTAATGAATTCAACAATGACCATATACCAATATACAGGACTTGGGGACTTATTTTCGGAATTTTTAGATCCTTCGGAGGATCTCTAAGTCTTACTCACGTTGTTGTTCTTCATCTTCTTTTTGTGACTTTTTTTGTTTCACAGCCTACATTTTCATCGAAACTCCTGAAACTTGGCATTATACATGTAAAATACCGCCAGACAGTAACCATCTCCGATTTGAAAATTCCTCCTAGAAAAAAAGTTATGACGTCAAAATATCTCCGCTAATGGAAATCGCCGAAAAAATTATCTCCGAAACTAGGTAAGCTGTTTGAATTCTGTCTGCGGGAATCAAGCCGGGCATTAGCACAAATAATTTATCGCAAACCTGATACATCACAATGACGTCATATTCGTTTTTATGACGTCATCATTAAGAGGACGAGGATCTTATCTCATTTGAGCTTGTTTGGTATCAAATGATGCTCCGGCCATTATAGATTATAGTACTGGTGCCAGTTCATTTTTTTCCAAAAATGTGACTTAAGGACTTCTTGCACCCAGGTCTTCAAGTTGAAGAAATAGCCATCAAACGGTTTGAAACCAACAACGGCGGCCATCTTTGCTAACCTTGGCGTGTGCGTTACCAAGCGGCTCGCTTGGCCGCTTGCCAAGCAGCTTGCAAAGCGATTTATGCGGAACGACTGGCTTAGCAAGCCGCTTACTAAAGGAACACCCCAGGTAACACGTCATCGAGTACGACACTGGTACTCGGTCAGGGTGTGATAAAATGATCAACAAGCGTGGCTTTGTGTCTCGACCACCTGTAAACGGCCTGTCTTGGGTTACCTTCACGCTCCGCACTTCACAAATTTTGTGCCGACAGAGCAACCAACGCGTCGTGTACGTAATAAATGTATTTTTCTCATCCTGGAGAACATATTTGAAGCTTGTTCGTCGCATACGAATTACAAATATAGTACATTCGTCGAACTTTGGTCGCGATTAATATAATTGCTTGCAAAGATATCTATCTATAATTCCAGCAATCTGTGTGTGTGTGTGTGTGTGTGTGTGTGTGTGTGTGTGTGTGTGTGTGTGTGTGTGTCTGCGACCGCCGTTCTCGACAACCACCAGTCCGAGCTGATTGAAACTTGCCAGGAATATTGCCGGGGACCGCGGATGTGCCTTTTGAAGGTTTGATATTAATCGGACAAGCGGTTCCCAAGTTACGGCCATTTTATTGCTTTTTTTCAGTGTTGGAAAGGTGATATATATCGCAGCTGAAGTGTCGTTCCACCTTATCATGCCATTTTCCCCCAAAGATATCTCAGAATAATGATAACAGCATATTAATAATAATAATAATAATATAGCACAATAATTGGCGGTAATAAAAGAATAACGTGATACAATGACCAATGTCTGTCAACCAATAACGACCTGTATATTGTCTGTCAACCAATAATGACCAATAACGTCTGTCAACCAATGACAGGACACGGTGCTATGACTTCACGAATGACGTAACAATTAATTATTTTTTTGCACGATTGACGTCACAATTCTCTTCTTCTTCGTTTTGGTATGACGTCACAATCGACGCTGGGGACCTGAGTATGTATGTGCCTTTTAAGTTTGATATCTTCTTTATCCGTTTCAGCTGTTTCCCAAGTGTTTCCCAAGGTTTGAAAGCTGTTTTTTTTTTCCCAAGGTTTGAATTAATTGTTCAAATATTAATTAATCCCAAGGTTTGAATTTTCCCAAGGGAAACAGCTGTTTCCCAAGGGTTTGAAAGCTGTTTTTTCCCAAGGTTTGAATTAATTGTTGTGCTTGGTAGATATTTGTGAATACATTTACAGAGAGAGGGGCGAGAGAGGAGGGAAGAGAGGAGGGGGGAGAGAGGGGGCAAGAGAGGGTGGTGAGAGAGGGGGTGAGAGTTGGGAGGGAGAGAGGGGGCAAGAGAGGAGGCGAGAGAGGATGTGAGAGGAGGGGCGAGAGAGAGGGAGAGAAGAGGGGGCGGGAGAGAGGGGGAGAGAGGGGGCGGGAGAGAGGGGGGAGAGAGGCGGGTGAACTAGGGGTGAGAGAGGGGGGGGAGAGAGGGGGCAACAATTCTTCTTCTTCTTCGTTTGATGACGCACAATTGACGCTGGGACCTGAGTATGTTCTCAGGTGTTTCCCAAGTTATGGCCATTTATGATACGGTTGGTCCGATCTAATTGAAACAATGCCCCAATCCAGTCGTCGTTTACGAGAGCGAAGGAACGAAGCTGCACATACTGGCACGCACCTATGGGCACACACCTATGGGCACGCAACTACGGGCCCGCACTTGTCTATCTATAATTCCAGCAATCTCTGTTTGTCTGTCTGCGACCGCCGTTTCTCGACAACCCCTGGTCCGATATAATTGAAACTTGCCAGGAATATTGCCGGGGACCCGAGGATGTGCCTTTTCAAGGTTTGATATTAATCGGACAAGCGGTTCCCAAGTTACGGCCATTTATTTGCCAACCAATGACAGGGCACGGTGCTATGACATCACTATTGACGTCACAATAATTTTTTTTTTTTTGCATGTACGGCCACGCACCTACGGGCCTGCACTAGTATCGTAAAAGCCAAGAGCGATTGATATACAATCGATAAGTTCAAAATGTGCCAAATAGCTATGATTTTTCTCTTCATTGTAACATTATTCCCATTTATGTAAATGATTTTTCGCGTGACGTCATGATAAACGAGAGGACGCAGACACGTCATGACGCAACGCTTACGTCACTGCTCAATCGAGCAAATAACAAAGACGTCACGTCTCCGTTTTATGAGCCATGTGTTCACAAGGCGTCGCTTGGTCGAAATGTTTTAACTGACAAGACAACGGCAATATATTTCACCTGACAGTCCGCTTCTTACACCGCCATGGCCGCTAAACCGAGGAGAAAGAATGAATGAATGAATGAAAGACTCCGTCGCGATTCTCCACAAAGAGACACATAAAACGTTTATTATTTTATATTTTCATTGGATTAAAATATTTTTCTTTCGTTTTGACTTTAGCTTCTTTTTTATTAAAAACATTTCGGCTTATTTTGCCGGCGGTCCGCGAGTACTTCCGGTTAATTCTGACTTTTCATTTTTATACCGTCAAAGTGTATTAAATCGCTTGTGAACTACAAAGGTGCGGTGTATAAAGCATTATTACGAAAAATATTGTGCTCGGGGTTGCATGGCACTCTAGCGGAATATGAATGTCTATTCTTCTGTTCTCGCCATTGCATAACGACTCTTCTTCTTCTTCTTCTTCGTCATCGTCTTCTTCTTCTTCTTCTTCCTCTTCTTCTGCATACTTCTTCTTCTTCTTCGTCTGTGTGTGATTTTTGAAGGCCCGTTGCTGTCACTTTGTTGTTTCCTTCACTTCGTCGTTGTTTAATGACGATTTACGAACCCTGCACAAAGCTGACAGACTACGGGGAATAGTTAGACAAGGTAAGAGGGAGAGTACGATGGGAAAAACAATCAACGTTTGAAGATGAATCTCCACACTGTGGTAAATTTACAGTGGAGCGATGTTTGGAATGGTGGAGAAGGGAGGAGGGTGATTGAGAGACAATTCGACGGTGCTTGAGAGAAAGAGGAAGATGTATGAAGGCACAGAGAGAAGAGCGACTACTGTGGTGGAAGGAGGAGGGTGAAAGTAGGGCAGATTGAAAAGCAGAGAGAACAGTGAGGAGTTGAGGGACCTCGAGCAGATGAAGAACCTCCACCTGGAGGGAGAGATTGGGAATGCTGGGATATTGAAATAGAGGGACGAGGAGGCCTTTGAAATGGGGAGAGCAGGGAGGAGGACTCTGGAGTGATGGGGAGTTGGAAATGGAGAGAAGAGAGGAAGAGGGTGAAAGTAGGGCAGATTAAAAAGCAGAGTGAACAGTAAGGAGTTGAGGGACCTCGAGCAGATGAAGAACCTCCACCTGGAGGGAGAGATTGGGAATGCTGGGATATTGAAATAGAGGGACGAGGAGGCCTTTGAAATGGGGAGAGCAGGGAGGAGGACTCTGGAGTGATGGGGAGGATGGGGGAATTGGTAATGGAGAGAAGAGAGGAAATTAATATGGAGTGACAGGGAGAAGAACATGGGGATGGACCGGTAGGCAGCAGGGAGGGCACGGAATTCAGATGGAGTAACGGGTAGGTTAATTCGATTGAGGGGGCAATGGTGGTGTGCAGATTGAGGGACTGTGGAGAGTGAGATTGAGGAGCATGGAATTTGAGGTTGAGGGGGCATGGAGACTGAAATTGAGGGATGGGGAGGACAAGGAGAGATCTTCATATGCTATAACCACAGATGACGACCAGTGTGAACAGCATGCAGTCATTACACAGGCTTGAAATAGTTTGTATGAACACCAATCTTGTAAAGAGGTTTACAAAAGAGATGGGAGGCATGTGGAGAGAGAAAGAGGGATGAGGGATCGATGCAAGATGCTAATGATAGTATTGGATTTTTTGGTATTTGGTATGGCCATATGATTGCACAAGAAAGTTAGGGTATGAGGGGTGATGATGGCCAAGGATGCACAGTTAGAGGTGCATGAGGGTGATGAAAGGCCAATATATAAGAAAGTGATGAGGGTGAGATGCCAAGGTTAGCAGAAAGAGGGATGAGGGTGAGATGGCCAAGGATGCACAGAAAGAGGGATGAGGATGAGAATGATGGAGAAATGTCTCGTTTAAAGTCCCACAGATGGCAACCTGTAAGGAGAAGTCTGCAAGGCAGTATTTATTTATTTATTTTTATACAGATACTGAGTATCATGGAAGAGCATTTTAGGCAACAGGCTTAGACATGCTTTACTTTCATTCTTCATCAGCATGATGCAATCAGCTCAACATGCTAAACTTACCTGGCAGCTTGTGGAGAAACACAGACAGGAGAATGGAAGGTTGGACATCGAGGGAGGACGGGGGATTTTTGGTGGTGGAGGTGAAGCATTTTATGTGGCAAAGTCATTTTTTTGTAATATCTCGTGACTATTTTTGTGGAACTTGTGGAGCCTGTTAATGAAGGGACAAACCTGGAAGTTGCCATGTGTGCAATAATTGTAACGAGCTGAGTTGAGATTTTCGCTTTGTTGGGGGAGAAACGTGTGTGGTTAAGTTGCACATCTCCAAATTTCTCTTCTTGGTTGTCAAATTTACCAGGCATTTATTTTATTTTTCTCTGTACCCTCTTCTGGTGGTTTGTGATGCTCTCGTTTGCATTGCTGTGTGTTTGAGACACCCTCTTTTTGAGATGCACCTCCCCCTTCTTTGTCCCCTACCGGTTTTACCAGAGGGGACTATGGGTTTGTTCTCCGTCGATCCGTCCATCTGTCTGCCTGTCCCACCTGTAGTTTATCCCACTTTTTTCCCATACCCTTTAACATATATTCAACTGAAACTTATGATATGGCTTTATTGTGATAAGTTACAGAACAAGTTTGAGTGTCAGGGCATTTCGTCAATATTTTTTCACAGATTTATGCTCTTTTTAGACTTATAAAAATGTCACATTATACATGGGTCAGTGTGTCCAGCTTCCATGACTCCACCACACTGTTTTACACCAATTGGAGCAATTATTGGGATACCTCTTCACATTGTTTGCACTCCCCCCCCCCCCCCACGACGCAAGACGGCGCCCAAATCTTCCCTGCTGCCGGATTCGTCGGAGCAGCGCAGTCACGGTCAGAGGCCGATCGGTCCCCATGGACCGACTCACTCCCTCTCATCTTTCACACGAGCACCTCACACACAACCTCAAACACCACACAGACACTCCACATACTCAAATATCCACAACAAACGTTCTTTCTCTATTTTTCTTCTTTGGGGAGTGTCTCCTCTGGCAGTCCTCCCCTTTCTCCTTATTCTAGCCCGAGACATAGAAACCAACCCGGGGCCCCGACTGCCTCAACCCCAGAAACGCACACATAACCTTGATGCCCTCCAATACAACACACACAGCCTCGTCAACAAGGCCGTGCAACTTAAACATTTCATTCTCACAAACACATTCATCGAGCCCTCATACAGGGTGGTGCAGAGCCGACTGACACATTTGGATATGCGATAATTGAAACACACAAGTTTTATGTTCAAAGCTTGCATTTTTATTATTTATGGTAGATAACATCAGGAAAGTGGTCTCCACCAGTTGCAGTGCATTGTCTTAGAAAAATGTTCCCACAACCCCAAAAGTCCCCACCCCACCCCTCAGACAGGAGAGCGGTCTAAAATGTGGTAGTCGGCTCTGCACCACCTCCCTGTACAAAAAACCAAATTACACGCCAAAAACAAAACACCGACCATTCCCAACTATGCACCTATACGTTCAAACAGACCAAATGCCAAAGGCTGAGGCCTCATTACATATCTTCACAATTCGATTCAATACTCAGATATCACACAGGACGCAAAAGTACTTAAACCACCAGACAACACACTTGAACTTCAAGCTTTCAAAATTGAAACTGGTAACAAAGCACACACGAACATCATAAACATTTCCATGCCACCAGACACATCCCTCACTGTACCAAGCAAATGCTCATCACAACTACAGAACCTTTGTTCCCTCCCAAAGGCCATCATCGGAGGGGACTTCATTACCAAAGACACAGCCTGGAAACCCATCACCAACCAAACACCAGAGGCCAAACCATTGCCACACAACTAAATTCGTTATTTATATTCAATGATCTAGAGTCTAGATCAACACATCCACACACACGCACACCACATCAAGCTGGTTACAATAACTCATCACCAGACATAACATTCTGTTCTCCATCACTTTTCACCACAACCACATAGAGAACAGTGCAACAACTCCTTTCAGATCACCTACCTGTCAGCATTACCATAAGCACAGCTATAAACCTCAACGCAAACAAAATATTCACAAATAACAAAAAAGCGATGTGGGATAATTTTGTGCACAACACTGAACAAGAATTCCAACAACTCAATAACAACACCACCAACATTGACATCCACATCAAACAGTTCAATATGATTATCACAACCGCAGCTACTAAATACATTCCAAAAGGGCAATATCAAAAATACAACCCCAACTACATGCCAGAAATTGTACACCTCATCAAACAACGACGCAACTTAAAACACAACACACCAACACCCAAAGCACCAGACATAGTAGAAAGGATTCAAACACTAAACAGAGAACTCTACAAAATTATAGTGAAAACAAGGACAAATGTGTCCAAGAGCCGCGTCCTAAAGGTTTTGTCTTCACCAGAAGAAGAAGAAGAACAATGCAGAGCTCTCTTAGAGCCAGCGTTCGCAACACGACGCGGCTAAAAACACAAAACGAGCACTCCTTTCTACGCACACTAGACCACTCAACCAATACCAAACACTTGTTCAAAACCATAAACAACGTCACTAACTCCAACAGTGGCATAACACCCTCACATGCAGCCATAACTACCACAGACAACATACCATCAGAGAAACAGCAAGCGAATATCCTCATAGACCACTACGCAAACACAAGTCACATAGGACCCAGAAAAGAGGAAAGAAGCAAACGAAGCTACCAACTTGACACTGTCATCTTGCCATTCACCCCCGCACAAACAACCAAAATCATCAAAAACTCGCAGGCTGCCAGTCCTGACAAAATCTCCAATTTACATTTTAAACACCTTGGACCACACAGTATATCAGCCCTCACAAATATAAGAAATTTGTCCAACCAACACTCAAGAATTCCCCAAATTTGGAAACAGCAAAATCATTTCCCTCCTTAAACCAAACAAAGATCCCACCAAAGCAGCCTCCTACAGACCTTTCACATTACTTTGCACACCCTCTGAAGTTACAAAACGCCTCATACTCACACTCACAAACCCTCACATCCCCCTCTCACACACCTCGTATGGATTCAGACCAAACCACTCCACCACCACTCTCGTCACAAACTTCACACAAAAGACCTTTGAAGGCTTCAACAATAGAAAGCCACCAAAATAGACCTTTATTACAACAGTAAACATCAGCAAAGCATTTGACACACTCCCAATACTCTTACTCACAAACAAAGCACTCAACACAAACATGCACAACAATACCAAACGCTGGCTGGCCAACTACCTATCATGCAGACAGTCGTTCGTAATTTTTTTTTACGGAAAGTCATCACGCACACGATACTTTCGTAACGGAGTCCCTCAAGGCCAGTCCTCTTCCCCCACACTCTTTAATCTGTTCATGCACGACATTCCACAATCACCTGAGAACATACGAATAGCCTCGTGCGGATGATATAACCATTACCTCTACTCATAGCAACATCAACACTGGCAAAGCACAACTTCAACCCTTCTTCAGCACCCCGCAAACCTGGCTGACCATCAACAGACGGAAAGTAGTCCCCTCAAAATCAACAGTCACTCTTTTAACAAATTACACAAAGGAACATTACGCTGCATCACACTGAACAACATTCCGATCACACACACACACACACACACACACACCAAACAAAAATACTCGGCGTCACTTTTAACACATCCACATGTCATTCTCAAATCACATCACAAACATTAAAAAAAATAAACAATCTACACCCAGGCTGAACACACTTAAGGCACTCACAGGAACCGACTTCAGACACCACAGAGAAACAACACTGATATACAAACAGTACATTAGATCAGTCGTTAACTACGCCAGCTCATCTTGGGCCTCCAACCGATCAAACACACGTCTCAACACCCTACAGACCATACAAAACTAGAAGGGCACTCGGTAGAGTGCATACCTCCGCATGCCTGATCTACGAGAACATATCGGGCCCATTACATTTTTCAAATATCATGCTATACAGTACTATATCGTCTTTGGCCCCATCTCTCAATGGTGAAGAATCAATTTAAAAACTAAATAATTCTCGTATCCAGATCCAGATTCAGATCTTCACCAAAATTGAATCAATTTGTCCTTGCCACACATCCAATTTGTCCACCAAGTTTCACCTGAATCCGTCCACAACATTTTGAGATATCGTGCTATTTATCAGTTTAGAACAATCACTCAATGGTGAAGAATCACTTAAAAAATTATCACATTCGGATCCAGATTCGGATCTTCACCAAAATGGAATCAATTCCTCCTTGTCACACACCCAATGTGTCCAGCAAGTTTTGTCCCAATCCGTCCAAAACTTTTTGAGATTATCGTGCTACATATCATTTTTGGCCCTATTTCTCAATGGTGAAGAATCGCTTATAAAAATTCTAGTAGCCGGATCTGGATCTTCACCAAGATCTAATCAGTTCGTCTTTGTCACATACCAAACCTGTCCACAAAATTTCATCCGAATCCGTCCACAACTTTTTAAGATATCCTGTACACAAACAAACAAAGAGACAGAAAGGGGTGAAAACGTAACCTCCTCCACCTTTGGTGGTGGAGGTAACAAAGCCCTTCGCATCATCACATGTTGCACATTAACAGCACCCATCGAGCACCTACACACAGAGGTAAAAATGCTAAAAAGCAAACATCACTTGGACATGAGAGGTGCACAGTTCCTTGCAACGGCAAGTGCCAACGTAAACCACTCTTGCCACGACATGTACAACCACTCACAGGCCCCTAGACACATTATAGCGACACCACAAAGACACTACAGTGACATCATCCAAAACATCCCCCCAATGAACATTGGAAACTAAAATACACATCCACACCCACATCACCATAAATGCAATCAACAAACAAGAAAAAGAGCAATCAGAGATTGCATACCCTCACCAGGACTTGTTTTGTGTGGTATTTGTGTTGTTTTGTGTGGCGTTTGTGTACTGGTATGTTACGTAATTAATAAGAGACATAATTAGAACTCCCACTTTGTCACTGCTGGCAGTGATGACCAGGTACCAAGACGTCCCGTTTTGATTGGACCCCTGACCCTGACCCATGACTTTTTAAAATTATTATTCATTATTAGGATACCCAGTCAAATGGACTGGGTAACCTATTGTTTTTCTTCTGTTTATTTCTTATTTCCTTATTCTTTGTTCCACCGCAATTTGCGGTTCTTTCGCTTTAAAATCATTTTCTCAGGAGCGGTAAGTCCGATCGACACGAAATTTTCACCATAGTATGTATCTTTTTTGATAGCATACTTAATTGATAATTGTGACGTCATAGGTCACGTGGTACTTGCGCCATCTTGAAAAAAAAGCGATAAACTTTGGACCTCTGTATCTCTGAAACCGTGCAATGGAAAATTTTTCGCTTCATACATTTTAATGAAATCCCCATCGGGAACACGGGTGATTTTTCGTGACGTCATCAGTTGAAGCGGTATCCCGGTGAAAATTCGTCAAGTAGAACGCTGCATGGGAAAAATCTGAAATTTCTTGAGCCTCATCTACACAATTCACCGAAGAAAAAATATATTATGACGTCATAGGTGACTTGGTTCGGCAGCCATCTTGTTTTGAAAAATTTTTTTTTTAATCTTCTCCAGAACGGCTGGACAGATTGAGGCGAAACTTTACACACACTTTCCCCATGATGTCCTTTTTCAAGTTTGTTAATTTCTTATTGATAGGTCACATGGTTTGGTGGCCATATTTTTCATATTGAATTTACCCTTAAAACCTTCAAAATCTTCTTCTCCAGAACGGCTGGTCAGGTCAAGGGAAACTCACAAATGTTTTTTCTTGGGTAGGGATATAAGTTTGTTAATAAATAATTGATAGGTCACATGGTTTGGCAGCCATGTTGGATTTAAGAAATATTAAATAATGTTTTCTCTGGAACTACTAACCCATCGAAGCAAAAATTTGCATCCATCACTACCTATATGTCTACTGACATCCATGGTAAAAATTAATGACATCACAAGTACATGGTTTTGGCGGCTTCTTGGAGAGAAAAATGCACCGTATCCGATTAACACGAAACTTCAGACACCTGTTCCCCTCCTGATGTGAAACAGAATGTAAATTTCTGATGTCATACGTCACATGGATCGTCAGCCATCTCTGGATTGAAAATTAATAAATTTTTAAAATCTTCTTCTCCAGAACAACTGGACAGATTGAGGCAAAAATTCACACACACTTCCCCAAGACATCCTTTCACAAGTTTGTTAATTCTTATTGATCGGTCACATGGTTTGGCGGCCATATTGAATTAACCCTAAAACTTCAAACATCTCCAGAACGGCTGATAAGATCAAGGGGAAACTTCAACACATATTGTTCAAGCATAAGGAATGTAAGTTTGTTCATGAATAATTGATAGTCACATGGTTTGGCACCATGTTGGATTTAAGAAAAAAATATTAAATAATGTTTTCTCTGGAATGCTTCATCTATCGAAGTGAAATTTGCACTATCTCTACCATTGTGTATGCACGCATGGTAAAAATTATGATGTCCAAGTCACATGGTTTGGCGGCCATCTTGATGGAAACGCACCTTATCCGATTAACACGAACTTAACACACACGTGTTCCAGTACAGGATTGGAGGCAGAATGTAAATTTATGATGTCATAGGTCACATGGTTCGTCAGCCATCTGGATTAAAATAATAATTTTTAATCTTCTTCTCCAGAACGGCTGGACAGATTGAGGCAAAAATTCGCACACACTTTCCCCAGACATCCTTTCACAAGTTTGTTAATTTCTAATTGATAGGTCACATGGTTTGGTGGCCATATTGAATTAACCCTAAAACTTCAACATCTTCTTCTGCAGAACGGCTCAACAGATCAAGGGGAAACTTCACAAAGTATTGCTCAAGGGTAGTGAATATAAGTTTGTTCATGAATAATTGATAGGCACATGGTTTGGCAGCCATGTTGATTCAAGAACATATTAAATATGTTTTCTCTGGAACCACTTATCCTATCGATGTGAACTTTGCGACTATTCATTTAAGTCTCATGTTGTATCAAAGGCGGACGTCTGGGTGCCCGGTCATCACTGCCAGCAGTTATAAAGTGGCAGTTCTAGTTCAATTTGATTTCGATGGGATTAAATAAATTCAGTTCAAATCAAATGGAAACCAAATAGGTACAGTCCTGCTTGGAATAATGAGAAGGAACCCAAACAAGCAAAAAGCAAAGATGAAGTCATCAGGAGAACCTGAATAGGAATCACATTTCAGCTGCTACTCCTCTACCTCAAACCCATCCAGGCACACGCAAGTGAGCTTTATTCAAAAAATTAAAGAAAAATCAAACAATTCTCGCTGTGCCAGACATGCGTCCGGTCAGTGAAATTTAAAACATGTTTCCCCATCACTACTTGATCATAAATCTGAAGTTTCACACGATTAAGCCGGTTCCAGAGAAACATTAATATCTTTCGTCACTCATATTGCCTGCTAAATCTTGTGATCTATCAATTATTCCTCAACAAACTTGTACGTAAAGGCCTGGGCACATCGTGTGAAGTTTACCTCGATCTGTCCAGCCGTTCTGGAGAAGAAGATTTTTTATATGTTTACGGGTATATCCATATGGCTGCCACACCATGTGACCTTGACGTCATGTGTGTGAACCTTTTGTCCTCATGGACAGTGGTCATACGTATAAAGTTTCGCCTCAATCTGTTCAGCCACTTCAGAGAAGAAGATTTTTGAAGGTTTTTTGTTTTTTTAACAATACTAGTGCGTGCCCGTAGGGGCGTGCCCGTAGGTGCGTGCCCGAGTGCGTGCCCGTAGGTGCATGCCAGTATGTGCAGCTTCGTGCCTGCATATCAGGTCCCCAGCATCAATTGTGACGTCATCAAACGAAGAAGAAGAATTGTGACGCCCCCTCTCTCCCCCGCTCTCTCCCCTCTCCTCTTGTCCCTCCTCTCTCGCCCCCTCTTTCCTCCCCCTCTCTCCCTCCTCTCTTGCCCCCTCTCTCCCCCTCTCTCGCCTTCCTCTCCACCCTCTCTCCTCTCCTCTCTCCCCCCTCCTCTCTCGCCCTCTTTCTGTAAATGTATTGTCAAATGTCTACCAAGCACAACAATTAATTCCAACCTTGAGAAAAACAGCTTTCAAACCCTTGGGAAATAGCTGTTTCCCTTGGAAAATTCAAATCTTGGGATTAATTAATAATTTGAAAATTAATCAACCTTGGGAAAAAAACAGCTTTCAAACCTTGGAAACACGGGAAACAGCTGAAACGGATAAAGAACATATCAAACTTTGAAAGGCACATACTCAGGTCCCAGTGCGATTGTGACGTCAACAAACGAAGAAGAAGAAGAATTGTGACGTCAATCGTGCAAAAAAAAAAAATAAATAAATATTAAATAAACATTAATTGTGACGTCATTCTGACATCATAGCACCGTGTCTTGTCATTGGTTGACAGATAAATGGCCGTAACTTGGAACCGTTATCCGTTGATATCAAACCTTCAAAAGGCACATCGCGGGCCCGGCAATATTCCTGGCAAGTTTCATTCCGATCGGACGTCAATCGTGCAAAAAATAATAATATATATAAATAAATAAACATTAATTGTGACGTCATTCGTGATGTCATAGCACCGTGTCTTGTCATGGTTGACAGAATAAATGGCCGTAACTTGGAACGCTTATCCGATTATATCAAACCTTGAAAAAGGCACATCCGCAGGTCCCAGCAATATCTCTGGCAAGTTTCAATCAGATCGGACCGTCAATCGTGCGCAAAAATTTAAAAATTTAAAAAAAATAAAAAATAAACAACATTAATTGTGACGTCATTCGTGATGTCATAGCACCGTGTCCTGTCATTGGTCGACAGATAAATGGCCGTAACTTGGAACCGCTCGGCCGATCGATATCAACCTCGAAAAGGCACATCCGTGGTCCCGACAATATTCTGGCAAGTTTCAATGAGATCGGACCGGCGGTCGTCGAGAAACGGCGGTCGCAGACAACCAGACAGACAGACACACAGAGATTGCTGGAATATAGATAGATGGCTGCCGATATAACTTGGCTAATGATGTCATCAAATTTTTTTATGTGGACCATTTGATCCCTACATATCCTGGAATGATGCCAAAATTTTCAAACTTATCATAATAGCGTTCTACATATGCAATTATGGCATCATATAAAATCACACTTATTCCCATGTGGAGACGCTAAAATTTTTCCAATCGTGCGCGCCTCCTGTATAATATTTTGTCAAATTCTGACGTCACAGGTCACGTGTACAGGCGCCATCCTGGAAAAACTGAAAAACTTTGCACCTTTATATGCACGAAACCTCTCCATGGAAAAAATTTACACATGACTCATTGTCAATGTACTCCCATGGGGAATAAGATGTGTTAACGATATGTCTCGCTGTCTTTATTTGACGTCATTCGACAAGTACAACGCTTGATTCGATAAGTAATGAAAAAAAATTTCTTTGCAACTCTTGATCCAATTGACACGAAAAATTTTGACGCATAGGTGCATCACACCTGTAGGAATTTATAATAATTATGACATCATATGTCACGTGGTACAGGCCCATCTAAAAAAAAACTGAAAACTTTGCAGCCTATATTCTCGAACTGCTCCATGGGAAAAATTGCAATGGCTCATTGTCAAGTACTCCCCATGGGGACAAGAATATGTTAATGATGGTGTCATCGGTGCCTTCATTATGACGTCTTAATTTGACAAGTGCAACACTGAGGATGAGGTCAGTATGAAAATTTTTTTTATCTGCAATTGTTGAAACCGCCAACCGATCATGCAAAACTTTAATTGTACAACCCATGGGAAATATATATGTACATATTATTTTGTATACATTGTCAAGGCTCGTATGAAGCTAACACACAACACACAGCAAAGGGGGGGGGGCATAATACAAGAGGGGTGGGAGAGGGAAGGACAAACAATGGGGAACAGAGACGTTCGGAGATCTAATTTGATAAAAGTGACATCATCGATCACTGGTCTGGCACCATATTGGATCAAAGAAAAATAAACCTAAAAAAAACAGTAGAGTTGGCTTACAACCAAGTCTTTCTCAAGACTGCGCGGGTAAGATTCTATGAATACCAATCGAGTTTTTAAATGAAATCGGCAAAGCTAGAAACAAACGATACATGGTGGGTTAGAGTTTCGTTCTTTATTTTGGTTCCGGCATCGGCTCGAGTGTGCGTTAAACGCAAACAATTTTTATCTCCTGAACATCATTGGGACCGTAAAGGGACATGTATTGCAAAGCAATTCTTGCTATTGCTGTTCTTATTGCTCTCCAAACCGTGCTCTCATTAACATCACCACCTCTTCCGTTCTATTTCCGCTTTCCTGTATTCTTCCTTTTTTGATACGCAAGTGAGTTTTTGTCTGCAAAGCAACCCATTAGAGGTGAAAGCCCTTTCTTTGGTACACCTCTCTATTTGATTTGATCGTGACTTTGCATGGGTTTCTCGTCTCTTTTTTTATTTATTGATAAATGACATCAAGAGAACATGCCATGTTTTTTGGTTATTGCCATAAATAAGAACCCATACGACTCTGGAACAAATCAAAGAATATGCGAAGGAAATTAACCACAGGTTTAGAAAGTAATTTCACAGGGCATGCAAAAACTTAGTGCCTTGAAATTTTGATCGATGACATCACAGTACCTTTCAACAGCAGGGGTCACTTGAACTTGATATGATGGCTCTTAATACCCTGTAGTTTGCAGTAACAGTACCGTCATCGCTCACCAAGTCCCATTGATATCGAGACATAATGATCATCTATGGAAACTAAAGTCGCCGATGTCTTCATGTTTACATATGACTGCAATTCAGTGTGGGCAGGACGGATCTCCATTGTTGGAATTGCAGCTTGAGGACCTTTTGGAGCTGATGGCTGCAGCTTGAGCACCTTTGGATGCAGGAATCATGAGCATCACAGGATGAGGTCAACTTCCTGGTCTATCGCTACTGCAGGAGTCAGGTACATTCATGCTTCAAGTTTGTTGTTTACAGATGTGTGGTGATGCGAACATGTGACTCGCTGTTTCTGCGCTGCATACTGAGGTATAAGAATACTTAATCAATTGTTGAGTTTCTGCGCTGCATACTTAGTATAGATACTTAATCAATTGTTGAGTTTCTGCACTGCATACTTAGGTATAAGAAACTTAATCAATTGTTGAGTTTCTGCGCTGCTCTTAGGTATAAGAATACTTAATCAATTGTTGAGTTTCTGCGCTGCATACTGAGGTATAAGAATACTTAATCAATTGTTGAGTTTTCTTGGCGCTGCATACTTAGGTATAAGAATACTTAATCAATTGTTGAGTTAAAATTTAGCACATTGAACTGTCATTATGATACCAGGTACTTTATTAACATATGAACATCTGCCATAGTTAGAACAGTTAACACCAACATTTGTAATTTTCCTTTTTGAAATTTAATGATATACTTTGTCAAAACCTAGTTTGATAGGCTCAGAGGTAAGGGGTGGAGAAGGGAGGGGGGAGTGTTGGGGATGGAAAGGGGAGTGATTGGGGAGAGTGTGGAGGTTCATTAGAATTTTGCGAGACAGTAAACCTCAAATATCATGGGGGTTACGGTTCCTGGAAAATGCCGCGATAGTGAAAACTAAGGGCCAATGGTAAAGGTGAGATCGGTTCCTGGGCTTCGAGAAAATATAGAGGAACATACAGCACCAGCAGAAATAAACATATCACCAATGAAATATACATATAAAATAATAAAATCATGTTAACATTGAAATAACTGTAATAAAATAAATACAGTATAATACACAAACAAGACCTTTACCGTTTCAATTATTTCCAAAACAGCGAGGTGGGAGAGGATAAGAACATTACGTACTCGTACTGTACTGTGCCATAATAGTAAACACAAGACTTAGCTTGGGATGATGATGATGCTGAGGGGGATGGTGGGGGTTAGAAAGACGTGAATTAGACCTTCGAGGGCTGTGGACCATCAGGAGCACGACGAAGGCGCCTGCTGCATTGCAACACAGAAGAAGGGAAAGACGTTCCTTAGCCACCTTGACCAGATAGAGCTGGACAGAAGGTACGAGATGGCATCCCCTTACAAAATAATCCCGTCTCTTCAGCATTATAAACCTTCTCCGGTGTGAATCCCTTCACCTTGATAGTGCCATGAGTGCGGTGGGTAGTTTTTTCGCAGCATCATGGTTTGCTATGGCTGAACTGGAGCCTTCGGCCCCGGGTGCCTCGTGGAAATGTTGGTACATCTGCAATGATTTCTCCATTATCACCGGTCCACTCAAAGGGCTAAATCCCTCAGTGGTTTATGCCGTATCACCAGTCCATTCAAAGGCACTTTTTCTGTTTGGTCCTCGATCCAACATTAAGTGCTTTTTTTTTTTTTTCATCATTTCAATATGAGGATCACGGACGGAATGAAACTTTTGCGCTTTGCTGCAGGAACATTTGCATAATATTTGACGAACGTTTACCGCACAGTCGATTCATGGATCCCGTAATTATGGCTCACAGATGCTGCACGTCACCTCATTGCAAAAGTATCTAAACACTCGATGTTTTTTGTTTGTTTGTTTCGCACAATGAAATAACCTTTCTCTCCTTTGGCAAAATTAATTCTGTCCATTGTTTTACATTGCCATTATTAACTTTTGTGTAGCTATTAGATCTTGTAAATTCTCATATTACCTGATTTCCTTATGTCATTTCCTGTTTGATGATAGGTCATTATTAAATTTGGCTTCATTCCATATGTTGAGCTGATACTGCAATTAATGGTGTGCGAGAAACAACAATAGGCCCGTAATGGGAGGTAATCGTACACGTGGACGCAAACAATGACTCGTCTCGGCTCAAAAACCGTGAGTGGACGAAATGACATACCGCGAAAATTAATCGAAACACAAGAGTTGCCCGCAATTGGTCGAATCCGCGATTTAGAACCGGTGATATTTGAGGGTTTACTGTACTGAGTGGGTTTGGAAATTTCATTTGAACCTCTTACACTTTGGTGTGAGTGGATTTGGCAAACCCACGGTCATCCCTAATCTGTTCCTTTATTAACCATAAACAACTTTTTGTTCAGAATGAAGTAATAATGTTGGTCTCCTTTTTCAGGTTTCTCACACTCTGCATTTACATTTGGAATCGAGAGTCACATAAGTCAATCGACTATCAACGGTGCACTAGTGCCCCCTGCGGCACTCATCTCCTCATCCAGAAGGGGCTTCAGTATGTGGAGCTGAGATCTCCATTAATGAGGTAGCATTGCAGTGGTAAGGTGAAAGATTGTTGTGCAGTTTATAGGGGAGGCTGTACCGTCTGAGCCCCCCCATTCTGTCTTCTTGTCTCTCCGCCCATACTCCGTTTCTGAAGTTTACAGAATGGTTTGTAGGTAGTGCAGTCAACTTGAGCTGAATCGTCTGGTCAGTCCTCAGACTTCTCATCTTGGTTCTGACTGTAAAAGCAATACAGTGCATCAATTAGTAACTTTCCGTTGGAGGGGAGATAAGCCAGTTCTGTATGTTTATGACATGAAAGATCCCCCACGGTACATTTCAAAAACAGTTGGCCATTGTATACAATTACCTGGACAAATTCTAAATCCTGCCAAATATAATCAGGATAGGGGAGCACTGCGATCAGGCATCACCACACATTCAGAAATGATGCAGTCAGCGACAGGCACTGCACTCCATATGAATGAATGGGATCCAAGCTACATTCCATCTCTTGTCATTGCTTTTTTTATTTTATTTCTTGCACTCTACTGCCCTAATCTTGCTCTCCTGATGCCTCCCTACTCTCCTGTGCAGGATGAAACAGTGTTGAAGGTCGCCCGATTGATTCTCCTCGCTCATTGATGCCGTTATGCCTGACGTCGTTTCAAAAGACAACAAGCCTACAGGGAGAAGATAGCACATGCAAGCCAACAACAACAGCAGCAGCAGCAGGGGAGGGGCAGCGGTAGGGGGCGAGGCGGTGGAGTTAGAGTCGTAGCTAGCAGAGTCCAGTAGCTGCCAGCAGGCATGCATAGTCAGCATTCAGGCAGTATATTTGGTTACGAACAGCAGCAACAGAACAAGCAGCAGCAGCAGCAAAGCAGCACAGCGCAGCAGCATAGCTGGAACTGGTGCCGTCGTACAAGTCCACAGGAGGAGTAAAAATGGCGAGCCATTGGGAACGGGTAGGGATTACTAGTAAGGCTTCAGATGTTCTCGCAGTAACGTTTAGTGGGTGCCATCCATTCACCATTTCCTGTCAGTGACATTTTTCACTTTGCCTTGTTTATAGGCAGTGTGCTAAAGACCGATGACTAGAGGGTGCTCGGATTTGCAGACAGCCCTACCAGAGGCATGGAGGTGGATGGAGGCGATGGAGATATTGAGATCCCAGCCAACAAGGCACTGTTCTGCAGGGGCCACGAGTCTGAGGTTTTTATCTGCGCCTGGAACCAGTTTGTGACCTTCTCGCCTCTGGGTGTGTCCTCAAATTTTATACTTTTCCGTTGGTCACCATGTTTGCTAATGGTAAATTGGAATGCATGTCAGGGGACGTGTAACTCGCCACTTCTTAAACCATGTTTTTTTTTTCGACCTAGCTCCGGAGACTCAACAGGCGCGATCTGGGACCTGCTGAGAGTGGGCGAGTGGCGCTAACCAGTTGGTTTTGAGACACTGTATTCGCGAGGGAGGCAGGACGTCCCCAGCAACAAGGACGTCACATTCATTAGATTGGAATGTGAGACCCCGTTTGTGTCATTATAATTTAATTGCCAGATTCGTGATTAATATCAATCCTCACTGGCAATGTAAGGATCAATCGTGATCGGGTTGTTCTGATGATGCATCTTTGCAGAGCGAAGGTTCTCTACTTGCCACCGGCTCGTACGATGCTTTTGCCCGCATATGGACCAAGGATGTAGGTCATCATTCTCAGTGAACATTTGTGTATTTTGTGCTGGGTCCTTAGCATTGGGGTGTGCTAGCAAGCGGTACTGTGTGCGTGGCTGTGTTATTTATTTGAAGGCCCATGCAAAATGCAATAGTGGCCAAGTGGGGCCTATACATTTTAAAAAGGAGAAAAAAGGTGCCTCCAACAAAACGTAAAACAACAACTACCTGCTAATCCAGTAATAAACAAGTGAGATCCTTCAATACAGCGCGTGGCTAATATTTAAAGAGAATGATGGCATGAGAGAAGAACTTGGCTTTCGCGCGTTCGGCGTGAAATGCCATGGTGGGCGGAAATGACGTCTTTCGTTCGTTCGTACATGAGAGGGAGCGTTTCTTGGTTTTTTTCCGTCAAGCAATAAATTCAATGGTTTTCACATATACAGTGGGAACAAGCATTTGATACACTGCCGATTTTGCAGGTTTTCCTACTTACAAAGCACGTAGAGGTCTGTAATTTTTATCAATAGGTACACTTCAACTGTGAAGACGGAATCTAAAACAAAAATCGTGAAAATCACATTGTATAGATTTTAAAATAATTAATTTGCATTTTATTGCATGAAATAAGTATTTGATACCTACCAACCAGTAAGAATTCTGGCTCTCACAGACCTGTTAGGTTTTGTCTTTAAGAAGCCCTCCCATTCTCCACATCATTACCTGTATTAACTGCACCTGTTTGAACTCGTTATTACAAAAAGACAGCTGTCCAACACTCAATCAATCAGACTCCAACCTCTCCACAATGGGCAAACCAGAGAGCTGTCTAAGGACATCAGGACAAAATTGTAGACTTGCACAAGGCTGGGATGGGCTACGGACAATAGGCAAGCAGCTTGGTGAGAAGGCAACAACTGTTGGCGCAATTATTAGAAAATGGAAGAAGTTCAAGATAAACAGTCAATTCTCCCTCGTCTGGGGCTCCATGCAAAGATCTCCCTCGTGGAGCCTCAATGATCATGAGAAAGGTGAGGGATCAGCCCAGAACTACACGGCAGGACTGGTCAATGACCTGAAGAGAGCTGGGACCACAGTATCAAAGAAAACCATAAGTAACACACGACGCCGTCATGGATTAAAATCCTGCAGCGCACGCAAGGTCCCCTTGCTCAAGCCAGCGCATGTCAGGCCCGTCTGAAGTTTGCCAAATGACCATCTGGATTCCAGAGGAGGATGGGAGAGGTCATGTGGTCTGATGAGATAGAGGCTTTTTGGTTTAACTCCACTCGCCGTGTTTGGAGGAAGAAGAAGGGATGAGTACAACCAAGAACACCATCCCAACCGTGAAGCATGGAGGTGAAACATCATTCTTTGGGATGCTTTCTGCAAAGGGGACAGGACGACTGCACCGTATTGAGGGAGGATGGAGGGGCAATGCATCGCGAGATCTTGGCCAACAACCTCCTTCCCTCAACAAGGCATTGAACGATTGGGGCGTGGCTGGGTCTCCAGCATGACAACGACCCGAAACACAACAGCCAGGGCAACTAAGGAGTGCTCCGTAAGAAGCATCTCTAGGGTCCTGGAGTGGCCATAGCCATTCTCCGACCTGAACCCAATAGAAAATCTTTGGAGGGAGCTGAAAGTCTGTGTTGCCAGCGACAGCCCGAAACCTGAAGGATCTGGAGATCTGTATGGAGAGTGGGCCAAAATCCCTGCTGCAGTCTGTGCAAACCTGGTTAAGAACTATAGGAAACGTCCTGACTACCCTGTAATTGCAAAACAAGGTTTCCTGTACCAAATATTAAGTTCTGTTTATTCTGATGCAATCAAAATACTTATTTTCATGCAATAAAATGCAAATATATTATTTCTAAATCATACAATTGATTTTTCAGAGATTTTTGTTTTAGATTCCGTACTTACACAGTTGAAGTGTACCTAAATGATAAATTACAGACCTCCACGTGCTTTGTAAGTGGGAAAACCTGCAAAATCGGCAGTGTATCAAATACTTGGTTCTCCCCACTGTATAACACATTAGTTTCAACAATTTCCATTGAAATACTCAGGTATTTTAAGTCGAATTGTCGCCATTTCCGTCTAGGTTACGACGCACTGCCATCCTACCGGACGGCCGTCATTGGCTCACTTGAAGGCACGTGGGGGGGGGGACACCGGGGAATTTCAAACTCGGTGGCAATTGTATGCCAGCGCGACGCGCTGTAATAAGCAAAACAGATCCCGATCTCAGGTGACTGTTTCACTGCTTCTCAGTGAAGCTTCCTCAAGGCATAATACCGTTGGGGGAAGTGGTGTTGAAACATATGAGGGTCATAAAATACCTTTAATGGTGATTGATCTGCCGTGGAAAGAACAGAAGGTGACAATTTTCAGGCCTACCGTTTTCGTTGGAGCAAGAGGGAAGAAAAAAAAATGGGGGAGGGGGTTTATTGGCCAAAGGAAGCTCCCTGGTAGCGGCATGGAAACTTATTGGGTGTATTCTTTGGCCTGAGAAAGCTTGCCTGGGAGTGGTCAACCATCACTAGACCGGATCTGCTTTTGCTTGTTTTAACTTCGAATTTGACAGAGTAATATCGACTTACTTTTTAGATGAATGCAAACCTTTTTTTCCTAAAAAATAAAATATATAATATATTTTGTTTTAAGATCTAGGCTCAGAGTGTGAGCTGCCACATCATATTCCTCCGCACATGCACATGCAGACGAACTATGTGACACGACACAACCAAGACTGTAAGACAAGCAAACACAGCACTAGCTTGGCGGAAGGTGCTCACGCAACGATGTCACAATTGTGCCACCTTTCCCTCACCACGTTCAGGATGAACATTTCCTCCTCCCGTATGGGGATTGTCCATGCTCTTCATCCTTTTAAATCTGAACCGTTTGAGAAGGAAGCAAATTACAGCACTTACAGCAGAAACTTTCATCTTCAATGTAACCAAACGTCTGATTAAAAAAATAAAATAAAATGCAAAGTGCCTCGTGGTTTAGTTGATATACTTTTTTTTTATCGTATCAATGACTTATTGTGTGGATTTATTTAAAAGTGTCGATACGTATTCGGGTATTGTGTTTTACACATTTTTTATTAATGATTTGGAGAGCTTTTGTATATTTGTATACATGAAAATAATTATTATTCCTTACCACTACTTCCTCGATTGCAACCCCTTAAACTTTGTAAGAGTCTTGCTTATTAAACTCAGGGGGAATTTTGTTTTTTTGAATCATCCTGTGAAGTGATTTAATGCCTCCGCTAATCGTCGCCGGAGGTATCATGTTTTCGGTTGTCTTCTGTCCGTGCATAGTACGTAGTACGCTGTCACATCCCGTCCGGCTAATTTTTTTTTGTTTCTCTGCAACTGCCTTATCCGATTGCATAACATTTTCACCAATAGTGCGACTACTCATGTAGAGTGTTTTAATGTAATTATGATATGCATAGGTAACGTGGTGTGGGCCAGCAAAGTGTGTGAAAAAGGAAAAACTTTGGACCTCCTGCATCTCTTGAAAACCCTGCTCCTTGGAAAAAAAATGAACTTAGCACATGTGAAGTACTCCCCAGGGAAACTGTGATTTTTTTTTTTTGAATATGTCAGAGGTGGTTCGTTTAGACATCATAATTGCATACGTCGATCTGCTTTTAGAAAAATTGACGGGTCATCTATGGGCTAAATTGTTATTGGGAAAAAATGATGAATGGTCTTCAGTCACGTGGTGCCAGCAGGCAATGTTTTTTAACGTAAAAATCTTCATCCGAAACGGCTGAAAGATTTGGAGGTAAACTTTTAACAGGTATGATCGCCTATCATGACGAACAAAAACTTCTCCCCTATGATGTCATAGATCACGATGGTTTGGCAGCTATGATTTTTTTTGAAGAATAAACTTTAAAAATCTTCTTCTCCAGAACGGCTTTGAAGAATTGAGGGGAAACTTCCACAAACATGTTCCCAAGACTTGGGATACCCGCTTTTCCCATGATTCATTATAGGTCATCGTTAGCAGCCAATATTTGATAGAAACAAAATTTTTTTAAATTATTTTTTTCTTGAACCGTTCATCAATCGATGTGAAACTTTATTTACATTATGATTCTAGTGGTCATGGGGAATATATGTTTTTAACTTTCATACCTGATCAGACGCATGTCTAGTGCCAGAATTATTTATATTTTTGAATCTGGGTTCAGGGATTTTAATCAAACTTGGTACAGGTATGTATAATATGTAATAATAAGTGGGGGCAGAGGCATATCTGACGACGTCGCACGTCAAAAGAGTGCCGTTCAGTTTTTTCTTGAGATGGAGCGTCCTTTTTCACATGTTTATCACCATCACAGTTTGTGTTGTCAGGAAGTGAACCCACCCCCCCCAACCTTTGTGGTCCCATCGTCAAAAGATTGTGGACCACAATCGTGCGTGGGGACCCTTGTTGCCTCGGCGACCCCATGAAATTGTGTAACCCTAATGCCCGCCTCTGAACCTTTTGGTGCAGGAACCTGGCCGCACACTCGGGCAGCACAAGGGACCCATATTTTGCTTCTTGAGTGGAACAAACGAGGACTACAATTACTAAGTGCTGGTGTGGATAGGTCAGGGTCACAAGGGGTCAGATGAGAATCAATGAGAAACTAATATAGATAGCTGGGGGTTTTGGGGAAATAAGGAATTTGTCGTCTTCTTCATTTCCCCTAGAAATTAATAACTTTCCCCTTTTGTTTCCCACTTTGATCTCTCTCCATCAGACAATAACAATATTGGGATGCGCAAACAGGAAAGCCAAACAGCATTCCCATTCCACTCGGTCTGTTCTTGTTTCCAGAAATGATTGCACAATTTCCATTGTCATTTTTCTGATTTCTGTGCCTGCCCCTCTCTTTCCTCTGGCGCTGTCATTTGGGTGGCACCTCCACGTGTTCTGGCCCTATCATACCTGCCTGCCACTGTACTGCTAGCTGACCTTCTGACCCTTTTGTCCCTCTAACTCCTCTTTCTTTTTACTACTCCTTTTTACAAATCTTTTTAGCACTTTCACACCATATCTTCCATCTCTGCTCCACACAAGGCCCCTGAACTCGATGTAGACTGGCAGAGGCAACAACGAGCTTTGCTCCCTGCAGGTACAGACATGTGCATTCACATTTTGTCGACTGGGAAGGATGGCGTCAAAACCTTTCCAGGGACCATACGGTCAGTTTCCCTTTGGCTTTCCTCCTCATATTGTTTTCAGTATTTTTTAACCCTTTCCTCATTATCCAGCCCTTCTACCACCCATATTCTCCTTCAGATATATATGGGAACCATCCTTGTTTTTGGAACAATTTTGGTGATTGTAATAAGAGTGGTACATAATTATTTGTGGTTGTTTTGTTGGCCAGAATGAAGTGAATGCCATCAAGTGGATCCGTCGGGCTCTCTTCTCGCATCCTGTTTCTGATGACATGACTCTTAAGGTAAAGTTCAACATGTATCAAGTCCTTTAACGACTCGGGGAGGAAATGGAGTAATTGTGACCATTGTGTATTTTGATCGGTTGGGCGTTTTGCACTCTGCAACGCGTGTTAGCTGCTATGACACAGCAAGCCCCAACCGCTCTCATAACTCATCTTTCTCCTCGCAAAATGTCCTCAACGCCATTACAGGACTGTATGCTGAATGTTTTCCTGGGTCCCCCTATGGCAATATCCCATTCTCTACTGACTCATTAAAAGCACATTGAAATGCCATCTTAACTTTGCAAGTTTCCTTAGTGATCTCTCAGCTTTCTACAAGTATAACACTGGTTGCCTGTTTACCCGATAATTTCTTAACCCTTGTAGCCTAGAACGTTCATCAATCAACACGATATTGAAGATAAGTCCCCTGTTTGTCACATCAAAGAATGGAACCAAACTCAACTAAAAATCGTTACACTAATTTGAGGAGTTGCAAGGTTTCTTACTGCATATTTACCCTCGCCACTGAATGTGGATGGAGGGTTATGCTTTCACCCTGTTTGTCTGTGAGCAGGGATCTCAATAAGTTATGGAGGGATTTGAGAAAATTGGTGGGCAAGGTTGGGAGTTTGTGTGAACAAGGATGAATTGATCCGATTTTGGTGAATATTCGCATCAGGTTAACAAATAATTTTGAAGGATTCTTCACCATTTTGAGAGATAGGGTGAAAAACGATATATTAGCACGATATCTCAAAAGTTATGATGAGTTTATGACAAAACGGTGGGATGAGTTGGGTCGGTAGGTAAAAAAAAAAACAAGCCAATTTGGAAATTTTCGTTCAGATCCGGATCCAGCCTATCAGTGTAGTACAATGTGTAAACTATTTAGCCTCGAGGAGGTATGGCGCTCTTCTGGTGCCATTGTAGTCTCCAATGTAATTACTTTTGTGTGTCCTCTACAGCGCTTCAGCAAGTATTCACACCCCTTGACTTTTTTCACATTTTGAATGTTACACCTGAATTGAAAAATTGATTAAAACTTAAATTTTTTGTCACGATGTACAAAAATACCCCATTAATGACAAAGGAGATAACATGTTTTCAGCAATTTTTTTTAACAGATTTATTGAAAATTAAATGCAAAATATCTAATTGACATAAGTATCACCTCCCTGAGTCAATACTTTGCCGAGCGCCTTTGGCAGCGTCCAACAGCTTTCGAGTCTTCCTTGGGTATGTCATATCAGCTTTGCACATCTGGGATTTTTGGAATTTTCTTCCCATTCTTTCTTGCAGATTTGCTCAAGTTGGATGGGGAAGTGTCGGTGAATCGAATTCTTTCCATTCTTGTTTCCACAGATTCTCAATGGGATTCAAATCTGGGCTTTGGGCTGGGATTCCGTCATGTTTTTGTTTGTTGTCCTTCGTCTAGGTGTTTTTATTCCGTCAATATTTTATGTAAATTCATTGGTTGTTTTTGTGCTGTTTGTTTGTTTGTCAAGACTTTGAAATGGCCTTTTTCAGGCTTCTCAGATATATTTGCCGTGCTTTATTTAGCTATTAGTGTGGGGGACGTATTCCGTGATCTTTGCTTCTATTTTCTATCAACACTATCCTATCCTATCAAATTTGTTTTCTTTCCTCGTTTTCAAAAAACCGGAACAACAAACAAACAAACGACAAAAAGGCTTTATTATTTCACTCATACAATTCTAATTGGTCTATTGAAGTTTCCCCTTCTGCTACTGGGTTCCACACCCCACCCCCCCCCCCTTTCTCCAAATGGCATCTAGTTAATAAAAATGTTTAATATAAACATAAATGTTACATCTTTAAAAAAATAAAAAATTAAAATAAAATTTAAGAATGCATTTCAACCCGTGTATCTCTGAACAACACATATTCTTCACAACCACTGCAAATGCATCATGATAGTGTCTCTCTCCTTCTTCTTCAAAAGGATCCTTTTTTCCGAAGTGGTTTGGGGCTGCTATGCATCTCGTCCCACAAACTTCCCTCCCCACCCTACCCTCACCCCTGCTCATACGCGCAGCGATCTCTGTGTTCGAACCGTTCTGATCTCAATCCCATGAATCTTTAATCTCCGTCTGTCCAAAGTTGGGAATATGAATCAGGAAGCCATCCACCCCACCCCGCCCACTCCCTCAATGCTTCTCTCACCCACCCTGAAATGCTACCCCTCACCTTATACTCTAAAAACCTTTTCCCCACCAACCTCACAGAGTCAAAACTTTACCTGCAACCAAAACCACTCAAATCTTTTCCCCACACCTCACACTTAAACCTTTTCCATGCACCCACACACTCAAACCTTCCCATGCACCCCTCACACTCAATCTTTCCCTCTCATTCACCCAAAACTTCACCTTACGCCGACAAAGCTCCCGATCATCCAATGCCTCCTCCCTCTTATCTCTAACTGTGTGGGACCTCAAATATCCAGGTCTCCACTCTAACTGACATTCTCTTCTGCATGCCCTGCAGATCTAATCCAGTCACTGCCTAAGACAAACTTCATCTGTTAACAAATTCTTCTCCCACAGGACGTCCCTGACTCCTTATTGTCTCTCCCCGGTGATCGTCTCCTCTGATTTTGTTGGCTGAACGACGCCCCCGCAGTGAGTTTGCACTTTACATCAATAACTCAATTTCTTACTGTCCTTGTACTGGATCTTACACTACAACCCCATGGAGTAGCCTTTGGCTGCGATTTAATCTCTGCTCCCACCTGTTGTTCTCTGTGTGTTGTACCGTCCTCCGAACAGTGACAAATCCATCTACCATCTCTCAAAACATGGACCAACTTTAACCACTCAGCCCCAGCTCTCCTTCCTCATATGTGAAATTTCAGTTGTCACATGGAACCTTGCTGGTCATTAGTACCTCTCTTACCAGCCCATGGTACTTATGTAAATACTTCTGTGACTCCGTGGGACTGTACTTAATCTGTTAAAAACTTTCCAATCCGGATTTCTCCAAATGGCCGAATCCCTCCTTTTGGATTTGGTAATCGACTGAAACTTTTTTCGCAAATGTTCTTTGGCTCTTACTTCTGCTCAATGGGTTCAATTGAACCATATGCTTGTGAAAATCAACATCTCTGGCTATTCTAAGGAAGCTTGCTCAATGCGGGCGCGAGTGCTTGCATTTCACTCAAGCAGATTGGCAAGGAACTGCAAGCAATCCATCCTTCTTCAGGACTACCTCCATATTACTGCCCTGAATATTAACAGCCTGGGATCTCTGGGAATTATGCAGAAACGTGCTCTCTCATGGACAGATCACCCCAATCTCAACTTTTAGTTATCCTACCCTCTTTCCCACCCATGGGTTACACTGAATCCTGTAGTAAAGGTGGTTGCTCCTGAAACAACTTGCCTTCTTTCTGGAGGCATTCAAGCGGAAGGCAATCTCAGATGCAATGCCAAAAAGTCTGCAACAAATGTGTGCCCACTCTCAAGAGAGCCCAAAAACTATATCTGTCCCAACCTCAAGAATGAACTTTCAAGACTTGTTCCTCTCTAAAAACCCTCGGTGGAACCTTGTTAAGTCCTGTCTCCGGAGTATGCTGTCCTTCTCGCCGTCCCTCTCTTCAAATGGGACACAGCTGCTCCACTCGTGGACCCTCCTGGTATCCCTGTCGTACCCCACTGCTACTGGACTCTGTGTCTTTTTGCATCCTGAGAAGTGTGGGAGAAGGCTTTTTTTTTCAAGTCTCGATCTGACTCTACTGGACCAGATGGCAACCTAGCTTTCAGTGTTCTATAAAATCTGCTCTGCTGCTCTGCACATCCCTTTCTGCCTTTTTTGCCCTATCGTTTGTGCTCGGGTCATCTTCCATCTGCTTGGAATCATATCAACATCCACACTTCATAAAAAAATGGTGCAAAAACTGATCCTGAACGACAAGACTGATCAGTTACTTCCAATAATCAGCAAGGTGATGGATTGATCATCGGATGAATTATGAATCTTCCTTGTTTTCTCAACCAACTCATCTCAATCATTAATTTGGTTTCAGATCAGGTAACAGCCCACCCTTGACACACTGCTCGATTCACCCAACAATATATGAGCCTGCTGTCTCCGGAGTATGCTCCCTTTCCCTCTCTCAAATAGCACCCAGCTGACTCTGCTCGTGAGAATGCTGAATGGCCCTCAATTTGTTGTTGCTTCCATCTTGTGCCCCAACATGAAATTCAGTTCAGATATGAGATCAGGGCATCTCTCTGACATACCTTGTGCTTTGACAGTCTGGCATCCTGCCTTACCTCTCAAACTCTCAGCCTATTGGCATTCCAAGGGCCATCTCCACATGGCTCACTGGATTTCCTCTTAGGCACGTGCTGTGCACTAACGGAATCTTTCATCTCCTCTCCCTGTAAGGCTGGACGTGCGCCAGGAGTGTTTGGGCCAGTCTATTCCTGACTTCAATGATTCTCTGCTCCAGAAAATCTTTGTTTATCTATTTGCTGATGACTTCATCTCTTGCCATGAACATCCCTATCCTCAGCCAGGCAGGCTGAAGCCTTTCCCTTCTTCAAACTTAATAAAATCAAAGGGTCCAAACACTTGAATATTCTTTCATCTGACAATTTCCTCACTATTCTCTCGAATAACCATCTGCATATTCGCCCTGGATTATCCCTACTATTTACTTTCTTAAAATCCTCTTGAGGAGGTTCAGTCATTAAAACTCCTTGGGCCTCACTATCAGCCATTCGATCCTATCTTGGGCAACCAATTTCAAGCTGGCCTCAAAACCAGCCGCCGACCTGGCCATCTTCCCGTCATATCAAAGTTCTTTCTTGTCACACCTTGAACTCCTAATCTTACCCATGAGGCCTTCATCACAACTTAATGTAGTACTGTGCTCCCCTCTGGGTCGCTCCCCTGCCTCACATCTTGCTCAGCTTGACAACCGTGGAAACCTAGGCCCACGCTGAAGCTGATTACTGATTGGTCGATCTTTTTGCATCGCACGACGGATCGGTGGTAATCTCTTGTCTTCTACCACATCCTTTCCTGGGCTTGCACTTTCTTTCTCTTCTGTGCTTTTGTCCCCGTAGGATTCTGCAGTGGCTCAACAGTCCACATAAACTCCTTCTGTTGAAATACCTTAAATCCAGGATCATGCTCACACCTCTCATTTGTTCCTCTTTTCCCCCATCTGGTTGAAATCACTTCACATCCTCTTCAAGCTTTTCTACGGTCTTCAAGACCGCTGTTTCTCACCATCTCAGATTCGTCACCAATCGAAAACCATGATCTTTCTACCTCCGTTAATCTCCACCCAAATCTCTTCTCATTTTTTCCTCCTTGGAGTTTCGTTCTGTGTCCATCTTGTCTACCCCATACATGTGTGGTTTTGCTTCCTGTTTTTGCTTTATGGCCTCATCCACCCAGTGCACTAGCTTCTTTGCCAACAAAGGTTGATAGGTAAACAAAATAAATATAATAATAATAAAAAGTTGCGCACGGTTCTGTTGTGGGAAAGGTACCTGTTTTCCATCCCCTTTTTCGTAATTCCTGGCAATGCGGCAAATCTATTTTACAGACGGGCATTCATCATAAACTTTATATCTGTACGCGCAGCTAATCTTACAACAAATATATTATTGTGCAATCCGTTACGAACATATCCTTTCACAAGTACTTCAAGGAACATATCCATTCATCTTGCAACACCCCCTGCTTATTCAATTGGTGACTTATGAACCCCCACAGGTCATACATGGACCACTTTCCCAATAGGGGGGTCAGGTTCTCTTTGATCTTCACAAGTCTATACAGCAATTAATAATTGAACCAATTTTGAGTGGGGTTAACTTGCAAAGAAAACTTGTCTCCGATGCCCACAGCATTGTACTCTGGTACAAAAAGAAATTGCATGGGTGGCCTGTTAGTACTGTTTTGGAATAGTCTTTTATCTCACAACGCTCATATGCTGAGGGCCTTGCGCACAATGCATATGTTTTAAGCACGACCAGCATGGTCATCTGCTGGGTTTGCAGAACAGATGAATGATTCCTCGTGACGTGGTATGATTCTCTGGAACAAACTTCGTATCTGTTCGAACAAGCGAGAGTTTGGCGTATAATTACGGGTCCCCATCATCGCTGTTTTCTGCTTCACGGCTACATTCGGAAGGACAAAAGGGCGAAATCACACTTAACAAAGATCTTTAACGCTAATAGGACACCTTGAACATGCAAGGGTCGCTGAAAGCAAGCACAATCCTTTTAACTGAGAGAGGATAGAATTACTTTCCCATCAGGCAGTTACGGCATAGCACAGACTTTTCCTGCTTGCCAACTCCTGTTTTAAATGGAAATCAAGATCCTAATAATGTTCGATGCTATTCATTGTACGTACATTCCTCTCTGATTTGCCTTAAACCGGCACACACACGAGAAGTTTGATTCATAACACACATGTGACTGCTACGAATGGATGTTCTTTAAGTTTATGACCAAATAAATTGTAATTTGGAGTTGGTATGTTGCATTAAGGTAGGCTTGCACATAGTTAAAAGAACTCCATCATATCTTTCAGAGCTATGCCAATCAATGTCTTCTGCAGATCTGGAGTGTTAAGCAGGATGGCATGCATCGCATGATTCAAGCAACACCAACAGCAAGGAGATTTACACCGTTTCATTCGAACTTGGAGCCCGACTGGCCCCAGTTACGCAGAATCCCAATGCTAACCTTTATGTTTGGCCAGTATTGATGGACACTACAAACAAACCACCCATATCTGATCCCAGCACTCGACACCGAGTCGCTAGTCACGGATTGACAGGATGAAATGTT
>CM068954.1:33693170-33714491 GCA_035128595.1 Eptatretus atami | reverse complement strand
TTAATTTCTTATTGATCGGTCACATGGTTTGGCGGCCATATTGAATTAACCCTAAAACCTTCAAACATCTCCAGAACGGCTGATAAGATCAAGGGGAAACTTCACACACATATTGTTCAAGCATAAGGAATGTAAGTTTGTTCATGAATAATTGATAGGTTCACATGGTTTGGCACCATGTTGGTTTAAGAAAAAAATATTAATAATGTTTTCTCTGGAACTGCTTCATCTATCGAAGTGAAAATTTGCACTATCATCTACCATTGTGTATGCACGCATGGTAAAATTATGATGTCCCAAGTCACATGGTTTGGCGGCCATCTGGATGGAAACGCACCTTATCCGATTAACACGAAACTTCAACACACACGTGTTCCAGTACAGGATTGGAGGCAGAATGTAATTTATGATGTCATAGGTCACATGGTTCGTCAGCCATCTGGATTAAAAATAATAATTTTTAATCTTCTTCTCCAGAACGGTGGACAGATTGAGGCAAAAATTCGCACACACTTTCCCCAGACATCCTTTCACAAGTTTGTTAATTTCTAATTGATAGGTCACATGGTTTGGTGGCCATATTGAATTAACCCTAAAACCTTCAACATCTTCTTCTGCAGAACGGCTCAACAGATCAAGGGGAAACTTCACAAAAGTATTGCTCAAGGGTAGTGAATATAAGTTTGTTCATGAATAATTGATAGGCTACATGGTTTGGCAGCCATGTTGATTCAAGAACATATTAATATTGTTTTCTCTGAGAACCACTTATCCTATCGATGTGAAACTTTGCGACTATCATTTAAGTCTCATGTTGTTATCAAAGGCGGACGTCTGGGTGCCCGGTCATCACTGCCAGCAGTTATAAAGTGGCAGTTCTAGTTCAATTTGATTTCGAATGGGATTAAATAAATTCAGTTCAAATCAAATGGAAGACCAAATAGGTACAGTCCTGCATTGGAATAATGAGAAGGAACCCAAACAAGCAAAAAGCAAAGATGAAGTCATCAGGAGGAACCTGAATAGGAATCACATTTCAGCTGCTACTCCTCTACCCTCAAACCCATCCAGGCACACCAAGTGAGCTTTATTCAAAAAAATTAAAGAAAAATCAAACAATTCTCGCTGTGCCAGACCATGCGTCCGGTCAAGTGAAATTTAAAACATGTATTCCCCATCACTACTTGATCATAAATCTGAAGTTTCACATCGATTAAGCGGTTCCAAGAGAAACATTAATATCTTTCGTCACTCCATATTGCTGCTAAATCTTGTGATCTATCAATTATTCCTCAACAAACTTGTACGTCAAAGGCCTGGGCACATTCGTGTGAAGTTTACCCTCGATCTGTCCAGCCGTTCTGGAGAAGAAGATTTTTTATATGTTTACGGGTATATCCATATGGCTGCCACACCATGTGACCTTGACGTCATGTGTGTGAACCTTTTGTCCTCATGGACACGTGGTCATACGTATAAGTTTCGCCTCAATCTGTTCAGCCACTTCAGAGAAGAAGATTTTGAAGGTTTTTTGTTTTTGTTAACAATACTAGTGCGTGCCCGTAGGGGCGTGCCCGTAGGTGCGTGCCCGAGGTGCGTGCCCGTAGGTGCATGCCAGTATGTGCAGCTTCGTGCCTGCATATCAGGTCCCCAGCATCAATTGTGACGTCATCAAACGAAGAAGAAGAATTGTGACGCCCCCTCTCTCCCCCGCTCTCTCCCCTCTCCTCTGTCCCTCCCTCTCGCCCCCTCTTTCCTCCCCTCTCTCCCTCCCTCTCTTGCCCCCTCTCTCCCCCTCTCTCGCCTTCCTCTCCACCCTCTCTCCCTCTCCTCTCTCCCCCCTCCTCTCTCGCCCTCTTTCTGTAAATGTATTCGCAAATGTCTACCAAGCACAACAATTAATTCCAACCTTGAGAAAAACAGCTTTCAAACCCTTGGGAAATAGCTGTTTCCCTTGGGAAAATTCAAATCTTGGGATTAATTAATAATTTGAACAATTAATTCAAACCTTGGAAAAAACAGCTTTCAAACCTTGGAAACACTTGGGAAACAGCTGAAACGGATAAAGAACGATATCAAACTTTGAAAAGGCACATACTCAGGTCCCCAGTGCGATTGTGACGTCAACAAACGAAGAAGAAGAAGAATTGTGACGTCAATCGTGCAAAAAAAAAAAATAAATAAATAATTAAATAAACATTAATTGTGACGTCATTCTGACATCATAGCACCGTGTCTTGTCATTGGTTGACAGATAAATGGCCGTACTTGGAACCGTTATCCGTTGATATCAAACCTTCAAAAGGCACATCGCGGGCCCCGGCAATATTCCTGGCAAGTTTCATTCCGATCGGACGTCAATCGTGCAAAAAATAATAATATATATAAATAAATAAACATTAATTGTGACGTCATTCGTGATGTCATAGCACCGTGTCTTGTCATTGGTTGACAGAATAAATGGCCGTAACTTGGAACGCTTATCCGATTATATCAAACCTTGAAAAGGCACATCCGCAGGTCCCAGCAATATTCTGGCAAGTTTCAATCAGATCGGACCGTCAATCGTGCAAAAATTTAAAAATTTAAAAAAAAAAA
Organism: Eptatretus atami; assembly: GCA_035128595.1. Taxonomy (NCBI): domain Eukaryota; kingdom Metazoa; phylum Chordata; class Myxini; order Myxiniformes; family Myxinidae; genus Eptatretus; species Eptatretus atami. Next base: position 33,711,893 of record CM068954.1, on the reverse strand, counting down.
AAATAAACAACATTAATTGTGACGTCATTCGTGATGTCATAGCACCGTGTCCTGTCATTGGTCGACAGATAAATGGCCGTAACTTGGGAACCGCTCGGCCGATCGATATCAAACCTCGAAAAGGCACATCCGTGGGTCCCGACAATATTCCTGGCAAGTTTCAATGAGATCGGACCGGCGGTCGTCGAGAAACGGCGGTCGCAGACAACACAGACAGACAGACACACAGAGATTGCTGGAATTATAGATAGATGGCTGCCGAATAACTTGGCTAATGATGTCATCAAATTTTTTTATGTGGACCATTTGATCCCTACATATCCTGGAATGATGCCAAAATTTTCAAACTTATCATAATAGCGTTCTACATATGCAATTATGGCATCATAAAAATCACACTTATTCCCATGTGGAGACGCTAAATTTTCCAAATCGTGCGCCGCCTCCTGTATAATATTTTTGTCAAATTCTGACGTCACAGGTCACGTGGTACAGGCGCCATCCTGGAAAAACTGAAAAACTTTGCACCTTTATATGCAACGAAACCTCTCCATGGAAAAAATTTACACATGACTCATTGTCAAGTACTCCCATGGGGGAATAAGATGTGTTAACGATGATGTCATCGCTGTCTTTATTTTGACGTCATTCGACAAGTACAACGCTTGATTCGATAAGTAATGAAAAAAAAATTTCTTTGCAACTCTTGATCCAATTGACACGAAATTTTGACCATAGGTGCATCCACCTGTAGGAATTTATAATAATTATGACATCATATGTCACGTGGTACAGGCCCATCTAAAAAAAAACTGAAAAACTTTGCAGCCTATATCTCGAACTGCTCCATGGGAAAAATTGCAATGGCTCATTGTCAAGTACTCCCCATGGGGACAAGATATGTTAATGATGGTGTCATCGGTGCCTTCATTATGACGTCTTAATTTGACAAGTGCAACACTTGAGGATGAGGTCAGTATGAAATTTTTTTTTATCTGCAATTGTTGAAACCGCCAACCGATCAATGCAAAACTTTAATTGTACAACCCATGGGAAATATATATGTACATATTATTTTGTATACATTGTCAAGGCTCGTATGAAAGCTAACACACAACACACAGCAAAGGGGGGGGGGGCATAATAAAGAGGGTGGGAGAGGGAAGGACAAAACAATGGGGAACAGAGACGTTCGGAGATCTAATTTGATAAAAGTGACATCATCGATCACTGGTCTGGCACCATATTGGATCAAAGAAAAATAAACCTTAAAAAAAACAGTAGAGTTGGCTTACACCAAGTCTTTCTCAAGACTGCGCGGGTAAGTATTCTATGAATACCATCGAGTTTTTAAATGAAATCGGCAAAGCTAGAAACAAACGATACATGGTGGGTTAGAGTTTCTTCTTTATTTTGGTTCCGGCATCGGCTCGAGTGTGCGTTAACGCAAACAAATTTTTATCTCCTGAACATTCATTGGGACCGTAAAGGGACATGTATTGCAAAGCAATTCTTGCTATTGCTGTTCTTATTGCTCTCCAAACCGTGCTCTCATTAACATCACCACCTCTTCCGTTCTATTTCCGCTTTCCTGTATTCTCCTTTTTTGATACGCAAGTGAGTTTTTGTCTGCAAAGCAACCCATTAGAGGTGAAAGCCCTTTCTTTGGTACAACCTCTCTATTTGATTTGATCGTGACTTTGCATGGGTTTCTCGTCTCTTTTTTTATTTATTGATAAATGACATCAAGAGAACAATGCCATGTTTTTGGTTATTGCCATAAATAAGAACCCAATACGACTCTGGAACAAATCAAAGAATATTGCGAAGGAAATTAACCACAGGTTTAGAAAGTAATTTCACAGGGCATGCAAAAACTTAGTGCCTTGAATTTTGATCGATGACATCACAGTACCTTTCCAACAGCAGGGGTCACTTGAACTTGATATGATGGCTCTTAATACCCTGTAGTTGCAGTAACAGTACCGTCATCGCTCACCAAGTCCCATTGATATCGAGACCATAATGACTCATCTATGGAAACTAAAGTCGCCGATGTCTTCATGTTTACATATGACTGCAATTCAGTGTGGGCAGGACGGAGTCTCCATTGGTTGGAATTGCAGCTTGAGGACCTTTTGGAGCTGATGAGCTGCAGCTTGAGCACCTTTTGGATCAGGAATCATGAGCATCAGCAGGATGAGGTCAACTTCCTGGTCTATCGCTACTTGCAGGAGTCAGGTACATTCATGCTTCAAGTTTGTTGTTTACAGATGTGTGGTTGATGCGAACATGTGACTGCTGTTTCTGCGCTGCATACTGAGGTATAAGAATACTTAATCAATTGTTGAGTTTCTGCGCTGCATACTTAGGTATAAGAATACTTAATCAATTGTTGAGTTTCTGCACTGCATACTTAGGTATAAGAATACTTAATCAATTGTTGAGTTTCTGCGCTGCTCTTAGGTATAAGAATACTTAATCAATTGTTGAGTTTCTGCGCTGCATACTGAGGTATAAGAATATCTTAATCAATTGTTGAGTTTTCTGCGCTGCATACTTAGGTATAAGAATACTTAATCAATTGTTGAGTTAAATTTAGCACATTGAACTGTCATTATGATACCAGGTACTTATTAACATATGACATCTGCCATAGTTAGAACAGTTAACACCAACATTTGTAATTTTCCTTTTGAAATTTAATGATATACTTTTGTCAAAACCTAGTTTGATAGGCTCAGAGGTAAGGGGTGGAGAAGGGGGAGGGGAGTGTTGGGGATGGAAAGGGGAGTGTTGGGGAGAGTGTGGAGGTTCATTAGAATTTTGCGAGACAGTAAACCTCAAATATCATGGGGGTTACGTTCCTGGAAAATGCCGCGATAGTGAAAACTAAGGGCCAATGGTAAAGGTGAGATCGGTTCCGGGCTTCGAGAAAATATAGAGGAACATCAGCACCAGCCAGAAATAAACATATCACCAATGAAATATACATATAAAATAATAAAATCATGTTAACATTGAAATAACATGTAATAAAATAAATACAGTATAATACACAAACAAGACCTTTACCGTTTCAATTATTTCCAAAACAGCGGGTGGGAGAGGATAAGAACATTACGTACTCGTACTGTACTGTGCCATAAATAGTAAACACAAGACTTAGCTTGGGATGATGATGATGCTGAGAGGGGGGATGGTGGGGGTTAGAAAGACGTGAATGTAGACCTTCGAGGGCTGTGGACCATCAGGAGCACGACGAAGGCGCCTGCTGCATTGCAACACAGAAGAAGGGAAAGACGTTCCTTAGCCACCTTGACCCAGATAGAGCTTGGACAGGAAGGTACGAGATGGCATCCCCTTACAAAATAATCCCGTCTCTTCAGCATTATAAACCTTCTCCGGTGTGAATCCCTTCACCTTGATTAGTGCCATGAGCTGCGGTGGGTAGTTTTTCGCAGCATCATGGTTTGCTATGGCTGAACTGGAGCCTTCGGCCCCGGGTGCCTCGTGGAAATGTTGGTACATCTGCAATGATTTCTCCATTATCACCGGTCCACTCAAAGGGCTAAATCCTCAGTGGTTTATGCCGTATCACCAGTCCATTCAAAGGCACTTTTTCTGTTTGGTCCTCGATCCAAACATTAAGTGCTTTTTGTTTTTTTTTTCATCATTTCAATATGAGGATCACGGGACTGGAATGAAACTTTTGCGCTTTGCTGTCAGGAATATTTGCATAATATTTGACGAACGTTTACCGCACAGTCGATTCATGGATCCCGTAATTATGGCTCACAGATGCTGCACCTTCACCTCTTGCAAAAGTATCTAAACCTCGATGTTTTTTGTTTGTTTGTTTTCGCACAATGAACATAACCTTTCTCTGCCTTTGGCAAATTAATTCTGTCCATTGTTTTACATTGCCATTATTAACTTTTGTGTAGCTATTAGATCTTGTAAATCTCATATTACCTGATTTCCTTATGTCATTTCCTGTTGATGATAGGTCATTATTAAATTTGGCTTCATTCCATATGTTGAGCTGATTACTGCAATTAATGGTGTGCGAGAAACAACAATAGGCCCGTAATGGGAGGTAATCGTACACGTGGACGCAAACAATGACTCGTCTCGGCTCAAAAACCGTGAGTGGACGAAATGACATACCGCGAAAATTAAATCGAAACACAAGAGTTGCCCGCAATTGGTCGAATCCCGCGATGTTAGAACCGGTGATATTTGAGGGTTTACTGTACTGAGTGGGTTTGGAAATTTCATTTGAACCTCTTACACTTTGGTGTGAGTGGATTTGGCAAACCCAACGGTCATCCCTAATCCTGTTCCTTTATTAACCATAACACACTTTTTTGTTCAGAATGAAGTAATAATGTTGGTCTCCTTTTTCAGGTTTCTCACACTCTGCATTTACATTTGGAACGAGAGTCACATAAGTCAATCGACTATCAACGGTGCACTAGTGCCCCCTGCGGCACTCATCTCCTCATCCAGAAGGGGCTTCAGTATGTGGAGCTGAGATCTCCATTAATGAGGTAAGCATTGCAGTGGTAAGGTGAAAGATTGTTGTGCAGTTTATAGGGGAGGCTGTACCGTCTGAGCCCCCCCATTCTGTCTTTTGTCTTCTCCGCCCATACTCCGTTTCTGAAGTTTACAGAATGGTTTGTAGGTAGTGCAGTCAACTTTGAGCTGAATCGTCTGGATCAGTCCTCAGACTTCTCATCTTGGTTCTGACTGTAAAAGCAATACAGTGCATCAATTAGTACACTTTCCGTTGGAGGGGATGATAAGCCAAGTTCTGTATGTTTATGAACATGAAAGATCCCCCACGGTACATTTCAAAAACAGTTGGCCATTGTATACAATTACCTGGACAAATTCTAAATTCCTGCCAAATATAATCAGGATAGGGGAGCACTGCGATCAGTGGCATCACCACACATTCAGAAATGATGCAGTCAGCGACAGGCACTGCATCCATATGAATGAATGGGATCCAAGCTACATTCCCATCTCTTGTCATTGCTTTTTTTATTTTATTTTCTTGCACTCTACTGCCCTAATCTTGCTCTCCTGATGCCTCCCCTACTCTCCTGTGCAGGATGAACAGTGTTGAAGGTCGCCCGATTGATTCTCTCTTCGCTCATTGATGCCGTTATGCCTGACGTCGTTTCAAAAGACAACAAGCCTACAGGGAGAAGATAGCACAGCAAGCAACAAGCAACAGCAGCAGCAGCAGCAGCGAGCAGCTGAGCAGCTACAGCAGTCTAGCAGCAGTCAGCAGCACACAGCAAAACACAAGCAAACAAACAGCAGCAGCAGCAAACAGCAGCACAGCAGCAGCAGCAACCGTAGCTGGAACTGGTGCCGTCGTACAAGTCCCACCAGGAGGAGCTAAAAATGGCGAGCATTGGAGAACGGGGTCATGGGATTACTAGTAAGGCTTCAGATGTTTCTCGCAGTAACCGTTTAGTGGGTGCCAATCCATTTCACCATTTCCTGTCAGTGACACTTTTTCACTTTAGCCTTGTTTATAGGCAGTGTGCTAAAGACCGATGACCTACAGAGGTGCTCGGATTTGCAGACAGCCTACCAGAGGGCATGGAGGTGGATGGAGGCGATGGAGATATTGAGATCCCAGCCAACAAGGCCACTGTTCTCAGGGGCCACGAGTCTGAGGTTTTTATCTGCGCCTGGAACCAGTTTGTGACCTTCTCGCCTCTGGGTGTGTCCTCAAATTTTTCTTTTCCGTTGGTCACCATGTTTGCTAATGGTAAATTGGAATGCATGTCAGGGGACGTGTAACTCGCCACTTCTTAAACCATGTTTTTTTTTTCGACCTAGCTCCGAGACTCAACAGGCGGATCTGGGACCTGCTGAGAGTGGGCGCAGTGGCGCTAACCAGTTGGTTTTGAGACACTGTATTCGCGAGGGAGGGCAGGACGTCCCAGCAACAAGGACGTCACATCATTAGATTGGAATGTGAGACCCGTTTGTGTCATTATAATTAATTGCCAGATTCATGATTAATATCAATCCTCACTGGCAATGTAAGGATCAATCGTGATCGTGGTTGTTCTGATGATGCATCTTTGCAGAGCGAAGGTTCTCTACTTGCCACCGGCTCGTACGATGGCTTTGCCCGCATATGGACCAAGGATGGTAGGTCATCATTCTCAGTGAACATTTGTGTATTTTGTGCTGGGTCCTTAGCATTGGGGTGTGCTAGCAAGCGGTACTGTGTGCGTGGCTGTGTTATTTATTTGAAGGCCCATGCAAAATGCAATAGTGGCCAAGTGGGGCCTATACATTTTAAAAAGGAGAAAAAAGGTGCCTCCAACCAAAACGTAAAACAACAACTACCTGCTAATCCAGTAATAAACAAGTGAGATCCTTCAATACAGCGCGTGGCTAATATTAAAGAGAATGATGGCATGAGAAAACTGGCTTTCGCGCGTTCGGCGTGAAATGCCATGGTGGCGGAAATGACGTCTTTCGTTCGTTCGTACATGAGAAGGGAGCGTTTCTTGGTTTTTTTCCGTCAAGCAATAAATTCAATGGTTTTCACATATACAGTGGGAGGAACAAGCATTTGATACACTGCCGATTTTGCAGGTTTTCCTACTTACAAGCACGTAGAGGTCTGTAATTTTTATCATAGGTACACTTCAACTGTGAAAGACGGAATCTAAAACAAAAATCGTGAAAATCACATTGTATATGATTTTAAAATAATTAATTTGCATTTTATTGCATGAAATAAGTATTTGATAACCTACCAACCAGTAAGAATTCTGGCTCTCACAGACCTGTTAGTTTTGTCTTTAAGAAGCCCTCCCATTCTCCACTCATTACCTGTATTACTGCACCTGTTTGAACTCGTTATCTACAAATAAAGACAGCTGTCCACACTCAATCAATCAGACTCCAACCTCTCCACAATGGGCAAGAACCAGAGAGCTGTCTAAGGACATCAGGACAAAATTGTAGACTTGCACAAGGCTGGGATGGGCTAACAGGACAATAGGCAAGCAGCTTGGTGAGAAGGCAACAACTGTTGGCGCAATTATTAGAAAATGGAAGAAGTTCAAGATAACAGTCATCTCCCTCGGTCTGGGGCTCCATGCAAGATCTCCCCTCGTGGAGCCTCAATGATCATGAGAAAGGTGAGGGATCAGCCCAGAACTACACGGCAGGACCTGGTCAATGACCTGAAGAGAGCTGGGACCACAGTATCAAAGAAAACCATAAGTAACACACGACGCCGTCATGGATTAAAATCCTGCAGCGCACGCAAGGTCCCTCTGCTCAAGCCAGCGCATGTCAGGCCCGTCTGAAGTTTGCCAAATGACCATCTGGATGATCCAGAGGAGATGGGAGAGGTCATGTGGTCTGATGAGATAGAGCTTTTTGGTTTAAACTCCACTCGCCGTGTTTGGAGGAAGAAGAAGGATGAGTACAACCAAGAACACCATCCCAACCGTGAAGCATGGAGGTGGAAACATCATTCTTTGGGATGCTTTTCTGCAAAGGGGACAGGACGACTGCACCGTATTGAGGGAGGATGGAGGGGCAATGCATCGCGAGATCTTGGCCAACAACCTCCTTCCCTCAACAAGAGCATTGACGATGGGGCGTGGCTGGGTCTCCAGCATGACCAACGACCCGAAACACACAGCCAGGGCAACTAAGGAGTGGCTCCGTAAGAAGCATCTCAGGTCCTGGAGTGGCCTAGCCATTCTCCGACCTGAACCCAATAGAAAATCTTTGGAGGGAGCTGAAAGTCTGTGTTGCCCAGCGACAGCCCCGAACCTGAAGGATCTGGAGATTGTATGGAGGAGTGGGCCAAAATCCCTGCTGCAGTCTGTGCAAACCTGGTTAAGAACTATAGGAAACGTCCTGATCCTGTAATTGCAAACAAAGGTTTCTGTACCAAATATTAAGTTCTGTTTTTCTGATGTATCAATACTTTTTCATGCAATAAAATGCAAAATATTATTTTTAAAATCATACAATGTATTTTATCAGGATTTTTGTTTTAGAATTCCGTCTTTCACAGTTGAAGTGTACCTATGATAAAAATTACAGACCTCCACGTGCTTTGTAAGTGGGAAAACCTGCAAAATCGCAGTGTATCAAATACTTGTTCTCCCCACTGTATAACACATTAGTTTCAACAATTTCCATTGAAATACTCAGGTATTTAAGTCAATTGTCGCCATTTCCGTCTAGGTTACGACGCACTGCCATCTACCGGACGGCCGTCATTGGCTCACTTGAGGCACGTGGGGGGGGGGGACACCGGGGACATTTCAAACTCGGTGCAATTGTATGCAGCGCGACGCGCTGTAATAAGCAAAAACAGATCCGATCTCAGGTGACGTTTCACTGCTTCTCAGTGAGCTTCCTCAGGCCATAATACCGTTGGGTGGAAGTGGTGTCTGAAACATATGAGGGTCATAAAATACCTTTAATGGTATTGATCTGCCGTGGAAAAGAACAGAACGGTGACAATTTCAGGCCTACCTTTTCTGTTGGAGCAAAGAGCGAAGAAAAAACAAATGGGGAGGGGTTATTGGCCAAAGGGAAGCTCCCTGGTAGCGCATGAAACTTATTGGGTGTCATTCTGGCCTGAGAAAGCTTGCCTGGAGTGGTCAAACCATCACCTAAGACCGGATCTGCTTTTGCTTGTTTTAACGATCAATTGACAGAGTATATCGACTTACTTTTTAGATGAATGCACCTTTTTCCTTCTAAAAAATTAAATATATATAATATTTTTGTTTTAAGGATCTAGGCTCAGAGTGTGACTGCCACATCATATTCCTCGCACATGCACTGCAGACGAACTATGTGACACGGACAACAACACAAGACTGTACAGACAAGCCAAACACAGCCACTAGCTTGGCGGAAGGTGCCATCACAACGATGTTTCACAATTGTGCCACCCTTTCCTCACCACGTTCAGCGATGAACATTTCCTCCTCCCGTATGGGGATTGTCCATCGCTCTTATCCTTTTAAATCTGAACGTTTGAGCAAGGAAGCCAAATTACAGCACTTACAGCAGAAACTTTTCATCTTCAGATTGTATAACCAAACGTCTGATTAAAAAAAATAAAATAAAATGCAAAGTGCACTCGTGGTTTAGTTGATGATTACTTTTTTTTTATCTTGTATCAATGAACTATTGTGTGGATTTATTAAAGTGTCGATACGTATCGGTATTAGCGTGTTTTACACATTTTTTATTATGATTTGGAGAGCTTTTGTATTTTGTATACATGAAACATAATTATTATTCCTTAACCCTACTTCCTCTCGATTGCAACCCCTTAAACTTTGTAAGAGTCTTGCTTATTAAACTCAGGGGAATTTTGTTTTTTTGAATCATCTGTGACAGTGATTTCTATGCCTCCGCTGATATCAGTCGCCGGAGGTATCATGTTTCTCGGTTGTCTTCTGTCCAGTGCATCAGTACGTACGTACGCTGTTCACATCCCGTCCGTGCTAATTTTCTTGTTTCTCTGCAACTGCCTTATCCGATTGCATAACATTTTCACCAATAGTGCGACTACTCACTAGAGTGTTTTATGTAATTATGATATCATAGGTAACGTGGTGTGGCAGCAAGTTAGTGAAAAAGAAAAACTTCTGGACCTCCTGCTCTCTGAAACTGCTCCTTGGAAAAAAATGAACTTAGCACATGTGAAGTACTCCCCATGGCGGAAACTGTGATTTTTTTGTTGAATGAGTCAGAGGTCCGGTTCGTTTGACATCATAATTGCATACGTCGGATCTGCTTTTTAGAAAAAATTGCAGGGTCATCTATGGGCTAAATTGTTATCTGGGGGAAAAAATGATGATGTGTCTTCAGTACGTGGTGCCAGCATGGCATATTTTTTTAACGTAAAAATCTTCTCCGAAACGCTGAACAGATTGAGGTAAAACTTTTAACAGGTATGATCGCCTAATCCATGACGACACAAAAACTTCCTCCCCTATGATGTCATAGATCACATGTTTGGCAGCTATGCATTTTTTTTGAAGAATAAACTTTTAAAAATCTTCTTCTCCAGAACGGCTTTGACAGATTGAGGGGAAACTTCACACAAACATGTTCCCCAAGACTTGGGATACCCGTTTTCATGAATTCATTAATAGGTCAATCGTTAGCAGCCAATATTTGACTAGAACACAAAATTTTTTTAAATTATTTTTCGTTGAACCGCTTCATCAATCGATGTGAACTTTTTTACATTATGATTCAGTGGTCATGGGGAATATATGTTTTTAACTTTCATACGCTGATCAGACTTCATGGTCTAGTGCCAGAATTATAATATTTTTGAATCTGGGTGTCAGGGATTTTAATCAAACTTGTACAAGTATGTATAATAATGTAATAATAAGTGGGGCAGAGGCATATCTGACGACGTCCAGCAACGCTCAAAAGAGTGCCGTTCAGTTTTTTCTTGAGATGGAGCGTTCCTTTCCTTCACATACGTTCATATCAACCAACTCACAAGTCTATGTGCGTTGTCAGGAAAGTGAACCCCCACCCCCCCCACCTTTTGTGGTCCCAATCGTCAAAAAGAATTCGTGGACCACAATCCGGTGCGTCGGGGACCTTGTTGCCTCGGCGACCCATGACACATTGCTGTAACCCTAATGCCGCGCCTCTGACTTTGGCTGCAGGAACACTGCGCCGCACCATCTCGGGCGCACAAGGGACCCATATTTGCTTCTAGAGTCGGAACCAAAAGAGGCAACTAACAATACTAAAAGTGCTGGTGTGATAGGCTCAAGAGGCTCACAAGGGGTCAGATGAGAATTCAATGAGAAACTAATATAGATAGCTGGGGGTTTTGGGGAATAAGGAATTGTCGTCTTTCTTCATTTCCCTAGAAATTAATAACATTTACACCCTTTTGTTTCCCACCTTTGATCTCTCTCCATCAGACAACTAATCAATATTGGGATGCGCAAACAGGAAGGCCAAACAGCAATTCCCATTCACCTCGGTCTGTTCTTGTTTCCAGAAATGATTGCACAATTTCCATTGTCATTTTTCTGATTCTGTGCCTGCCCCCCTCTCTTTCTCTGGCGCTGTCATTGTGGGTCACCTCCACGTGTCTGGCCTACATACCTGCCTGCCCACTGTACTCTAGCTGACCTTCTGACCCTCTTTGTCGTCCTCTAACTCCTCTGTTCTCTTTACTTACTCCTTTTACAACTCTTTTTAGCACTTTCCACACCATATCTTCTCCTCTGCCTCCACACAGGCCCCTGCACTCGATGTAGACTAGTGCAGAGGCAACAACGAGCCTTTGCTCCCTGCAGTACAGACATGTGCATTCACATTTTGTCGACGGGAACGGATCGGCGGTCAAACCTTTCCAGGGACATACGTGTCAGTTATCCCTTTGCTTTTCCTCCTCATATTGTTTTCAGTATTTTTAACCCTTTCCTCATCTAATCCATGCCCTTCACCACCCATATTCTCCTTCAGATATATACTCGGGAACCATCCTTGTTTTGAACAATTTTGGTGATTGTAATAAGAGTGGGTACATATTATTTGTGGTTGTTTTGTTTGCCAGAATGAAGTGAATGCCATCAAGTGGATCCGTCGGGCTCTCTTCTCGCATCCTGTTTCTGATGACATGACTCTTAAGGTACACAGTTCAACAAGTATCACAGTCCTTTAACGACATCGGGGAGGAATGAGCTAATGTGTGACCATTGGTTATTTATAGATCGTGTGGCGTTTTGCACTCTGCAACGCGTCAGTTAGCTCGCCATATGGACAGCAGCAAGCCAACCGCTCTCAATAACTCATCTTTCTCCCCAAAATGTCCTCAACAGCCATTCACAGACTGTATGCTGAATGTTTTCCGTGGGTCCCCTAATGGCAATATCCCACTTCTCTACTGACTCATTAAAAAGCACATTGAAATGCCACTTAACTTTGCAAGTTCCATATAGTGATCTCTCAGCTTTCTACAGTATACACTGGTTTGCCTGTTTTTACCCGATAATTTCTTACCCTTGTAGCCCCTGATGAACGTTCATCAATCACTAACAGATTTGAAGATAGTCCCCTGTTTGTCACATTCAAAGAATGGAACCAAACTCAACTAAACAATCGTTAACTAATTTGAGGAGTTGCAAGTTTCTTTACTTCATATTTACCTCCGCCACTGAATGTGGATGGGAGGTTTATGCTTTCACCCTGTTTGTCTGTGAGCAGGGTATCTCAAAAAGTTTATGGCAGGATTTTGAGAAAATTTGGTGGGCACGGATTGGGGTGTGGAACAAGGAATGACATTTGGATTCCGATTTTGGTAATATCCGCATCAGGTTAAACAATAATTTTGAAGTGATTCTCAACCATTTTGAGAAGATAGGGTGAAAAACGATATATTAGCACGATATCTCAAAAGTTATGGCATGAGTTATGACAAAACGGTGGGATGAGTTGGGTCGGTAGGTAAAAAAAAAAAACAAGCCAATTTGAATTTTCGTTCAGATCCGGATCCAGCCTATCAGTGTAGATACAATGTGTAAACTATTTAGCAGCTCGAGAGGTATGGCGCTGCTTCTGTTTGTGCCAATTGTAGTCTCCAATGTAATTACTTTTGTGTGTCTCATCTACAGCGCCTTCAGCAAGTATTCACCACCCCTTGACTTTTTTCACATTTTGATGTTACCCTGAATTGAAACAATTGATTAAAACTTAAATTTTTTGTCACCGATGTACAACAATACCCCATTAATGACAAAGACGATAACATGTTTCAGAATTTTTTTTAACAGATTTATTGAAAATTAAATGCAAAATATCTAATTGACATAAGTATCACCCTCCCTGAGTCAATACTTTGCCGAAGCGCCTTTGGCAGCGTCCAACAGTTTCGAGTCTTCCTTGGGTATGTCTATATCAGCTTGCACATCTGGATTTTTGCGAATTTTCTCCCATCTTCCTTGCAAGATTTGCTCAAGTTGGATGTGGGAGTGTCGGTGAATCGAATTCTTTCAATTCTTGTTTCCACAGATTTCTCAATGGGATTCAAAATCTGGGCTTATGGCTGGGATTCCGTCATGTTTTTGTTGTGTGTCCTTCGTCTAGGTGTATTATCTCCGTGCAATATTTTATGTATAATCTCATTGGTTGTTTTGTGCTGCTTTGTTTGTATTGTCAAGACTTGAAATGGTCTTTTTCAGGCTGCTCAGATATTATTTGACCGTGCTTTATGATATTAGCGCTATTTCAGTGTGTCGAGAGACTCATTCCCACGCTGATCTCATGCTTCTATTCTCTCTCGAACTCACACTACACTCTATCCATCAATACTTTGATTCTTCTTTCCTCGATTCATCAAAAAACCGGATACAACCAAACAAACAAGAATCGACAACAAGAGCTCATTATTATTTCACGTCAACCCACTACCAATTCCTCAATTGCTATTGATTTCCTCTGCTACTAGCGGCTTCCACACACCCCACCCCCCCCCCCTTTACTCCAAATGGACATCTACAGTAATCAATCAAAAATCGTTTACACATAATAAACAACTAGAATGATTAATACACTACTTTAAACAAAAACTAAAAATAAAAAAAATTCTAAGAATGACATTCATCACACCCTAGAAGTATCCCTCAATGAACAACACATATTCTTCACAAAAACCACTGCAAATGCACCACATGATATGTCTCTTACTACCTTCTTCTTCAAAGGAATTCTTTGTTCTCGAAGTGGTCACTTGGGCTGCTCATGCATCTCGTCCCACAAACTTCCCTCCCCCACCCTACCCTCACCCGCTCATACGCGCAGCGTATCTCTGTGTTACAAAACCGTTCTGATCTCAATCCCATGAATCTTTAATCTCCGTCTGTCCAAAGTTGGGAATATGAAATCAGGGAAAGCATCCCCACCCCGACCCCGCCCACTCCCTCAATGCTTCCTCCTCACCCCCCTGAAATGCTACCCCTCACCTATATACTCTAAAAACCTTTTCCCCCACCACCTCACCAGAGTCAAAAACTTTACCTGCACCAAACCACTCAATCTTTTCCCCACACCTACACACTTAAACCTTTCCATGCACCCACACACTTCCAAACCTTCCCATGCACCCCTCACACCAATCTTTCCTCTCCTTCCACCCCAAAGACTTCACCCTTACCCCGACAAGCTCCCGATCAATCCAATGCCTCCTCCCCTCTTATCTCTTAACTGTGTGGACCTCAACATATTCCAGGTCTCCACTCTAACTGACATTCCTCTTCTGCAATGCCTGCAGATCTAATCCAGTCACTGCTAAGACAAACTTCATCTGTAAACGAAATTCTTCTTCCCACAGGACGTCCCCTGACTCCTTATTGTCCTCTCCCCGTGTGATCGTCTCCTCTGATTTATAGGGCCTGAACGACGCCCCCGCAGTGAGTTGCACTTTACATCAATAACTCAATTCTCTTACTGTCCTTTACTGGATCTTACACACTACAACCCCCAGGAGTACCTTTGGCTCGATTTATATCCTCGCTTCCCACCTGTTGTTCATTCTGTGTGTTTGTACCGTCCTTCCCGAACAGTACAAAATCCATCTACCTCTCTCAGACAACATGACCAACTTTTAACCACTCAGCCCACAGCTCTCCGTTCCTCATATGTGACAATTTCAGTTGCTCACTATGGAACCTTGCCTGGTCATTAGTACCTCTCTTACCACGCCCATCGGTACTTATGGTAAAATACTTCTGTGACTCCGTTGGGACTGACTTAATCTGTAAACTTTCCAATCCGGATCTTCTCCAAATGGCCAATCCTCTCCTTTTGGATTTTGGTAATCGACTGAACTTTTCTCGCAAATGTTCTTTGCTCTCTACTTCTGCCTCCAATTGGTTCATTGAACCATATGCTTGTGAAAATCAACATCTCTGGCCTTATTCTAACGGAGCTGCCTCAATGCGGGCGGAGTGCTTGCATTTCACTCAAGCAATTGGCAATCGAAGCATGCAAGCAACCATTCCTTCTTCAGGACTACCTCCATATATACTGCCCTGATATTAACAGCCTGGGTATTCTGGGAATTATGCAGAAACGTGCTCTCTCATGGACAGATCATCCCCATCTCAACTTTTAGTATCCTACCCTCTTTCCCAACCCATGGTTACACCTGAATCCTGTAAAGGTGGTTGCTCTGAAACAACTTGCCTTCTATCCTGGAAGGCTATTCAAGCGGAAGCGGCAATCTCAGATTGCATGCCAAAAAGTCTGCAACAAATGTGTCCCACTCTCAAGAGAGCCAAAAAACTATATCTGTCCCAACCTCAAGAATGAACTTCAAGACTTGTTCCCTCTCTAAAAACCCTCGTGGAACCTTGTTAATCTGTCTCGGCAGTATGCTGTCCTTCCATCGCCGTCCCTCTCTTCAAATTTGTGGACCACAGCTGACTCCACTCGTGGAACCCTCCTCGGTATCCTGTCGTACCAGTCCACTGCTACTGGACTCTGTGCTTTGCATCCTGAGAAGGTGGAGAGGCTTTTTTTTCAAGTCTCGACTCTGACTCTACTGGACCAGATGGCAACCTAGCTTCAGTGTTCTAAAAATCTGCTCTGCTGCTCTTGCACATCCCTTCTGCCTTTTTTGGCCCTATCGTTTGTGCTCGGTCATCTTCCATCTGCCTTGGAAATCTATTCAACATCACACACTTCATAAAAAAGGTGCAAAAACTGACCTCCTCAAGACAAGACCTGATCCAGCCTTACTTCCAATATCAAGCAAGGTGATGGATTGATCATCGAGATGATATGAATCTTCCTTTTCTCAACACAACTCTATTCTCGATCATTAATTTGGTTTCAGATTCAGGTAACTACCCACCCTTGACACACTGCTCTGATTCCACCCAACAATATATGAGCCCTGCTGTCTCCGGAGTATGCTCCCCTTCCCCTCTTCAAATAGCACCACAGCGACTCTGCTCGTGAGAATGCTGAATGCCTCAATTTGTATGTTGCTTCCAAATCTGTCGTGCCCCCAACATGAAATCAGTTCAGATATGAGATCAGGGCCATCTCTCTGACGATACCTATGTGCTTTGCAGTCTGGCATCCTGCCTTCACTCTCCAAACTCTCAGCCATTGGCATCCAAGGGCCATCTCCACACTGGCTCACTGGACTCTTCCTCTGTAGGCACCGTGTGTGCACTAACGAATCTTTCATCTCCTCTCCCTGTCAAGGCTGGGTGCGCCAGCAGTGTTTGCGGCCCAGTCTATTCCTGACTTCATCATATTTCTCTGACTCCAGAAAATCCTCTTGTTTATCTATTTGCTGATGACTTCATCCTCTTGCCCATGAACATCCCTATCCTTCAGCCAGCAGGCTGAAGCCTCTTCCCTTCTTCAACCTTAAATAAAATCAAAGCTGGTCCAAACACTTGAATATCTCTTTCATCCTGACAATTTCCTCACACTATTCTCTCGAAATAACCATCTGCACGCCGGATACCCTACCTATTTACTTTCTTAACAATCCTCTTGCAGGAGTTCAGTCATTAAAACTCCTTGGGCCTCACTTATCAGCCATCGATCTATCTTGGGCAACCATTTCAAAGCTGGCCTCCAAAACCAGGCCGCCGACCTGGCCATATACTTCCGTCATACAAAGTTCTTTCTTGTCACACCTGAAACTCCTAATCTTACCCATCTCGAGGCCTTCTTCACAACTTAGATGTAGTACTGTTGCTCCCCTCTGGGTCGCGCTCCCTGCCTCACATCTTGCTCAGCTTGACAACCGTGGAAACCAGGCCCACGCTGAAGCTGATTACTGATTGGTCGATCATTTTTGCCTCGCACGACGGATCGGTGGTAATCTCTGTCTTCTACCACATCCTTTCTGGGCTTGCACTTTCTTCTCTCTTCTGGCTTTGCCCCGTAGGATTCTGCAGTGGCTCACACGTCCCACATAACTCCTTCTGTCGAAATACCTAAATCCAGGATCATGCTCACACCTCCATTTGTTCCTCTTTTTCCCCCATCTGGTTGAAATCACTTTCACATTCTCTTCAAGCTCCTTTTCCTACAGGTCTTCAAGACGCTGTTCATCACCATCCAGATCGTCACCAATCGAAAACCATGATCTTTCTTACCTCCGTTAATCCACCCAAATCCCTTCTCTCTCAATTTTTCCTCCTTGAGTTTCTTCTGTGTCCATCTTGTCTACCCCATACATGTGTTGGTTTTGCTCCTGTTTTTGCTTTATTGGCCCTCATCCACCCAGTGCACTAGCTTCTTCCAACAAGGTTTTAATGGTAAACAAAAAAAATAATAAAATAATAAAAGTTGCGCACGGTTTTTGTGGGAAAGGCTACCTGTTTTCCATCCCCTTTTTCGTAATTCTATCGGCAAATCTATTTTACAGACGGGCATTATAATAACTTTTATATCTGTACGCAGCTATCTTACACAAATATATTTTATTGTGCAATCCTGTTACGAACATATCCTTTTCACAAAGTACTTCAAGGAACATATCCATCTCATCTTGCAACACCCACCTGCTTATCAATTGGATGACGTTATGAACCCCACAGGTCATACATGGACCACTTTCCCAATAGGGGGGTCAGGTTCTCTTTGATCTTCACAAGTCTATACAGCAATTAATAATTCGAACCAATTTTGAGTGGCGTACTTGCAAAGAAACTTCTCCGATGCCCACAGCATTGTTACTCTGTACAAAAAGAAATGCATGTGGTGGCCTGTTAGACTGTTTTGGATAGTCTTTTTATCTCACAACGCTCATATTGCTAGAGGGGCCTTGCGCACAATGTCATATGTTTAGCACGACCAATCATGGTCCATCTGCTGGGTTGCAGAACAGAAATGAATGATCCTCGGTGACGTGTATTGATCTCTGGAACAAACTTCGTATCTGTTGAACAGCGAGAGTTTGGCGTATAATTACGCGGTCCCCATCCATCGCTGTTTTCTGCTTCACGGCTAACATCGGAAGGACAAAAGGCGAAAATCACCTTTACACAAAGAAATCTTTAAGCTAAAGGACACCTGAACATGCAAGGGTGCTGAAAGCAGCACATCCTTTTAACTGAGAGAGATAGAATTACTTCCCATCAGCAGTTACGGCATTAGCACAGACTTTTCCTGCCTTGCCAACTCTGTTTTAATGAAATCAAGATCCTAATAATGTTCGATGCCTATTCATTGTACGTACATTCCTCTCTGATTGCCTTAAACCGGCCACACACACGAGAAGTTCTGATTCATCACACATGTGATGCTACGAATGGATGTATCCTTTAAGTTTATGAACCAATAAATTGTAATTTGGAGTTGCGTATGTTGCCATTAAGTAGAGCTTGCACATAGTTAAAAGAACTCCATCATATTTCTTTCAGAGCTATGCCAATCAATGTCTTCTGCAGAATCTGGAGGATGTTAAGCAGGATGGCATGCTGCATGATCTTCAAGCACACCACAGCAAGGAGATTTACACCGTTTATTCGCTTGGAGCCCGACTGGCCCCAGTTACGCAAATCCAATGCTAACCTATGTTTGGCCAGTATTAGGAGCATAGGACACACAAACAAACGCCCACCCGATATCTGAAATCCCAGCACTCGAACAACAGAGTCGCTAGTCACGGACATGACAGGATGAAATGTT
>CM068954.1:33683048-33693145 GCA_035128595.1 Eptatretus atami | reverse complement strand
GATTGGAGGCAGAATGTAAATTTATGATGTCATAGGTCACATGGTTCGTCAGCCATCTTGGATTAAAAATAATAAATTTTTTTAATCTTCTTCTCCAGAACGGCTGGACAGATTGAGGCAAAAATTCGCACACACTTTCCCCAAGACATCCTTTCACAAGTTTGTTAATTTCTAATTGATACTTAACCAGGTTTGGCACAGACTGCAGCAGGGATTTTGGCCCACTCCTCCATCAGATCTCCAGATCCTTCAGGTTTCGGGCTGTCGCTGGGCAACACAGACTTTCAGCTCCTCCAAAGATTTTCTATTGGGTTCAGGTCTGGAGATGGCTAGGCCACTCCAGGACCTTGAGATGCTTCTTACGGAGCCATCCTTAGTTGCCCTGGCTGTGTGTTTCGGGTCGTTGTCATGCTGGAAGACCCAGCCACGCCCCATCGTTCAATGCTCTTGTTGAGGGAAGGAGGTTGTTGGCCAAGATCTCGCGATGCATTGCCCCATCACTCCCCTCAATACCGGTGCAGTCGTCGTCCCCTTTGCAGAAAAGCATCCCAAAGAATGATGTTTCCACCTCCATGCTTCACGGTTGGGATGGTGTTCTTGGGGTGTACTCATCCCTTCTCTTCCTCCAAACACGGCGAGTGGAGTTTAAACCAAAAAGCTCTATCTCATCAGACCACATGACCTTCTCCATTCCTCTGGATCATCCAGATGGTCATTGGCAAACTTCAGACGGGCCTGACATGCGCTGGCTTGAGCAGAGGACCTTGCGTGCGCTGCGGATTTTAATCCATGACGGCGTCGTGTGTTACTTATGGTTTTCTTTGATACTGTGGTCCCAGCTCTCTTCAGGTCATTGACCAGTCCTGCCGTGTAGTTCTGGGCTGATCCCTCACCTTTCTCATGATCATTGAGGCTCCACGAGGTGAGATCTTGCATGGAGCCCCAGACCGAGGGAGATTGACTGTTATCTTGAACTTCTTCCATTTTCTAATAATTGCGCCAACAGTTGTTGCCTTCTCACCAAGCTGCTTGCCTATTGTCCTGTAGCCCATCCCAGCCTTGTGCAGTCTACAATTTTGTCCCTGATGTCCTTAGACAGCTCTCTGGTCTTGCCCTTGTGGAGAGGTTGGAGTCTGATTGATTGAGTGTGGACAGCTGTCTTTTATGTAGATAACGAGTTCAAACAGGTTGCAGTTAATACAGGTAATGAGTGGAGAATGGGAGGGCTTCTTAAAGACAAAACTAACAGGTCTGTGAGAGCCAGAATTCTTACTGGTTGGTAGGTGATCAAATACTTATTTCATGGCAATAAAATGCAAATTAATTATTTTAAAATCATACAATGTGATTTTCACGATTTTTGTTTTAGATTCCGTCTTTCACAGTTGAAGTGTACCTATGATAAAAATTACAGACCTCTACGTGCTTTGTAAGTAGGAACCTGCAAAATCGGCAGTGTATCAAATGCTTGTTTCCCCACTGTATATGTGAAAACCATTGAATTTATTGCTTGACGGAAAAAAACCAAGAAACGCTCCTTCTCATGTACGAACGAACGAAAGACGTCATTTCCGCCCACCATGGCATTTCACGCCCGAACGCCGAAAGCCAGTTCTTCTCATGCCATCATTCTCTTTAATATTAGCCACGCGCTGTATTGAAGGATCTCACTTGTTTATTACTGGATTAGCAGGGTAGTTGTTGTTACGTTTTGGTTGGAGGCACCTTTTTTCTCCTTTTTAAAATGTATAGGCCCACTTGGCCACTATTGCATTTTGCATGGGCCTTCAAATAATAACACAGCCACTGCACACAGTACCGCTTGCTAGCACACCCCAATGCTAAGGACCCAGCACAAAATACACAAATGTGTCACTGAGAATGATGACCCTCATCCTTGGTCCATATGCGGGCAAAGCCATCGTACGATCCGGTGGCAAGTAGAGAACCTTCGCTCTGCAAAGATGCATCATCAGAACAACCCGATCACGATTGATCCTTACATTGCCAGTGAGGATTGATATTAATCATGAATCTGGCAATTAATTATAATGACACAAACGGGTCTCACATTCCAATCTAATGATGTGACGTCCTTGTTGCTGGGGACGTCCTGCCCTCCCTCGCGAATACAGTGTCTCAAAACCAACTGGTTAGCGCCACTCGCCCCACTCTCACGCAGGTCCCAGATCCGCGCTGTTAGTCTCCGAGCTAGGTCGAAAAAAAAAACATGGTTTAAGAGTGGCGAGTTACACGTCCCCTGACATGCATTCCAATTTACCATTAGCAAACATGGTGACCAACGGAAAAGATAAAATTTGAGGACACACCCAAGGGCGAGAAGGTCACAAACTGGTTTCCAGGCGCAGATAAAAACCTCAGACTCGTGGCCCCTGAGAACAGTGGCCTTGTTGGCTGGGATCTCAATATCTCCATCGCCTCCATCCACCTCCATGCCCTCTGGTAGGCTGTCTGCAAATCCGAGCACCTCTTGTAGGTCATCGGTCTTTAGCACACTGCCTATAAACAAGGCTAAAGTGAAAAATGTGCACTGACAGGAAATGGTGAAATGGATTGGCACCCACTAAACGGTTACTGCGAGAAACATCTGAAGCCTTACTAGTAATCCCATGACCCCCGTTCTCCAATGGCTCGCCATTTTTAGCTCCTCCTGGTGGGACTTGTACGACGGCACCAGTTCCAGCTACCGGTTGCTGCTGCTGCTGCTGCTGCTGTTGTTGCTGCTGCTGCTGTTGTTTGTTGTTGTTGCTGCTGCTGCTGCTGCTGCTGCTGCAGCTGCCTGCTGCTGCTGCTGTGTGTTTGCTGTTTGCTGTGCTATCTTCTCCCTGTAGGCTTGTTGTCTTGTTGAAACGACGTCAGGCATAACGGCATCAATGAGCGAGAGAGAATCAATCGGGCGACCTTCAACACTGTTCCATCCTGCACGGAGAGTAGGGGAGGCATCAGGAAGAGCAGATTAGGGCAGTAGAGTGCAAGAAAAAAAATAAAAAAAGCAATGACAAGAGATGGGAATGTAGCTTGGATCCCATTCATTCATATGGATGCAGTGCCTGTCGCTGACTGCATCATTTCTGAATGTGTGGTGATGCCACTGATGCAGTGCTCCCCTATCCTGATATATATTTGGCAGGAATTTAGAATTTGTCCAGGTAATTGTATACAATGGCCAACTGTTTTTGAAATGTACCGTGGGGGATCTTTCATGTTCATAAACATACAGAACTCTGGCTTATCATCCCCTCCAACGGAAAGTGTACTAATTGATGCACTGTATTGCTTTTACAGTCAGAACCAAGATGAGAAGTCTGAGACTGATCCAGACGATTAAGCTCAAAGTTGACTGCACTACCTACAAACCATTCTGTAAACTTCAGAAACGGAGTATGGGCGGAGAAGACAAAGAGCAGATGGGGGGGCTCAGACGGTACAGCCTCCCCTATAAACTGCACAACAATCTTTCCACCTTACCACTGCAATGCATACCTCATTAATGGAGATCTCAGCTTCCACATACTGAAGCCCCTTCTGGATGATGGAGATGAGTGCCGCAGGGGGCACTAGTGCACCGTTGATAGTCGATTGACTTATGTGACTCTCGATTCCAAATGTAAATGCAGAGTGTGAGAAACCTGAAAAAGGAGACCAACATTATTACTTTCATTCTGAACAAAAAGTGTGTTAGGTTAATAAAAGGAACAGGATTAGGGATGACCGTGTGGTTTGCCAAATCCACTCACACCAAAGTGTAAGAGGTTCAAATGAAATTTCCAAACCCACTCAGTACAGTAAACCCTCAAATATCACCGGTTCTAACATCGCGGATTCGACCAATTGCGGGCAACCTCTTGTGTTTCGATTAATTTTCGCGGTATGTCATTTCGTCCACTCACGGTTTTTGAGCCGAGACGAGTCATTGTTTGCGTCCACGTGTACGATTACCTCCCATTACGGGCCTATTGTTGTTTCTCGCACACCATTAATTGCAGTAATCAGCTCAACATATGGAATGAAGCCAAATTTAATAATGACCTATCATCAACAGGAAATGACATAAGGAAATCAGGTAATATGAGATTTACAAGATCTAATAGCTACACAAAAGTTAATAATGGCAATGTAAAACAATGGACAGAATTAATTGTGCCAAAAGGAGAGAAAGGTTATTGTCATTGTGCGAAAACAAACAAACAAAAAACATCGAGTGTTAGATACTTTGGCAAGAGGTGAAGTGCAGCATCTGTGAGCCATAATTACGGGATCCATGAATCGACTGTGCGGTAAACGTTCGTCAAATATTCTGCAAAATTTCCTGACAGCAAAGCGCAAAAGTTTCATTCCAGTCCCGTGATCCTCATATTGAAATGATGAAAAAAAAAAAAAGCACTTAATGTTTGGATCGAGGACCAAACAGAAAAAGTGCCTTTGAATGGACTGGTGATACGGCATAAACCACTGAGGATTTAGCCCTTTGAGTGGACCGGTGATAATGGAGAAATCATTGCAGATGTACCAACATTTCCACGAGGCACCCGGGGCCGAAGGCCTCCAGTTCAGCCATAGCAAACCATGATGCTGCGAAAAACTACCCACCGCAGCTCATGGCACTAATCAAGGTGAAGGGATTCACACCGGAGAAGGTTTATAATGCTGAAGAGACGGGATTATTTTGTAAGGGGATGCCATCTCGTACCTTCCTGTCCAAGCTCTACTCTGGGTCAAGGTGGCTAAGGAACGTCTTCCCTTCTTCTGTTGGCAATGCAGCAGGCGCCTTCGTCGTGCTCCTGATGGTCCACCAGCCCTCGAAGGTCTACATTCACGTCTTTCTAACCCCCACCATCCCCCTCTAGCATCATCATCATCCCAAGTAAGTCTTTGTGTTACTATTTATGGCACAGTACAGTACGAGTACGTAATGTTCTTATCCTCTCCCACCTCGCTGTTTTGGAAAAATTGAAACGGTAAAGGTCTTGTTTGTGTATTATCTGTATTTATTTTATTTACATGTTATTTCAATGTTAACATGATTTTTATGATTATATGTATATTTCATTGGTGATATGTTTATTTCTGGCTGGTGCTGATGTTCCTCTATATTTTCTCGAAGCCCGGAACCATCTCACCTTTACCATTGGCCCTAGTTTTCACTATCGCGGCATTTTCCAGAACGTAACCCCCATGATATTTGAGGGTTTACTGTCTCGCAAAATTCTAATGAACCTCCACACTCTCCCCAACACTCCCTTTCCATCCCCAACACTCCCCTCCCTTCTCCACCCCTTACCTCTGAGCCTATCAAACTAGGTTTTGACAAAAGTATATCATTAAATTTCAAAAGGAAAATTACAAATGTTGGTGTTAACTGTTCTAACTATGGCAGATGTCATATGTTAATAAGTACCTGGTATCATAATGACAGTTCAATGTGCTAAATTTTAACTAACAATTGATTAAGTATTCTTATACCTAAGTATGCAGCGCAGAAACTCAACAATTGATTAAGTATTCTTATACCTCAGTATGCAGCGCAGAAACTCAACAATTGATTAAGTATTCTTAACCTAATGAGCAGCGCAGAAACTCAACAATTGATTAAGTATTCTTATACCTAAGTATGCAGTGCAGAAACTCAACAATTGATTAAGTATTCTTATACCTAAGTATGCAGCGCAGAAACTCAACAATTGATTAAGTATTCTTATACCTCAGTATGCAGCGCAGAAACAGCAGTCACATGTTCGCATCAACCACACATCTGTAAACAACAAACTTGAAGCATGAATGTACCTGACTCCTGCAAGTAGCGATAGACCAGGAGTTGACCTCATCACTGTGATGCTCATGATTCCTGATCCAAAAGGTGCTCAAGCTGCAGCTCATCAGCTCCAAAAGGTCCTCAAGCTGCAATTCCAACCAATGGAGACTCCGTCCTGCCCACACTGAATTGCAGTCATATGTAAACATGAAGACATCGGCGACTTTAGTTTCCATAGATGAGTCATTATGTTCTCGATATCAATGGGACTTGGTGAGCGATGACGGTACTGTTACTGCAACTACAGGGTATTAAGAGCCATCTATCAAGTTCAAGTGACCCCTGCTGTTGGAAAGGTACTGTGATGTCATCGATTCAAAATTCAAGGCACTAAGTTTTGCATGCCCTGTGAAATTACTTTCTAAACCTGTGGTTATTTCCTTCGCAATATTCTTTGATTTTTCCAGAGTCGTATTGGGTTCTTATTTATGGCAATAACCAAAAACATGGCATTGTTCTCTTGATGTCATTTATCAATAAATAAAAAAAGAGACGAGAAACCCATGCAAAGTCACGATCAAATCAAATAGAGAGGTTGTACCAAAGGAAAGGGCTTTCACCTCTAATGGGTTGCTTTGCAGACAAAAACTCACTTGCGTATCAAAAAAGGAGAATACAGGAAAGCGGAAATAGAACGGAAGAGGTGGGTGATGTTAATGAGAGCACGGTTTGGAGAGCAATAAGAACAGCAATAGCAAGAATTGCTTTGCAATACATGTCCCTTTACGGTCCCAATGATTTCAGGAGATAAAAATTTGTTTGCGTTTAACGCACACTCGAGCCGATGCCGGAACCAAAATAAAGAGAAACTCTAACCCACCATGTATCGTTTGTTTCTAGGCTTTGCCGATTTCATTTAAAAACTCGATGGTATTCATAGAATCTTACCCGCGCGTCTTGAGAAAGACTTGGTGTAAGCCAACTCTACTGTTTTTTTTAAGGTTTATTTTTCTTTGATCCAATATGGTGCCAGACCAGTGATCGATGATGTCACTTTTATCAAATTAGATCTCCGAACGTCTCTGTTCCCCATTGTTTTGTCCTTCCCTCTCCCACCCCTCTTGTATTATGCCCCCCCCCCTTTGCGTGTGTTGTGTGTTAGCTTTCATACGAGCCTTGACAATGTATACAAAATAATATGTACATATATATTTCCCATGGGTTGTACAATTAAGTTTTGCATTGATCGTTGGCGGTTTCAACAATTGCAGATAAAAAAATTTTTCATACTGACCTCATCCTCAAGTGTTGCACTTGTCAAATTAAGACGTCATAATGAAGGCACCGATGACACCATCATTAACATATCTTGTCCCCATGGGGAGTACTTGACAATGAGCCATTGCAATTTTTCCCATGGAGCAGTTTCGGAGATATAGGCTGCAAAGTTTTCAGTTTTTTTTAAGATGGCGCCTGTACCACGTGACATATGATGTCATAATTATATAAATTCCTACAGGTGTGATGCACTATGCCTGTCAAAATTTCATTGTGTCAATTGGATCAAGAGTTGCAAAGAAATTTTTTTTTCATTACTTATCGAATCAAGCGTTGTACTTGTCGAATGACGTCAAAATAAAGACAGCGATGACATCATCGTTAACACATCTTATTCCCCATGGGGAGTACTTGACAATGAGTCATGTGTAAATTTTTTCCATGGAGAGGTTTCATTGATAAAGGTGCAAAGTTTTTCAGTTTTTCCAGGATGGCGCCTGTACCACGTGACCTGTGACGTCAGAATTATGACAAAAATATTATACAGGAGGCGGCGCACCGATTTGGAAAATTTAGCGTCTCCACATGGGAATAAGTGTGATTTTTATGATGCCATAATTGCATATGTAGAACGCTATATCTGATAAGTTTGAAAATTTTGGCATCATTCCAGGATATGTAGGGACAAATGGTCCACATAAAAAAATTTGATGACATCATTAGCCAAGTTATTCGGCAGCATCTATCTATAATTCCAGCAATCTCTGTGTGTCTGTCTGTCTGTTTGTCTCGCGACCGCCGTTTCTCGACGACCGCCGTCCGATCTCATTGAAACTTGCCAGGAATATTGTCGGGACCCACGGATGTGCCTTTTCGAGGTTGATATCGATCGGCCGAGCGGTTCCCAAGTTACGGCCATTTATCTGTCGACCAATGACAGGACACGGTGCTATGACATCACGAATGACGTCACAATTAATGTTGTTTATTTTTTATTTTTTTAAATTTTAATTTTTGCACGATTGACGGTCCGATCTGATTAAACTTGCCAGGATATTGCTGGGACCTGCGGATGTGCCTTTTCAAGGTTTGATATTAATCGGATAAGCGGTTCCCAAGTTACGGCCATTTATCTGTCAACCAATGACAAGACACGGTGCTATGACATCACGAATGACGTCACAATTAATGTTTATTTATTTATTATTATTATTATTTTTTTGCACGATTGACGTCCGATCGGAATGAAACTTGCCAGGAATATTGCCGGGCCCCGCGATGTGCCTTTTGAAGGTTTGATATCAATCGGATAAGCGGTTCCCAAGTTACGGCCATTTATCTGTCAACCAATGACAAGACACGGTGCTATGATGTCACAAATGACGTCACAATTAATGTTTATTTAATTATTATTTATTTATTTTTTTTTTGTGCACGATTGACGTCACAATTCTTCTTCTTCTTCGTTTGGTATGACGTCACAATCGCACTGGGGACCTGAGTATGTGCCTTTCAAAGTTTGATATGTTCTTTATCCGTTTCAGCTGTTTCCCAGTGTTTCCCAAGGTTTGAAAGCTGTTTTTTCCAAGGTTTGAATTAATTGTTCAAATTATTAATTAATCCAAGATTTGAATTTTCCCAAGGGAAACAGCTATTTCCCAAGGGTTTGAAAGCTGTTTTTTCTCAGGTTGAATTAATTGTTGTGCTTGGTAGACATTTGCGAATACATTTACAGAAAGAGGGCGAGAGAGAGGGGGGAGGAGGAGAAGGGAGAGAGGGTGGAGAGGAAGGGCGAGAGAGGGGGAGAGAGGGGGACAGAGAGGAGGGAGAGAGGGGGAGGAAGAGGGGGCGAGAGAGGGGGACAGAGGAGAGGGGAAAGAGCGGGGGAGAGAGGGGGCGTCACAATTCTTCTTCTTCGTTTGATGACGTCACAATTGATGCTGGGGACCTGATACTGCAGGCACGAGCTGCAGATCTGGCATCGCAACTCATACTGCGGCACGCCACGCACGCACTACGGGCACGCACCTACGGGCACGCCCCTACGGCACGCACTAGTATTGTTAAAAAACAAAAAACCTTCAAAAATCTTCTTCTCTGAAGTGGCTGAACAGATTGAGGAAACTTTATACGTATGACCACGTGTCCATGAGGGACAAAAGGTTCACACACACTGACGTCATAGTCACATGGTGTGGCAGCCATATTGGATATACCGTAAACATATAAAAAATCTTCTTCTCCAGAACGGCTGGACAGATCGAGGGTAAACTTCACACGAATGTGCCCAGGCCTTTGACGTACAAGTTTGTTGAGGAATAATTGATAGATCACAAGATTTAGCAGCAATATTGGAGTGACGAAGATATTAATGTTTTCTCTGGAACCGCTTAATCGATGTGAAACTTCAGATTTATGATCAGTAGTGATGGGGAATACATGTTTTAAATTTCAACTTGACCGACGCATGGTCTGGCACAGCGAGAATTTTTGATTTTTCTTTAATTTTTTGAATAAAGCTCACTTGGCTGTGCCTGGATGGGTTTGAGGGTAGAGGAGTAGCAGCTGAAATGTGATTCCTATTCAGGTTCCTCCTGTATACTTCATCTTTGCTTTTTGCTTGTTTGGGTTCCTTCTCATTATTCCAATGCAGGACTGTACCTATTTGGTCTTCCATTTGATTTGAACTGAATTTATTTAATCCCATTCGAAATCAAATTGAACTAGAACTGCCACTTTATAACTGCTGGCAGTGATGACCGGGCACCCAGACGTCCGCCTTTGATACAACATGAGACTTAAATGATAGTCGCAAAGTTTCACATCGATAGGATAAGTGGTTCCAGAGAAAACAATATTTAATATTGTTCTTGAATCCAACATGGCTGCCAAACCATGTGACCTATCAATTATTCATGAACAAACTTATATTCACTACCCTTGAGCAATACTTTTGTGAAGTTTCCCTTGATCTGTTGAGCGTTCTGCAGAAGAAGATGTTTGAAGGTTTTAGGGTTAATTCAATAGGCCACCAAACCATGTGATC
>CM068954.1:33656920-33668118 GCA_035128595.1 Eptatretus atami | reverse complement strand
AAAAAAACAAGCCAATTTGATTTTCGTTCAGATCCGGATCCAGCCTATCAGTGAGATACAATGTGTAAACTATTTAGCCTCGAGGAGGTATGCGCTCTTCTGGGTGCCATTGTAGTCTCCAATGTAATCTACTTTTGTGTGTCCATCTACAGCGCCTTCAGAAAGTATTCACACCCCTTGACTTTTTCACATTTTGATGTTACAGCCTGAATTGAAAATTGATTAAACTTAAATTTTTTGTCACCGATGTACACAAAATACCCCATTAATGACAAAGAGATAACATGTTTTCAGAATTTTTTTTAACAGATTTATTGAAAATTAAATGCAGAAATATCTAATTGACATAAGTATTCACCTCCCTGAGTCAATACTTTGCCGAAGCGCCTTTGGCAGCGTCAACAGCTTCGAGTCTTCTTGGGTATGTCTATATCAGCTTTGCACATCTGGATTTTGGGAATTTTCTCCCATTCTTCCTTGCAGATTTGCTCAAGTTGGATGGGGAGTGTCGGTGAACAGCAATCTTCAATTCTTTCCACAGATTCTCAATGGGATTCAAATCTGGGCTTTGGCTGGGATTCGTCATGTTTTTGTTGTTGTGCCTTCGTCTAGGTGTTTTATCCCGTGCAATATTTAATGTAAATTCATTGGTTGTTTTGTGCTGTTTGTTTTGTATTGTCAAGACTTGAAATGGCCTTTTTCAAGGCCTTCCTCAGATATAAAGTTTGCCGTGCTTTATTTAGCTAATTAGTGTTGGGACGTATTCCCGTGGATCTTGCTTCTATTTCTTCAACACTATCCTATCCTATCAAATTTGTTTCCTTTCCTCGTTTCAAAAAACCGGAACAAACAAACAAACAAACGAACAAAAGCTTTATATTTCACTCCATAACAATTCTAATTGCTATTGAGTTTCCTTCTGCTACTGGGTTCCACACACCCCACCCCCCCCCCCCTTTACTCCAAATGGCATCTACGTTAAATAAAAATGTTAATATAAACATAAATGTTACATCTTTAAAAAATAAAATAAAATTTAAGAATGCATTTCAACCCTTGTATCCCTCATGAACAACACATATTCTTCACAAACACTGCAAATGCACCATGATATGTCTCTTCTCCTTCTTCTTCAAAAGGATTCTTTTTCTGAAGTGTTTGGCTGCTCTGCATCTCGTCCACAAACTTCCCCTCCCCCACCCTACCCTCACCCCTGCCATAACAGCGCAGCGTATCTCTGTGTTAACAACCGTTCTGATCTCCAATCCCATGATCTTTATCTCCGTCTGTCAAAGTTGGGAATATGAAATCAGGAAAAGCATCCACCCCACCCCGCCCCACTCCTCAATGCTTCCTCCTCACCCACCCTGAAATGCTACCCCTCACCTATACTCTAAAACCTTTCCCCACACCTCACAGAGTCAAACCTTTACCTGCACCAAACACTCAAATCTTCCCCCACACCTACACACTTAAACCTTTCCATGCACCCCACACACTCAAACCTTCCCATGCACCCCTCACACTCAATCTTTCCCTCTCATTCCACCCCAAAAGCTTCACCTTACCCCGACAAAGCCTCCCGATCATCCCAATGCCTCCTCCCTCTTATCTCTAACTGTGTGGACCTCAAATATCCAAGGTCTCCACTCTAACCTGACATATCTCTTCTGCCATGCCTGACAGATCTAATCCAGTCCACTGCTAAAGAACCAAACTTCATCTGTTTAACAAATTCCTTCTTCCCACAGGACGTCCCTGACTCCTTATTGTCTCTCCCCGGTGATCGTCTCCTCTGATTTGATAGGCCTGAACGACGCCCCGGCAGTGGAGTTGCACTTTACATCAATAACTCAATTTCTTACTGTCCTTGTAC
Source organism: Eptatretus atami (assembly GCA_035128595.1). Taxonomy (NCBI): domain Eukaryota; kingdom Metazoa; phylum Chordata; class Myxini; order Myxiniformes; family Myxinidae; genus Eptatretus; species Eptatretus atami. The sequence goes on along the minus strand of CM068954.1, from coordinate 33,666,242 downwards.
TGATCTTACACCTACCAACCCCCAGGAGTACCTTTGGCTGCGATTTATCCTCCGCTCCCACCTGTTGTTCATCTGTGTGTTGTACCGTCCTCCGAACAGTGACAAATCCATCTACATCTCTCAGACAACATGGACAAACTTTTAACCACTCAGCCCAACTCTCCCTTCCTCATATGTGACAATTTCAGTTGTCACTATGGAACTTGGCTGGTCATTAGTACCTCTCTTACCAGCCATGGTACTTATGTAAAATACTTCTGTGACTCCGTGGGACTGACTTAATCTGTAAACTTTCCAATCCGGATTTCTCCAAATGGCCAATCCTCCCTTTTGGATTTGGTAATGACTAACTTTTCCGCAAATGTCTCTTGCTCTTACTCTGCTCCAATTGGTTCATCTGACCATATGCTTGTGAAAATCAACATCTCTGGCTATTCTAAGAGAGCTGCCTCAATGCGGGCGAGTCTTGCATTTCACTCAAGCAGATTGGCAGGAACTGCAAGCAACCATCTCTCTTCAGGACTAGCCTCCCATATATACTGCCCCTGATATTAACAGCCTGGGAATTCTGGGAATTATGCAGAAACGTGCTCTCTCATGGACAGATTCATCCCATCTCAACTTTAGTTATCCTACCCTCTTTCCCACCCATGGTACACTGAATCCTGTAGTAAGGTGGTTGCTCTGAAACAACTTGCCTTCTCTTCCTGGAAGGCTAATTCAACGGAAGGCAATCTCAATGCATGCCAAAAAGTCTGCAACAAATGTGTGCCCACTCTCAAGAGAGCCCAAAAACTATATCTGTCCAACCTCAAGAATGAACTTTCAAACTTGTCTCCCTCCTCTAAAACCTCGTGGAACCTTGTTAAGTCTGTCTCCGGAGTATGCTGTCCTTCCATCCCGTCCCTCTCTTCAAATGGTACCACAGCTGACTCCACTCGTGGAACCCTCACTCTCGGTATCCTGTCGTACCCAACTGCTACTGGACTCTGTGTCTTTTGCACCTGAGAAGGTGGAGAAGGCTTTTTCAAGCCTCGACTCTGACTCTAAACTGGACCAGATGGCATCAGCTCACGTGTTCTAAAAATCTGCTCTGCTGCTCTTGCACATCCCCTTTCTGCCCTTTTTGCCCTATCGTTTGTGCTCGGTCATCTTCCATCTGCTTGGAAATCTATCAACATCACTACACTTCATAAAAAGGTGCAAAAACTGATCCCCTCAACGACAGACTGATCAGCTTACTTCCAATCATCAGCAAGGTGATGGAATTGATCATCGCAATGAATATGAAATCCTTCCTTTTCTCCAACAAACTCATCTCATCATTAATTTGGTTTCAGATCAGGTAACTCCACCTTGGACACACTGCTTCGATTCACCCAACAATATATGGAGGCCCTCTGTCTCCGGAGTATGCTCCCCTTCCCTCTCTTCAAATAGCACCACAGCTGACTCTGCTCGTGAGAATGCTGAATGCCTCAATTCTGTTGTTGCTTCCAAATCTTGTGCCCCAACATGAAATCAGTCAGATATGAGATCAGGGCCATCTCTCTGGACATACCTTGTGCCTTTGACAGTCTGGCATCCTGCCTTACTCTCCAAACTCTCAGCCTATGGCATCCAAGGCCATCTCCACACATGGCTCACTGACTTCCTCTTAGGCAACGTGTGGCACTCAACGGAATCCTTTCATCTCCTCTCCCTGTCAAGGCTGGAGTGCGCCAAGGCAGTGTTCTGGGCCAAGTCCTATTCCTGATCTTCATCAATGATCTCTCTGACTCCAGAAAATCCTCTTGTTTATCTATTTGCTGATGACTTCATCCTCTGCCATGACATCCCTCATCCTTCAGCCAGGCAGGCTGAAGCCTCTTCCCTCTCTTCAGACCTTAAAAAATCACAAGCTGGTCAAACACTTGGAATATCTCTTTCAATCCTGACAAATCTCTCACTCACACTATCTCTCTCCGAAATAACCATCTGGCAAACCCTCCTATTTACTTTCTTAACAATCCTCTTGAGGAGGTTCAGTCATTAAAACTCCTGGGCCTCACTATCAGCCATGATCTATCTTGGGCAAACCACATTTCAAAGCTGGCCTCCAAAACCAGCCGCCGACTGGCCATCTTCCGTCATACAAAGTTCTTTCTTGTCACACCTGAACTCCTATCTACCCATGAGGCCTTCATCCACAACTTAATGTAGTACTGTGCTCCCCTCTGGGTCGGCTCCCCTGCCTCACATCTTGCTCAGCTTGACACCGTGGAAACCAAGGCCCACGCTGAAGCTGATACTATTGGTCGATCATTTTTGCCATCGCAGACGGATCGGTGGTATCTCTGTCTTCTACCACCTCCTTTCTGGGCTTGCACTTTCTTCTCTCTCTGTGCTTTGTCCCCGTAGGATTCTGCAGGGCTCACACGTTCCACCATAAACCTCCTTCTGGTGAAACTACCTAAATCCAGGATCACTGCTCACCACCTCTCATTTGTTCCTCTTTTTTCCCCCATCTGTTGAATCAACTTCCACATCCTCTTCAAGCTCCTTTCCTACAGGTCTTCAAGACAGCTGTTCATCACCATCTCAGATCGTCACCAATCGAAAACCATGATCTTTTCTACCTCCGTTAATCCCACCCAAATCCCTTCTTCCAATTTTTCCTCCTTGGAGTTTCCTTCTGTGTCCATCTTGTCTACCCCATACATGTGTGTTTTGCTTCCTGTTTTTGTTTATGGCCTCATCCACCCAGTGCACTAGCTCTTCCACAAGGCTTGACTAGGTAAACAAAAAAATAATAATAATAATAAAAGTCTGGCACGGTTGTTGTGGGAAAGGCTACCTGTTTCCATCCCCTTTTTCGTAATTCTGGCAAATCTATTTTACAGACGGGCATTATAATAACTTTTATATCTGTACGCAGCTATCTTACACAAATATATTATTGTGCAATCCTGTTACGAACATATCCATTTCAACAAGTACTTCAAGGAACATATCCATTCATCTTGCAACACCCACCTGCTTATCAATTGGTAGACGTTTGAACTCCCCACAGGTCATTACCATGGACCACTTTCCCAATAGGGGGGTCAGTGTTCTCTTTGATCTTCACAAGTCTATACAGCAATTATAATTGAACATTTTGAGTGGGGTACTTGCAAAGAAAACTTTTCTCCGATGCCCACAGCATTGTACTCTGTACAAAAAGAAATGCATGTGGTGGCCTGTAGACTGTTTTGGAATAGTCATTTTATTCACAACGCTCATATTGCTGAGGGGCTTGCAGCACAATGCATATGTTTAGCCGACCAAGTCATGGTCCATCTGCTGGGTTGCAGAACAGAAATGAATGATCCTCGGTGACGTGTATGATCTCTGGAACAAACTTCGTATCTGTTTGAACCAGCGAGAGTTGGCGTATAATTACGGGTCCCATCCATCGCTGTTTTCTGCCTTAACGGCTACATCGGAAGGACAAAAGGGCGAAATCACACTTACACAAAGAAATCTTTAAAGCTAAAGGACACCTTGAATGCAAGGGTGCTGAAGCAGCACAATCCTTTTACTGAGAGAGATAGAATTACTTTCCCATCAGCAAGTTACGGCATAGCACAGACTTTTCCTGCCTTGCCAACTCTGTTTTAATGAAATCAAGATCCTAATAATGTTCGATGCATTCATTGTACGTAATTCCTCTCTGATTTGCCTTTAAACCGGCACAACACGAGAAGTTCTGATTCATCACACATGTGACTGCTACGAAATGGATGTATCCTTTAAGCTTTATGAACCAAATAAATTGTAATTTGGAGTTGGTATGTTGCCATTAGGTAGAGCTTGCACATAGTTAAAAGTAACTCCATCATATTCTTTCAAGCTATGCCAATCAATGTCTTCTGCAGATCTGGAGTGTTAAGCAGGATGCATGCATGCATGATCTTCAAGCACACAGCAAGGAGATTTACACCATTCGCTGGAGCCCGACTGGCCCCAGTACGCAGAATCCCAATGCTAACCTTATGTTGGCCAGGTATGATGGAGCATACAGAACAAACCACCCGATATCTGATGCCCAGCACTCGACACAGAGTCGCTAGTCACGGATTGACAGGAATGAAATGTTTTCCCAACAGTGCATCCTTCGATTCGACTGTACGATTGTGGGATGTAGATCGTGGAATTGGGATCCACACGTTGACCAAGCACCAAGAGCCAGTGTACAGTGTCGCATTTAGCCCAGATGGACGCCATCTTGCCAGCGGTTCCTTCGATAAATGCGTTCACATTTGGAGCACCCAGGTAAGATGTGTGTGTGTGTGTGTGTGTGTGTTGTGTGTGTGTGTGTGTGTGTGTGTGTGTGTGTGTTGTGTGTGTTGTGTGTGTGTGTGTGTGTCGTTATTGTCCATTGGACTTCCACGGTTGCTAAGAGACATATAAATGTGGGTATGTCCCTTTGCCTTGCAGACGGGTTCGCTGGTGCACAGCTATCGGGGTACAGGTGGCATATTTGAAGTCTGCTGGAACTCACAGGGTGACAAAGTTGGAGCGAGGTCATCTGACGGTTCTGTATGTCTTCATCTTTTTTTTTATCCTTCCCACCTTGTTGTTTACTTTCTTTGATGAATCTCTGCATCAGCATTTCCTCCTCCTGTTCCTCCTCCTGTGTGTATGTAGGTGTGTGTCCTTGATCTCCGGAAGTGATGAAGATTTTCACCACCGCACGACATGGTGAATGTGTACATACCAAATCTTCAGCGTTTAACTTCAACCTCACCCTTCCCCACTGCACTCTCTCACAACCCTCTCTCTCACCCACCCCCACCCTCCCCAATCAATAAAATGATATTCTGCTCATACCAGGATGATGTTGATTAGTCTGCTCCTAAAAGTATGTTTACTGCAGTTTAAATTCAATTTGTTGTTCACTCTCAGTATTTAATGTCCTCACCACCATAAAAAAACCGAACATGTAGAATTGATCATTTAATTGTTGAAGGGTTGTTTCAGCATTCATTCCAAGGGGCTTTTTGGCATGAGGGATTTGCAGAACAGCTGATTGCAGGTTTCCACGTAACATAATTGCCTCGTGCAATAATTGTTCACCACGGGCAACACATGCACCCTTGGGTTTTTTTGTTGTTTTTTAGAGGTGACATGAGGCATTCTTAGCAAATTCCAAACAGACCTTCTGAGACATCAGCTTGTGGATCATCCAAAAAATACACTGATTACATTATTTAGCAATCCATTACAATGCCACATCTGTCAGAACATGAGGAGGAATCAAATCGTTGGACACCTTCAAGCAAGGTCTTCCCTTAGCCATGTTGCAAGGCTCTTCAACTTGAGAAGAACTGTTTATGACCTCAGAAGACTTTGAGTAACTGGATCAAAAGAGATATGCCAAGAAGTGGACGTCCCAGGATAACAACTCCTGCTCAGGACGGATAGATTCGCAAAATCGATCAACACAATCAGTTTCAAACTACCGAGAGTCCTGCAAACACTCCCTGGATCTCAGTGCAGCGATTGCTGCCAGAGGTGGCCGTAGCTGCGATTGAGATTGGCACGTCCATGTTGGATCCCCTTGTGAAAACATTCAGCATTACTTCATTAGGTCACAATGAAATGGACATGTATTACACGACTTTCGAAGTGATGTAGTCTACCCCAGATTGCTTGACGTGCACGTGCAGAAATCCCAAATAACGAAGTCATTTGGGACAGCCTAGACATATTTCATGCCTCTCAGATAAGGATTGTAGAATGAAAGGATGAAAAAACTTTTAAAGAAGCCAAAAGTACTTGTGAGTGTACCTGTGAGAAAGGGGTGTGCTCTGCACAACAAAATAGTTGGAGGACTTCCTGATCAACTACCAGGATAACAACTCTTACTCAGGACCGATACATTCACATGGCTCATCTACACAATCGGTTTCAAACTGCCGAGCTTACTCCAAACATTCCCTGGACCTCAATGCAGTGATTGCTGTCGAAGGCGGACACACCCGGTATTGAGATAGTTACGTCCATGTTGGATCCCAATATGAAAACATTCCTAACACTGCAGCATTATTTGGGTAGGTCACAACGAAGTGGACATGTATTACGCGACTTTCAAAATGACGTAATCCACCCCAGATTGCTTGGCGTGCATACACACAAACCCCGAGTAACTAAGTCAATTGGGGTGGCCTGGACATATTTCATGCCACTCAGATAAGGATTGCAGAATGAAACGACAAAAAAAACTTTTAAAGAAGTGGAGAGTACTTGTAAACATACCTATGAGAAGCCTCTGTGCAACAAAACAGTTTGATAACTTCCTAATCAACTCCTCCAAAAAGTTGATATGTTGCAGTTTGTACCGCAAATATAACCGCCGACATGGGCCCCATGAAAGGCCAAAGGTTCGTTGATATTTCTCGTGTTTCTATACTCTCGTAGTCCGATTTACATTTAGGAACATAATTATGGTTAACCATTTTGAAAATTCCGCTCTTTCACCGAAATACTGAAAATTGCGTTTGAAAGACTATTTGAATCACAGGTTTCACGCTTGTAATGGCAGGTTTAAGTGCCCTGCAAGTCGAACCGAAAAACTGTAAACACACAGCACATGCACAAAAGGCCTCCCTCATTTAGCATTCATACGTTGTGTTGAAAGTACCATATTAATCGGCATTTATCTCTTGTCAGAGTTCTGCACCTCATCTGTGTCCCATGATGTCACTTAAATAAATCGCGCCAACAACGTGTTCGGTTTTTTTTGTGGCAGAGAGTGTTTGTTGGTCTCTCAGATGAGAGAAGGAAGAGTGAGATCGTTGTGGAGAATCTAAAGCTAAATCATCAAGTTCACATGTATTTTGTAGGTTTTACCACGAAAACACAGTCTATGTTTTATGACCACATCTTAACATGCCTTCAATTATTATCGACACGTACGATTTGAAACGACGATACCATAGACCTGTTTTACGGTCACTTGTGAAAGGCAAAGTTGAACCCGTGTGATGAGCCTGACAATGGCTCACTACATTATTTACGTTGATCTGAATTGCTTTGTCAAAAGTACAGTTGTTTGTATTCATTGCAGGTGGTTCATGTTGTGGGTGGTTTCGAAACCACACACGCCAGTGTTCCGAAGCCTTTTATTCATTGTAATTATTCTTCTCTGATGTAGCAAGATGGCGAACTGCATTTATATTTTCTTGTATTTTCAATTATCGTTATAGTTTTGTGGTTTTATTACCTTTGTGTCCTTTTTGTATATAACATGCATCATTTCCTCTCCGCTGGTTCTCCTCTGGATGACCAGCTGGCCAATATTCCTCAATGACCTCCAGTCATGATTTTTTTTTTTTTCAGTTGACACATTTCCCTTACACCTCAATCCCATTCACTTCATGAGAACCAGTCATCTTGGGCATTAAACCAGGAGTTCACATTATTTTGATTTGGTTCTTGCCTTTCTTGGGTCCCCCACACTAAATTTGCAGTTGGCCAACTCCTACTGGCCACATACTTTTCCCTTTCTGGCTTTCCCATCATTCTCCAGTGCACAAAACAAATTGAATGGCCACTTACGTTTTTCTAGCCAACTCCACACCTGTCTTCTACCATTTTCCTGACCCCTGGTATGCATGGGTAAAGGCAAAGCAATTTCCAGAAAATGTTATTTGGTCTTTTAATAAATTGCTATATTTTGTTAATAGACTGCCTTTGTTGTGTCATTTTATTTTCAGTGAAAAGCTTCTTCTTTTTTGACGATTTGTTTTTTTTTGACGATAACCTTTTGCTTTAAAACGAATCTCTGCAATTGAGCCTCAATAACCTTTTAGGTGTTCTGGAGGCTGTGGAGACACTTTTTTAGGTTTAACAATTCACTGATGTGAATCCAGGTTAATTTTGGAGGATGTAGTGCTACTTGTGCAATGCTTATTTCGGATAGAATATTGATCAGGACAGCTTTAGTTGCAGGTAGCACTCCCACATCCCACGCATTGCACAGCCTAATCCTGGGTTAAGTAAAAAAAAATGCCGGGCATTACACAGCCGAATACCCTGTTAACTACAGGTGTGTTTCCTACCTCCAAAAGAGTGGCGTAAGAATAATTTTGGTGGAAATATATTGTTACAATCACCAGTCCGCACCAATTGCCAAGTTAAAATCTGGAAAGTAGTGTTAAAATGACAGCAGAGGTCAAATGAGTCGACTTCCGGATCAGATCACGGCCTTTTAATCTCCACTGCCTGCCCACTGGAACCACGTCACCCAGACTCTACGTCGATAAACGATCACATGACTGATCTTAATCTTCGGCTGGGTAACCAAAATCGCATGACGTGCTTCTCCAAGATCAATTGACCTTAACGGATTTGATCAAACCACTAGGTGACGCCACCACGCCAAACAGAATTCCACCGGAGACGAAGTCGGGTTTATAATGTGTATTGAAATTGCATGGGGGATGGGAATACAGGAAGAAGCAATTACAATGTAGATATCTGCGATCACAAAGCGATCGTCAAGGGAAAGCATCCCCCGACTTACCTTGGCCCGTGATCCAATGATGGAATATTTTGTTCGGACCACTCTATGACCTTGACCTTCAACATTTAGGGAGAGAGAGTAGACTACGAAAATGTGTCGCCATCTAAAGTGCATCCATCGGGAATCACATCCTGAAAATCAGAGGAAAATTATTCAAGTTGTGATCAAAAATGTGTTTGTTAATTAGGTCGCAATATGAAAACATAGGTCAAGGACACAAGTCAAATATCAGGTGTACAACTTCAGTGCAGATGTACTATTATGATGCAAAAACATCTTGGGAGGCCAAACTTCTTTTCTGACTTTCCCTGGAAAGACTACTGTCTCTCCTCGGGCGATGCCTCTGTCTCTGCTGAACGTATAGCGGAGGTTATTGTTGCAGGAATGGAGGCTTATATCCCCTTCTCTTTCAAGTCTATCTCTCCTACCAATTTTTGGTTCAATAATTCCTGCTCTGCAGTCATTCGCGCAAGGGATGCTGCATATCAGACATGGAAAAACTCTTCTTCCTTCGACTCGCATTCAGCTTTCATACCTGCCAGAAATCATTACAAACATGTTATTCGTGAAGCGAAGCATTCCTTTATTCAAAAGAAATGTGACAACCTCTCATCTTCTTCCACTAATAGATCTTTCTGTTCCTTAGCTAAAAGTATTTCCAACAACTTCTGTCGCTCTACCTTTCCTTCGCTTTTCCGTTCCGATGATACTATCGCTGTCTCTCCGAATCATAAAGCAACTCTTTTTGTTTCTCTTTTCTCCTCTAACTCC
>CM068954.1:33603663-33621265 GCA_035128595.1 Eptatretus atami | reverse complement strand
TCAAATTATTTCTCCAAAAGATATTTTCGCCTTTGCTGAAAATGGTTTGAATGAAATGAAGTTCGGTTACAGGACCCAAGAGGCGTATGACGAGGAAGAACGAATTCTGGAAGAAAGGTTAAAAACGGCCAAAACATGCTGGAACACTATGCTTCAATCCATTCTGATCTGCTCTTCAAGTAGCAAATTCAGCCTTAGCAGAGGAACAACGTACGATCAGCTATTTCAAAATTACACCAACTTTAACGGAACGTAGTATGTACAGTGACTAAGATGAAAATGGTTGGCTTGCCGCATCATGAGTTTTCGACACTCATGAAGTGAAAGTGAATTTTCTTCATCCAAACGGGCTCCTGCAAATAGTTTATTTTCTGACATTGAAGACAGCATTTTAGACATTCTGATGTAACTTTTCGTAGAAACGAAAAATGCGAACAGGTGAACTACAACAAATCAGTAAAAAAGAAACAAACAGCTGTCAAATTAAACAATCATGGTTGCAAAAAACTCTTGACTATAATATGCTATGGAATAAACCATCCATCAATGAGCTCACTAGTATAGTAGTACTTCATTCCTGCATGTGCATTTGTTTAAATTTATGTACAAATATATGATATAGTGTAATGGAAATCTTGTGTTCAATATATTGTGTATGTAATGTGTGGGCGTATTGGTTCCGGACCCGAGTCCCCGAACCATAAAACATATCACTTGAACCAGGAGATCCCATTTTGCATTACTGCTGTGTTGGAGTATATGAAGGTATCTTCCACAAAAAGAATCGGGACCATCGGTTTGGCTGGGGAGCGGGGGCCCAAAGTCAAAGGGTGCCCCAAACTATAACTTTTTGAATTACTGTTTCAGAGTGATTATACTTTACGCGATTCGAAAGATCTCGCTTTTACAAGCATTTTGATACCAAGATCAGCCAAATCGGACCACGACAACCTGTGATATGGCCTCTGGAAGATTGTGGGGCAGCCGGGGGCACCCAAATTTGGGGGGGGCCCTAAAATGGGCCCACAGGTCTAAAAGTTGGTATTTTGAGTTTTTTTCACCCAAGTGAATAAATGACCAACATATGGGGAGAAAATGAGGTATTAGTGTCAGGAAGGTGTGTGCACTTGACATGGAATGCCCCACCATGGGGATCTTTGGCACCCTGCCAAGATGTGTTGATAGCTGGGTTTGGATTCAAATACAGGCTACACAGCTGACAGCCAAGTGTGGGAACCTCCATACTGTGCTATCAGCCCTGAGTGACCCACTTCCCTCCCTTTTTAAAAAAAATTATATGTTATAAAGGTGGAATCCAGACATACCAAGTTCAAAGCATTTCCCACCTTCGTTCCCTGATGGCATTTAATTCACTTTACAGACTAGTACTTGTCTTCCCCATTAGGCAAGGCAAGCAAATCATCAATTTCCTCATTGCCAAGAATGAACTCGGCTCACCAAGATCTGATAATTGTTTCCAACAGCTGAAAATGAAAATCCCTGATCCCATAAAACATTACTGTAACACTCAGATTAATTCATTCAAAGTTTAATCCACATTGTCTCAATGGAAATGGGGGAAAAAAAATCAACTCCAAGGCAAATCAAGAGTATCTAAAGTAATACAAATTAAAAAAAATAGGGAGAAGTAGAGCAAGTGGAACAATGTAGACAATTCCCCCACCACTAATTATTCATTAAACTTAGAAACGGCTTCGCAATTGATGCTTCTTGTCAAAAGTAAACATTGATCATCCAATTACTGCACCAAGTTTCCATCTAATAACATCTATCCAAGTAGAAGATGGGATGGTGCACACAATGTGTACAGAATCTAAACCTGCAGGCTCAAACACACGCACACGCACACACAAGCTGGTTTACAAACTAGATGTGATCACATTTTAAACAAGGCCAAAGTTAGAGCCTTAACTGACCTTTTAAGGAGACTTTCAGACAGCACAGCATATAGGTTGCTACAACAAGCTCAAATCACTTGAGGGTTGAAATGTCTACAATCTCCAGCCCCCAACATCAATTTAGCCCCTTCGCCCTTACAATTCTCATCTTGCAAACTTAACCAAGCATCAAACCAATTCTAGTTAAAACGGGGCAGATAATGTTGATCCACATTCACAGGAACCACACTGAACTTGGCAATGTAAGCAACATGAAGAAGCCACTGGAAATTAAATGTACTTTGAGGGGTAGATTACGAATCATGTTCAAAATCGGAAGCAAGCTCAGGTTATATGCCTTCAAAATGAGACCACAAACACACTGGCATTCGACACCATATTTAAACTGTCGATTCGTGACCTTGCGCCTCATCCCATCCTTCCTTCAAAGTGGCCTCTGAGGGTTACCTTGCAAAAGGTTGCAATTTAAGAGGCGGCCAAATAAATGCTGACTGAAAATCGTTCTAATCAATTTTTTGCAATTCACATTCTGTTTCGATAAAGTATTGGAACTCTTGTTTGCACACGTGAAAAGGGGCATTTGAACAAAAGCAATATCAATTAAAATCCCAGCAAATATGGTGGTTTGCATGAGTTCAGAAACATGACAATGAGCAAAGGAGAGGAGAAAAAAAAATAGGTGGTTTGTGAGAGAGTGGGTTAAAAAACATTACAAGGGTTTTCAACTCCGTTACTTCTTCCCAGATTTCTTGATTCCACTTCCACCTGAAACAGAAGAACACCAGGCAATGCATTTGTTCAGATTTCTATTCCAATCCCCAATGTTTGGCTTCATGCAATGTACCCATTCCTCCTGACGGAAAAGCTGCAAAAGCAGGCCCAATGCAAGCTGTACATTAGGCTGTTTGCCATTGCATTTCCAGCAGTTGCGATCTGAGCTTGTAATTACAAGACAATATAGAAGAATGGAAAGGCACATTTATTCTGTACATGTACAGAGATGAAGGGAAGGAGGGGAGGTAGAGGGCAGTGTAGGTATGTAGGAGGAAAGGGGGGGGGGAAGAGGAGGAGGATCACATGACAAAAGGAGAGGAGTCATGAGGTGCTAAAAGACTAGCTTGTGTAATGTTTCCTCCACACCACAAATAATACATACAATAACTCACCCATAGGACCTTTCTGCTTTGCCTTTGTCTTCAATTCTTGAATCTTTTTCTCCTCTTCCTTTTTCTTTTGTTGGAAGGTCACATCAGTCTTGTAAGAAAAAATACATACATATATATCGTTAAAAATATTAATACTGTGTACAATGAAAAATCAAAATTTTCAAATGTGGAGCCAAACAAATTTATCATAACAAACAAGCCACAGGTAATCACAAATGCAAAACTTGATGACCTACCCTTACTCACCTGTGTCCCTCTCCTACACTCATACTGCACCCCCCCCTTTTTTTAGTAAATTAAGTGCAATCATTTAGGATGTGAAGAGCTATTGCATTATTTAGCAGTGGCAGTCACAGACTGCGTGGCATGTGCATAGACAAACTATAACACAAAAACCCAACTCAGATTGCTACAGACACTTCACACACTTACATCATCTTGTTCCTTTGCTTGCTTCTTTGGCTGCTTTAGAGGTTTCTTCTTTCCACCTACAACACAAATTACTATGTTTATATAGAAATATAACAGAACAATGCACATAAAATAGCAAAAGAAAAGCAAAACAAAGAAAAATATACCATCAGAGATGGGGAATCCCCACCATTGAATGAAAAGGTCATACATATTCCAGATAATGAGGGAGGTGAATGGAAACAAGACACCATTTGGTCATCATCTCGAAAAAGTTCCCCAGGGGTGAGGAACGTAGTAACCAAAAATAATTGAAATCAGAGAAGCGGTTTTCCATTTATTACAAAAACATTTTTTTCAAGATGGCCGCCCCAGTCGGCCATCTTGGATCGCGGCCACGCCCAAAGATCAATAGGGTTTCTTCCTTTTCAGGTGGTACATGTGACCCAAATTTCAAATCGAATGGCGAACAGTTTATGAGTTATCGCACTCACAGCTATAAATGTTGACGCCGCCCCAGCGCCATCTTGAATCCGGCCACGCCCAAAATCAATAGGGTTCTTCCTTTTCAGGTGGTACATGTGTGACCCAAATTTCAAATCGATATGGCGAAAAAACATTTTTTCAAAGATGGCCGCCCCAGTCGGCCTCTTGGATCCGGCCACGCCCAAAATCAATAGGGTTTCTTCCTTTTCAGGTGGTACATGTGTGACCCAAATTTCAAATCGATATGGCAACACAGTTTATGAGTTATCGCACTCACAGCTATAAATGTTGACGCCCGGACGGACGGACGGACGGACAGCCGGACGCCCTGGGTGACAACAATATCCCCCTTCCCGCCACGCGGCGGTGGATAAAAAGCCAAATTGTTCCATATCTGTGTCGCAGCCACGGAAAGAATAATTGTGTAGACCGTTTGGACGATGCACACTATGCCCCCATTTTGAGCGTTTTATCCGAATCTATGCACGTGAGCTATACGAGTAAAATAAACCCCATTTTAAAGGAATTGTTACATTATGAAAGGTAGTAGTGGGTGCACACTGAGCATCTGGTACAATGTGTTTTCCATTTTCTGGCAAACAAAGCAAAAACCTCATCAACACGTTCTCAGAAAATTATAATTGCTATTGTTCCGAAATGAAAATTAATCTGAAAGACTGCTCCTCTTAACAAGACTACATTTTATTTATAATACAGTCTCTGCAAATGTCATTACAGTACAAAGGTTCTGTCACAGTGTCACTATGCTTATGGATCTTCATGTAAAAGTTGAATCTCAATATTTACTGATGTCAAGCAAATAAAGTTTCTCACTTTGTTTCATAAATAAAGATATATTCTACAAGGGTCACCCCACCAAAGGAAAATATACAGGGTGTAGCAAAAGGAAAGCACAATTCAAACAGGTCATACTATAACGGAATTATGGCATGTGTGTATGGATATGGAAAGATTGCCTTCGCCCCATTGGTTGGATAGCTGGCCCGACTCCACCCACAATTGTAACATGAAAAAATAAATAAATCACAAGTCTGCCATTTTGTGGACACACATGGGCCTCAAAAGTCATCTCCTAGCCCAGTGCAATTGGAATAAGAACAAGAGCAACAGCAATCAGAGATTGCACACCATCACCAGGACTTGTTTTGTGTGGTGTTTGTGTACTGGTGTTACATAATTAATAAGAGACATAATTAGAACTGCCACTTTATAAATGCTGTAAATGCTGAAAGCAACCCCACTTTGATTGGACACCTGACCCTGACGCATGACGTTTTTGAAATTATTCTTCAATTTAATTTAGAATGGGATTAAAATAAATGAAACTCAAATTAAATGGAAGACCAAATATGTACACAGTCCTTCATCAGAGTAATCAGAAGGAACCCAAAAAAGCAAAGATGAAGTCATCAGGCAGAACCTGGATAGGATTCACATTTCAGCTACTACAACTCTTCCCTCAAACCCATCCAGGCACAGCCAAGTGAACCTTATTTTTAAAAAAACAAACAAAAAAAATAACCCAGACCAAAAATAAAAAAAATTCTGGCTGTGAGACCATGCGTCCAATCAAGTTGAAATTTAAAACATGTATTCCGCATCACCACCAGATCATAAATGTGAAGTTTCATGTCGATTGATCAAGCGGTTCCAGAGAAAACATTTAATATTTTTTGTCAATCCAATATGGCTGCCAAACCATGTGACCTATTAATTATTCCTTAAACTTGTACACCCAAGGCTTGGGGAGCATTTGTGTGAAGTTTCCCCTCGATCTGTCCAGCCATTCTGGAGAAGAATATTTTTTATACATTTTAAGATAAATCCAATGTGGCTGCCAAACAATGTGACCTATGATGTCATGTGTGAACTTTTTGTTTCTCATGGATAGGCGGTCACACGTATAAAGTTTCGCCTTCAACCTGTTCAGCCACTTCAACATTGAGGGTTTATATATTGTTGTAGAATTCCCCCGCCGTCGGCGTGCGAACGACCGCGTCTACCAATAGCGGTCGCTTCGCCCACCGAACGGACAATCCAGTCGCGGCTTTCCGGATCAACGCCGGAAACCAGCCACGGGTGTGTTTTTAACCACACCACAACCTTGTCCGCATCTATCCGCGCTACAGGGTCCGATCGCCAAATCTTCGATTTACCCTAATTATTCGCGCAGGTAGGTTACCGAGAGATTGTACCTCAACGGGACGCTTGGAAACGAGCCGCTTAAGCAGCTCGCTTCCTTTTGGGATAACCGAGCGGGGTATTATCGTGCAGTCCCGTTGGACCCGATCACTTTACCGGCTATTTAAAAACCAACTATATTCCGAGTGCAGATGGGGCAGTTCAATGAGGGAATGGAACGCAACGAACAGGTTTACATTCACACAAGGACATTTATTATAATAAAGCACGTATGCAATTAAACAAGGCAAAACACGTTGCAATTATACAAGCAACAAAACACGAACAAAAGAACTACGACCGTCTATACGAAATGCAATGCAAACATTTACAGCACACAAGCACTTAACAATTTCCTACTATTAGACGGGCCCACGGACACACGTACGCCCGCACACACACACACACACACACACACACGAAATGGTGGCAGAGGCCTTTAATAACGAGCCCAGCTCGGAGGACAGGGGAGCTGAAACCCAGAGCCCATCTCGAACCTCTCCACCTCGTGTGGTCTTCAAAGTTGTTTGGACCCGGGCTCCAGCGAGAGCGAGCTGGATCCAATCGCCGTGAGCTGCGATCCTTCCCGAGCTCCCGCGAATCCTCCGTGCTTCTCCAACACGTGCTGGTGACGAGGCGCCGATCTTCCCGTCGATGCGTCGTCTACCCCGAGGAACCACCTCCACGAAGAGGTCGGTGAGTCACACAACCGGGAACCAAAATGGAGAACAAAGAGCTCCACGAACCAAAAGAAGAAGCCACCACTCGCAGCTCGAGCCGAGCGACCGGCTTAACTTCCTTCCAAACACGGGCACTTGAAGCAAAAAGCTCTCCCGAGCCAAGCAAAGCCGAAGCTCACGGAACCATCAAACCAAAAGCCTCCAAAAAGCCTCTTCCCGAGCCAGGCCTCAGCCGAAGCTCACAGCCAGCCGAAGCAAAAAGCTTCGAAAGGCCTCAACCCTAACCAAGCCAAACAAACCGAAAGGTCTGCTGAGCGACTACTCTCTCCGAAGTAATAAGCTTACTACTCAACTCCCTTCTCCAACTCTGCCCACGAACAAAAAGAAAAGATCTCCTCTTATCCTTCTCCCCGCCTTCCCCCGCTCCCGGCGTGACTCATGACTCATGCCCTCGTGGTCCATCCCCCCTCAGCCACGGGATGGCAGGGGGTTCTTCTTGCTCTCGCAGAAGAGGGGGAGGGATGTCTCCATTGTTCGTTCCCAAACTATTAAAATCGATCCGCAGCGCATCTAATCGATTTCTGAACATTTTAAACAATGGAAGGTGAGCTATCTAGGGAACAAGCACTTAATCGACATCGCTGACTAAGGAACCTGTATGTTGCGCAAGCCTGAAGAGTGGGCCGTTTCAAAAATATTTTTTTAGCGAACGTAGGGAGCGTAGCGACCGGAGTCTCGCCTCCCTCACGGCCGGGGGTCCAGGGGCCGCTCAAGGCCCTGGTGGGGGTCGAGGGGCGAAGCCCTGAAGCTCATGGATTTAAGGGGTTTTCAAGAGGGTCTAGAAAGGCATCTCCTCAACAACCTGAAGTACCTGGAAATTAGCTGTATAAAGGGAAGAATTGAGTTTACTGAGGCACAAAGTGATTAAATTCAGCAAATCTCTCAACTATAAGCCTTTAACCCTCTGAAAACTTTTAAATTGCTTTAAATAATTACATGTACTTGCATGTATCCGTCATACTAATTCTGAATCCTTTTGAGCTTGGCTTAGCTGTGTACTTCTTCATCATTGCTTCTTATGTTTCTACGTGCCTTTTGGGAGCTAACAAATTCAGTTCTCTTGCTTTTCTTTGCCACTACAGACTTTTTCTTCAAGTTCATCTTAGTTCTTTTGGATTCTTTAGCAGTTTGTATTTTGTCAAGTTCATTTTTGTACCTTTTGTACGCAGTCTTCAATTTTTCACCAAGGTTGTGGAACAGGGTCATAGGCGACGTCTTCCTTCTGAAATACTGCACAGCGGACGATTCGCAGCCTGCAATTTGTATTTGACTGTCTGTATCGCTGAGAACGTGCATAATGTTGATGCTAGATGTTTGTGCTGTTATTACATTTCCCATTTTGGTGAAAATAATCGGGAAACCGATAAATATCGGAGAATATCAGGCATGTTGCGTGCAATCGAATTCCAAATTCGTAACACGACCCCCTCCCTTTTTACAGACTCGTCCGAGTCGTCAAATTTCGTGTGACCAGCATGTGTAAGTTTTCCCCAGTACGTCTACCTCGGATCCTGAGTGCGACATTTCCATTTACGTGTCCCAATAAATAACCTAATGCGCTGCGTAACTAACTAAAAAAACTCTCAGATCATTCGGACTAACTAATAATGCTGGCGCTAAAACAAACATGCATGGTGAGGTTCCAGTATTTACAATTTCACTCAACTATCCATTACTTACATGGCCCAGGACTTGTGATCTGTGAAAGGGAGAAGGTAAGTCATTTCAAAAGTTCATGATGCAGGGGAATGGATGGAGATGGTCGCAAAACACAATGAACATGATGGATGCACGGGCTGGCCTGCAGGGCAGTCCTTGCAAAACTGGATGGTCCTGGCGCACATGGTGATAGATGGACACAGGGGCAAAGCAAAAAGGGCTAGCAGGCATGGGGTCATGGCAGAGGCAGGCAACTAGGCATGGCAAGGTAAGCCATGCAGAACAAGTGGCTGCAGCACAACAGGCCGGCAATGAAGCTGGCCGGCCTCTGGTGTGGTTCCATCAGTTCTGGAGGGAGTGCGGTGGTGCCGGCCGCTCTGAAGGTGGGCTCGGACCTAGCCTGTCTCCCCCCACTCTATCGCCTTTGCCTGTCTGTCCATACCCACTCCCTTAATTTGCCACAAACACAACAAAATTTTGCCCCTTTTATTTTTATTATTTTCTTTCCCTTTTATAATTGTCTCCCTAACCCCCTTATCGTCATTGTCCGGCTAGCCTATCATGTCCACCTAGCCTCTCCCAACCCTACGTTCCCTCTCTGGAGGGAATAGGGAGAGACTCGCATCCTGTCTCGAGGCCCAACAAAGCCTCCGAATGGCCTCCTCAGAGTTCAGGATCTACCAAGGTGAGTCCAGCGGCCTACAACGACGCGAAGGGATGGATGGTGCGAAGGGTACATCTCCTATCTACCCTAACATTCATTAACCTGAAACTACCCCGGGCTTTCCAAAACGGCTCACACTTTAAAAACTATCGGTTCTAAAAACCATGATTCCCGTCGCCTGTGTTGGTGTCCATTATAAATTTGGGCCTTGCCCTAAATATTCATTCGTGCCCTCGCACAATTTCCTGGGCTGGCAGCGTGGCTCAACTGGCAGGAACTCCCCTCTGCAAACTCTAACCATGGCGCCCCCAGGCCCGCAGGCTGCCTCCGAGCCTAGCTGCTCCTACAACGAGGGGGTTGCCCTCTCTGGCATTGCCCCTCCGATGCCCACGTGGCGTGTTGATGCCCCGGGTCCGCTTTCCGAGGGTCGCCCGTGCCCACTACACTATCCCGGCCCTCGGCTTACTCTGGCCGACTAGCCGGGCCTCGGGGTGCCCACTAAAAAAACTCACTTTTCCACAGCCACGCTCCCAGCCGGTCCATGAACTCCTGCACCCCTCCAAACGGGTTTCGTGCCTTCTCTCGACACCAACAAAACGACCTCTCTGTTAATAAATTTAGCTAACCCACTAACTAACATTAAACTGACCCGAGGTCACTTGGGTGGGAATCACTCCTCCCCAACCAGTCATTTGCACCATGCATACCACATTCGCTCCACTCTCACACTTGGGCCTGCTGTCCCACACTCTTCTCACACACTTTCCATTTCGCAACTCACACGCACACTCGAGACTGCTATCCTTCCTAATTAAATCCCTGAACTAACCCTGCTCCCTCGTCATCCTTAAATCAATGCACATTCCTTTTACTCTACGTAGCTATGCTACGTCTCCACTACACATTTCCAGTCTGTCCATGTCTCCGAAAATCCAAAAAATTCCCATTTCCTAAATCTGAACTAAAATCCCTCGATAAATCCATTCCACGGGCCCAATGAGGACTTATCCTGCCCCATGGAGGCCGGTCTAACTAACACTAACCCATCCCCCTAACTAGTACTTCCTGTGCCCCCAAACAGGGGGGTCTTCCACCCCTTGCCCAGGGAATCTGTTCACCCCGAAGCGAGGCTTTTTTTTTTCATGCGCGCACCAGCGCGGCAACTCGCAACCTGCGCTCCTTTCCCGTGACGTCATGGCAGCTGTTCGCGCATCTCGTCCCTCCTCGGACGGTACCATCGGCAGGGATTTCCTTCTGCCGGATTCCAACCCTGCAGCCCACGACGTCACCCTGCGCATCAAAACAAGCCTCTGTTTCGAGGGGTTCCCACGCGAACACATGTGCTCTGCCGTCGGAGCTTCACACAAATGCCCACCTGGTAGAACCCATCCGGTCCAAATCCATATCCAGCCTCCCTTCTGTCCGTCCGCGGGATCGGCTAATCACCGCGTAAGTTTACGGACCGGGCTTCACTCCCGCAGGCGCGCACATGGCGGCCTTGTGCGTTGCACGGCACGGACCCGCGCGCGCTGCCGTGCAAACCCGGCACGGTCCCCAAAATAGCTACGGCCCTACTCGGCCTTTGTCCCTCATTTGTCGCCGTCGTCGTCGCACTCTCACGCCCAAACTCCACGTGCCACGACGCTACACCACCTCGCCATGACACTTGGACATGCGTTTGCATGTTGCGGCATGCCAACCGCCATCTCCCTCACATAACAGCACTCTCACACACGCTGTTTCCTTCCACCCTCAGTGTTTCTCTCACACCACTTCGAAACCACACACGCTGTTTCCCACGCACACTCTGTTCTTCCACACTCGGTGTTTCCTTTAAAGGCCATCACACTTTGACTTTTAGCCAGCGATGGCAACGTATTAAAATGCATGCAAAACGCTGGCTTACGTTGAACTTTTGATGTTTTTTTTTAAAGATTCGGACGTATTCATAGCGACTTGGTCTTATGCATAACGTATTAGTAATGGACAAGAACGTTTCGTTGTGTTATAGATAACTTATACCAACGAATGCTGAACCTGTTGTCGGCCTTCACAACCTATGCCCAACGATAGTCTAACTCATGCATAGCACGCTGCACGCATCGCCGACGATGACGTGGCGTAGGTTATGGAAAAGGCTGGCGCACAACGATTCATCATAACACGCCGAGAAATGAAGTGTCAACAATCGCAGTCACACCTTGGCGATCTTGCCACGTATGCCGAACTCTGAAAAATGCGTCTAAAACGCTGGCGCACGTCGAATACGGTATGGGTAAGTTTGGTATGGTGAATAGAACGCTAAAAGTACGCTATCATACGTCCTATTAAGTGGAGTACGTCTTGAATTTTAAGCATGTTGGAAAATTTTACACGTACTTGCCGTATGACACCACGTTCCGTATGTGATGGGAATAAGTTGTACGCACGATATCGATCTTTGACACACATCGACACACGTTACTGAAAGGTACTCAGGATTCATAGTCGAAACACGTTAAGGTAATGGTTAGCGTCATGTTCCAACTCCGCGAGTTTTTTTTTCTTCGGTATGACGGTGTTCAGTGTACACATGCGGTATGATTTAAATCGTTGAGCGGCAGTCTATTAATTATATATATTACAACGACTAGAAATCGAAGTGTCAACATCACATCATACCGAAGGAAGGAAAAAAAAAAATTAAAAAAAAAATAAAACCAGGGATCTGGAACACTGACGCTAACCATTACCTTGACGTGTTTCGACGATGAGCACTCTTACAAGTAAAGTGTGTCCGATGTGTGTCAACGATCGCGTAACGTTAGTACACGTAACTCATAGCTTAGAATAAGTTTGGGTACGCTAAACATTACCTCGACGTGTTTCGACTTATGAGTAACTTACAAGTACGTGTGTCAACGATCGCGTGACGTGCTACAAACTTATGGGCGAGCGTTATATGTGAACGTGTAGAGTCATACGCTGGCATAGTCGTAAATTTTCAAGCATGGAAAGCTTTGAGAACAATCGAAAAGTACAACGTTTAAAGCCAGCGCTGCAACGACGTATGGCGTGTTTTTCAGCGTGCCTCTCAATGTTTCAAAAACTTACCCATAACGTATTCACGTGTACGAGCGTTTTAGACATTTTTCAAAATCGGCATACGTTGGCTAAAACGTCAAGGTGTGACTGGGCCTTTACACAACGGCGTGCTTTTTTTGGGCAAAAAAAGGGTGCCCCCGCCCCACAACATTTCGGGCCGGACAACCATATCAACTACACACAAACGCAGTTTCCCTCACACACGGGGAAATCGCTACACATGCCATACACACTCACGCTATGCGTGCTTTCCAGCACGCATTTCGGCTCACTCGTACACACACACACCGGGACGTTCACAATGGGGAATTGTGCCACTACAAGGGGTCCCGGGGTCTCCAAACCCCCCAAGCTCCGCGTGCACTCGTCCACAGCACTCGGCCCCTCCAACTCGTTAAACTCGACCGGACCCACATGGTCGAGATCCGCTTCAAAGGGAAATATTCCCTCCCCTCGTTCCTGGAGGAGGCTATCTGGCTGCTTGCACCGGGTCACGACACATTCCCCAAGCACACCCTCATGGTCCCTCGCTACCTCTGTGTGTGTGTGCTCCGTTTCTTCCACCCCGTCTTTATCGTGTAGTTTCTCTTCTACTTTTTCTATCTCCCGCGTCTCTGTTAATTCTATCTCCTTCGTATTTACGTGTCATATACACATCGCGGTCACCCCATTTAAGTTCTCCCTCTGTGTCACCGTCACTTTCTCTGCCGTTACGAGTCTCGTCCAACGTGTCTGCCGTATTATTTTGTCCTCCACCGCGGGACCGACAGTCCACACTCCCCCTCAGCTCGCTCGCTCCAGCACGTGGCGCCGCCATTTTGAGCTCCACTGCCCGCGTTTCGCTCCTCGCAACCGCCATAATTGCCTTTTGCCCAGCTCGGAGATTCAGCCCCATGTCCTGCATTTCACCCCGCAGTTTTTTTATTTAGTTTGTCATATTTGCATTCATTCTGTTATTCATCCCGCACGCATTTGTTTTTATATTAATTTGGTGTTTTTCCATTCTGTATTCATTTCGTCCATTTGCACGCATTTGTATCCATCCTGCTGTTTATTTGTTGCATATTCTCTACCATTATGTTTTTAATTTGTTGCGCGATCATTTCCACCATCTGTACAACGACCGATGGCTCAAGCAGGGCGATCCGCCATTATCGGTCTCGG
Source organism: Eptatretus atami (assembly GCA_035128595.1). NCBI lineage: Eukaryota > Metazoa > Chordata > Myxini > Myxiniformes > Myxinidae > Eptatretus > Eptatretus atami. The sequence continues at coordinate 33,607,770 of CM068954.1, read as the reverse complement.
TTTCGCTGGGGCCGGGAAGGATTTTGACGGAGGGGGGGGGGGGTGTCGTCACCGCGGCCTCTGCCGCTGCGTCCATTTCGGGTTCTGGGTTCGATTGTGGGGGGGGTTGCTCCTGCACATCAATGTCCTGCTCCAAGGATCTCATCCTGGCCATGGATTCTGCCATTTCTAAATCTATTTACAAACCCTCCTGCCCCCGTTCGCCTTGAACCGCCATCTTGTTTATCGGAAATAATTTAAAAGCCCGCAATTTAATGGGAATCGAGGGTCGCTCTACACACCCCTGATCCGATTCCCGTTAATTTGGTTGAGCGGGATGGATTTGAATCCCACACTCCTGAACACCAGTGTTGTAGAATCCCCGCCCGTCGGCGTGCGAACGACCGCGTCTAACCAATAGCGGTCGCTTCGCCACCGAACGGACAATCCAGTCGCGGCTTTCCGGATCAACGCCGGAAACCAGCCACGGTGTGTTTTTAACCACACCACAACCTTGTCCGCACTCTATCCGCGCTACAGGCTCGATCGCCAAATCTTCGATTTACCTAATTATTCGCGCAGGTAGGTTACCGAGAGATTGTACCTCAACGGGACTGCTTGGAAACGAGCCGCTTAAGCAGCTCGCTTCCTTTTGGATAACCAGCGGGGTATTATCGCGCAGTCCCGTTGGACCCGATCACTTTACCGGCTATTTAAAAACCAACTATATTCCGAGTGCAAGATGGGCAGTTCAATAGAGGAATGGACGCAACGAACAGGTTTACATTCACACAAGGACATTTATTATGATAAGCACTAAGCAATTATACAAGCAACAAAAGCACGACAAAAGAACTACGACTGTCTATACGAAATGCAATGCAAACATTTACGCACCACAAGCACTTAACATATTTCCTACTTATTAGACGGGCCCACGGACAGACGTACGCACACACACACACACTCCAAGAAATTGGTGGCAGAGGCCTTTAATAACGAGCTCCAGCTCGGAGGAACGGTGAGCTGAAACCCAGAGCCTATCTCGAACCTCTCCACCTGTGTGGTCTTCAAGTTGTTCGGACCCGGGCTCCAGCAAGAGCGAGCTGGATCCAATCGCCGTGAGCTGCGATCCTTCCCGAGCTACCGCAAATCCTCCCACGCTTCTCAACACGTGCTGGTGAGACGAGGCGCCAATCCTTCCGTCGATGCGTCGCTTCCCCGAGGAACACCTCCACGAAGAGGTCGGTGAGTCGCACCAAGCCGGAACCAAAATGGAGAAACAAGAGGCTCCACGATCCAGAAGAAGAAGCCACACTCGCAGCTCGAGCCGAGCGCACGCTTAACTTCCTTCCAAACGGGCAGCTTGAAGCAAAAAGCCTCCCGAGCCAAGCAGAAGCCGAAGCTCACGGAACCATCAAAGCAAAGCCCAAAAGCCTCTTCCCGAGCCAGGCCTCAGCCGAAGCTCACAGCCAGCCGAAGCAAAAAGCTTCGAAGGCCTCACCCTAACCCAAGCCAAACAAGACCCGAAGGTCTGCTGAGCGACTACTCTCTCCGAAGCAAAAGCTTACTACTCAACTCCCTTCTCCAACTCTGCCCACAACAAAAGAAAGATCTCCTCTTATCCTTCTCCCGCCCTTCCTCGCTCCCGGCGTGACTCATGACTCATGCCTCGTGCTCCATCCCCCGCTCAGCACGGTGGGAGGAGTTGTTGACATCATGAGTCACGGACGGCAGGGTTCTTCTTGCTCTTCGCAGAAAGAGGGAGGGATGTCTCCATTGTTCGTTCCCCAACTATTAAATCGATCCGCAGTGCATCTAATCGATTTCTGAACATTTAAACAATGGAAGGTGAGCTATCTAGGAAACAAGCACTTATCGACATAGCTGACTAAAGGAACCTGTATGTTGTGTGCAATCAAATTACAAATTCTAACAATATTTTTTAAAAACATGGCTGCCAAATCATGTGACCAATGACGTCATCAATTTTTTTCTGTGGACCATTTTATCCTTGATTACGACCTTCAAAAATTTTCATACTGATCAGATGTAGCATTCTATTTATGCAATTAGGACGTCATAACGAAGGCACCTATGATGTCATTAAAAAAAAATCACTTATTCCCCATGAGGAGTACTTGCTGTGTGCCAAGTTTCAATTTTTTCCTTGGTGTGGTTCAAGAGATAGAGGTCCAAAGTTTTTCTGTTTTTCCAACGTGGCTGCCACACCACGTGACCTATGACGTCATAATGATCATGAAGACATTCTACATGAGTAGTCGCACCAATGGTGAAAATTCTCAATCCGACAAAAGGTTGCGGAGAAAAACATGAAAGTTCTGTGCAGAGAAAGACAGACAGACACAGACAAACCCAAATGCAATACCCTCTCCTTCAGCGAGGGTAATTATCCAAGCTATACAACCACAATGTATTATATGCACATGAATACACACGCATTTGCTTCATGTAGGTAGCCAGTGTTTTATGTTTTTTTTCAGGAGCCATCACAGCAGCATGTGGTCTATACACCTCCCAAATAAAGGGATGAACAATTTGCACAATAAATTAAGGGTTTATTTATTTTTTGTACGTAATTTCGGTTTTAGCCTGAGTTTTCAGAGCTGAAAGTGTGAAAATACAGAAGGGTCGTCCGTCATTTTGATGGGGTTTTATGCTGGTGCTTATAATGGATCAGCATATTACAAAAATAAAGAAATAAATAAACTCCGAAACTTCAGTTTTTTGTTTTTTTTACACATGAAAATTCCTTGCTTAAAATGGTTGATGCATTCTTAAAAAGTATGTGTTTAGCAAAATTGCATTGTGTGAAAATAACTTTCCCAAAAGAAACTCTAACAAAGGTGAGGGTTGCGTATGAGCGGAGCGGGAGAGAGAATGAGACGACATTTTGTTGGTTCTGGTGATCAATCCAGATATTCAACAGCCTTTACATTTATAGGGTTGTTCGTGTACGACTCGTTTTGGTAGCACTTAAAGGGGAAACACTTTTGCAAGTTTCTGTGATTTTAATCGGTATTTGTACGGATTGTCCTTCATGTGGATTCCGCAAGACCTGAGCATGTCCTGTGTCCACAACACGGTCACCTTTTTCATATCACTCAAACACTTCTTATTTAGCATCAAACAAAATAGATTTCCATTTTTTTTTCTTGCTCACCGAAGCATATTTATCAATGTTTGGTTAGTTACCACTCATCATTTCAATGGATGGCACTGATATATCCGATAAAAAGTTACGATGGTCAAGGACACGTCACAGAGCAAGATGGCGGAGCAAAGGACTCGGGTGCGAGTTGCATCGTTCTGCGCAGCCAACCGTGCAACGCAAGAAAGGTCGACCATCGCTCAGGAACCGCATTACAATGGACACCTTCCAAGTTGTGGGAAAAGTGTTCCCGAATATAAAAACCGTGTTGTTGTGATATTGCATTCAGCGAGGAATTACTATACATTAGGATTTGAAGATAGTCAGGTAAAGGGCAGTGCGATAACACTCCTTGGTGGTCTCTTCATTTTATTGGAAGAAGGGAAATTGCTATGTTTTGTGGCAGAGGTGGTTACATCTTCACCACAAAGCTCAGGGGGGGGAATACATGGGGAAAATTGCAGGTGGGTCATTCTACCTCAGTTCACCCAAGGGTTGTAATCCGACCCCCTCAGATTTGGCTAATTTTTTGCATGTATGTTACATATGATTGTCTATGTTCACATACAAAATTTTAGCTAAATCAGACTAGGGGTTGACGAGATATGACCTTGAGAACTTTTGACCTTTTCGACTAATGTCGCGTTTCCACCAAAATTCAAATCCTCATATCTCAGCAACCCCTTGCCCTATCTCAATTATTTTGGTGTCGTTGGAAAGGTAATTGTCCATAGAATGCAAATCCAGCATCGGTTCGTCGATCTAGTTAAGTTAGGGGTGGATGATTTTTTGACCTGGCCTTGCATGAAAATGAAAGTTCATACTGTCTACTATAACATATCAAAAAACTGGAGGGGTAGTATTTTTTGTTCTCGAGATATTTTCGGCCAAAGTTCAAAGGTCGTAAAAATGCAACCAAATCGAGACGTACATAGACATGCCCAGGCTTGTCAGTT
>CM068954.1:33575806-33586676 GCA_035128595.1 Eptatretus atami | reverse complement strand
AAGATCCAGGCTTTCAATGACATCTTGGATGTTGCTATCTTGTCTGTACCTGTTTGTGGTGAGGATGTTGTGGTCACGAAGAGATTCCCTCACCTTTGCAGTGATATTCATGTCTCTGCTGGCTGTGAGCCAGACGTCAATCCACATCTGGGTCAGGCCAGGGGAGTCATGGATTCACTGGATCATGGGATGTGGTGCAGTCAGTACCTGTGCAGGAGGACAAAGTCTAAGTCTTCAGGTCCTTGGTGCTTCCAGTCTTGGACTACAGATGTTAGACTTGGTCTCTGACCAGGGATCTGAGATGGAGACTTAATTCCTTTGGTACCAGGTCTCTTCGGAGAATCCTTGGCTTCACTGGTCGAATTTGTGTCAGAACGAGCGGTTGCTGAAAGTCCTCAAATGAGATTTGTTATCTGCATAGTCTGTGAACATCAGCTCCGGCTGTATGGACATGTGGCTCGTTTTCCAGATGCTGATCCAGCTCACCAGACTCACTATGCGAGGGAGCCTCGTGAGTGGAAGCGGCCAATGGGCCAACCATGTTCCTCCTGGTTACAGCAGATTGATCAGCATCTCAAGAAGATGTGGATGGGCCAGGCATCTGCCTGGGGGATGGCCAGATGGAGGCCCCTGGACTACCAGCAGAAAGTGGATGCAGCAAAGCGCTTTTCCGGCGCATGCTACCATACCTGACCTGACCTGACCTGACCCATGTGAAACACCAAGGCAGCAGCTTAGCTGGGCTGACATTCAAGCACAAGCTAGACAGCTCAAAAGCGAGTGCACCTACCTCTAGGCTATCCTGCTAGCCATGCCAATTCCCATGACTTAGATCATGTGATTGGATACCTTCTCAGGTTATTGTCTCCACAAATGGAGTAATACATTTAGAAACCTCAGACACCACAAGAATACAGTGATGGAAAGTATTCTTCCTTATTGGGATTTTATCCCTGCAATGTTATATGAACAACGTGTTCAGCAAAACGTCCATTGGGTGATGTAGGTAGTTTCTTGTTCATTCATTCATCACATGGAATCCAACTTTGTAACATTTTGGATTTGTCACATGAAGATAACTCCGGTTATATAAAACACCGCGTAGATGAGACTCAGTAAATAGATTTTATGTTTGAACCAATTCTGCTCTTTCCACCTTGGTCCCTTGGTAAGCTTTCCACTGTAGTCTCAATAATTGGGACTTTAGAGAGGATTCAGTGCAAGACTACCAGCTAGACTAAGCTACGAGGAGCGGCTAGAGGAGACAGGACTTTATACATTGGAAAGGAGGTGATTATGAGGGGATCTGATTGAGATGTTTAAGTAATGAAAGGTGTGGACAAGGTCGGTGCAGGAGTGACAGGACTAGGGATCATAGCCTTAGACTTAGAGTAAAGAAGATGGAGAGTTACAACAGTATTAAAGCAAAGGTCTTTCACTCAGGGAGTAGTTAATGCCTGGAAAAGTAGTGGTTGCAGAATTTAAATTGGAATTATATAGGCATACCGAGAAGCATTGTAAATAGAGGGGTATGGGGATATTGGCAAGACTTGTATGTGCATGGGTGATGGTATCCCGGGTTTTTCTAGCACAGGCATATTAGGCCGAATGCCCTCCTCGTGCGCCAAAGTTCCTTGTATTGTACAATATATCCTTGACATTCTTGATGTGCATTCCCACCGTGGTCCCACCACTGTAGTTACAAGGTAAATGCACATGGTGGAGATAAGAGGCCACAAACATGAAGAGGTGAACGGTTTAAAGCTGTGTGTTAGATGTAGTAGTAGTAAAGCTTACGGATTAACTCGATACTCAACTGCAATTATTGGAATTGCGCATTATGAGTGAAAATGTGGACAATCAAACTGTGATGCGACAGGGGAGGAGGGATGGGGTTGTTGGAATTGGGAGGGGATTCTAATACACTCTGTAAAACTGTAAATACAGCATTTGAGTGTGACTTGAACTTGAACCCAGAGCAGCTGGTCCTCGATGAAGACCATGCAGCGGTTGTAGCGCCGTGCCTGCACCGTGCCTATACCGCATGGGCTGATGTTAGTTGGTGATGTCTTCATTATTGAAGACTTTATGTCTACACTCAACGACCTTGTATATAAGGTGAGGCACATTCTGATTGGTTGTGAAAACAAATCACATTATAAACTATCAACGTATGACTTTCATCTGATAAAGAAGTGGCATTCTCATATTATTTCCATGTAATACCGATTTAAATCGCTTTACTGTTCACTGGATTTGCAATACCGGATGAGTGGCTGTATTCTTGCACATCTGCAAGGAAGATTTCCCGAAAGAGTCAACAATGAAAGGGTTATTTCCATCACAATGACGTCCGACACCTATTTCTGCCGTTCATTCACTCTCCACCACTTTTCTCTCACCTCCTCCTCCTTCAAGCAAAAATAAACAGAAAAATTAAACCAAATCATGTGATTATTTTTACATTCATTCACCAGGACCAAAATTAATAGATTCTATTTAAACCATTAACTATTGTGATGGTTTAAATTACATGCAGTAAAACGACTTCACCAGCACAAAACGATGTTGCCGATGACCTCGATGAGCATACAGGGTGGCCAGAAAGTCACTATGCTTCTGACACCTCTCACTGGAGTGTGGAGACTCCACAAATGCTACACAAGATGTCTAAGAGAACTTGGTGACAAATTCAATGGTTCAAGGAGAAGGATGGAGCGCAGAGAGATGCAATGACTGATTAATTATTGTACAAACCGCACAAAAAAGCCTGTGTATTAAAAGAGTTTAAGAATGGTTTACTGGGGATGGGGTAGAACGTTGTTCAGGCAATCCATATATCAATGGTGAAGAATACGAGACTTTGGAATTATGTATGAATGCTAAACGAGGCTTTTTAGGCATGCGCTGTGTGTGTGTGTTTTCAGTGACGGTTCTGCTCGCAGGTCACTTTTAACCTGCTGTTACCAACACAAAATCTGTGATTCAACTCGTCTTGTAAACAAAATTTTCAGCATTAAAACGAAAGAGTGGCAATTTCAAAATGGTGAACCATAATTGTTCTGTTCCTGAATGAAATTTGGATTCACGAGAATATAGGAATACGAGAAATATCCGTGGATGAGAGTTGTTGGGTTCATACCATTTCCTGTAAGTACAATTAGCTGGCAGCGGCTGTGGTTATAAAACACACACACACACACACACACACACACACACACACAAAAACGGACGCTTCTCCTTTCACCAATAGATGCAAAAATCTCGGATAATTTATCTTGTGGTTCTGGAGCCAAACAAAGAATATACTGTATTTATAACAGCCTTCACAACTCACACCCTCCCCGCACTCCCATAACATGATTAACAGAAAACTAGCGGAACCCCTGAAATCACCAATCTGATACAGAAATTAAAAAACAACTTATCCACCACGAATAACTCGTGCGTGATAGCTAAACGTAAATATATTGTTACGGCTGTGGAAATTCGCATTACACCATAAAGGTCCCGTAGGTGAGATATATTTCTTAAGTACATGTGTAGTTAGCCCAAACCCATTGTTTAGAGGGAATTAATGTGATTCATTCGGGCTGCGATCCTTTGAGTTAGGCGTTTTTCTGTTCTACCTTTGTTTTGAACCAACCACTACAACAACAACACAGCCAGCAGCCACAACCTACCTTCACCACTCGCTCGCAAACCTCACATCACCGCATTCCAAACAGCGCCATGGCCATCGACACCGCCGAAGACCCTCCACCACCTTCTCCTACGGCCACTCCCGCACCACCTGTGGACACCGAGCGTCGGGCTATCTTCAGCGATACACGCGAGCCGCGAGTGCAGATGGCGGTTTTTCCGAGGAGAATGCGGATCAGGAATGCTACACGCCACATCTGATCCATCCAATTAGGAAGCGCGGGGCGGCTTGGCCCGCCTCCAGACGCGCCTGAGAAAATCGGCATATGCAAATTTGAGGATCAAGAAGACTCACGCCCTTTTTCTCCGTCCAATCGGCGAGCGTGGCTCCGCCCCTGAGGTCGTTTGGATCCGAGAATTTGCATATGGTGGGTTCCTGAAGCCGATAAAAAGACGAGCGCAAGGCGAATCGGCAGGATCGGTGGGGCAGAGTCGGGAGACGAGCTCGAAGCAGAAGTGGGCAGAGACGGCTACGGAGGCGAACGGCTGCGGAGGGAGATCGGCTGAGGAGAACCTGGAGGCTCGGGTCCGGGACGAGGAGGTCGGCGACGAGGTCGCGTTGAGTCGCGCGTCGCGGGACTCGAGCAAGCCAGCCATACTCCCTCCCCAGAGCATCAACAATTCCCCTTTCCCCCGCGCTGAGAGAGTGCGACAAGGGCCCGCCGTTCCCACTTACACCAGCAGGTGCCCACGAAACCGCCGTGCAGCGACATTCTGCGGCTCGCCACGAGGGCGCGGGTAGGACCCTTCGGTCTCGTGGACCTGGCCGCTCATCCAGGTTCCACGCGCATTAGGCCCACGGGCCAGTCTGACTCCCTTGCCTTTGAGGGGGTCTTTTCTTTGCTTTAGGTGTGAATGCGTGTTGTGGCGCCGTGTCTTGTAAGGTAGAAACTGTATAAGTGTTGCCGAGTGTTCGCGTTTAGTCGGTCGATCTGCGTTGCTTGCATTATTGTTTTTGTCTTAAATTGATATATGTGCATTTGCTAATGTGGCTGTAAATACGTGCTATAATGTGTGCTCCGCGGCCGCGGAATAAATGTGCATTGTGTGAACTGTTTTCCCGTTTCGCTTCGTCTTTTCTTCATTGACCTCCATCCTGCTTCACGTAAAGGGTTCGTAGTGGGTGCAAAACGCCCGGTAAATAATCTGAACCGTCGAGTCGACGATAACACGCTCGTTATCCCGATAGTACGGAACGGGCCGCCCAAGCGGCTCGTGTCCGGAGTCGACCTGCGGCGAGGTACGATCGCCCGGTTTACCATCCGCGTGGGTACTTAGGTAGGTCGAGTTTGGCGAACAACCCTATCCTCCGCGGGTGGCCGATTGGCACGATTGTGGTGAGGTCGAAAGGCCCACCCGTGACTGGCTCCGGGCGATAGTTCCCGGAGGGTCACGACTGAATTGTCCGTCCGGTGGGCGACGTGCCGCGATCCGAGTTACGTGGCCGTCCGCACGCCGACGGGCGCGAATTCGCAACAATATTTTTCCTGCATTAAAACTGTCAAGCTCACATACTTGTGGTGTTGAACAAAACGGATATGAAAAAAAAAGAAAATTTGACACCAGCAAAATTTGAACTTGGGATCTGCAATTCCTCAGGCACACAAGTTAACTGCTGAGCCATATGATCAGACACCATTGAGCATGAAGCCAAAGTATATACATGAAATGTGTATTGTATAATATCTGCAGGAAAGTAAAATGGCTGTCTGAAAGTGGCGGAATGCGTTTTTTTTTTTCCTGGAAAACACCCTCTAAACAAAGGTTTATAAAAGTCATAACAACTACTGTAAATGATGAAAACACAAGGATGGGTTTGCAGTCAAATAAACTCGAATATGCCATTGGCGGTAGGAGAAGAAGCGCCAATAAAACCGGTCCCTTAGCCTATTAATATATAGATATCATTTTAAGAATTGATTTGAAACCTTCCCTGTGCATTCACAAGCCCAAATATGTCCTTCCCATCGGTGTTCAGAAGCACCCAAACCAGATGCTCTGTCTCCCGCCAACTCTTTCGTTGTGCAGAGGCCAATTTTTTTTCCAGCTTCCTCTCAGGTATTTTCAGCGTCTGTTTGAAGCTTTGTGAGCCATTTTAGGTAACAATCATTATCACACATGCACAATAGAAATTTGCATGATCATTGCTTCTCGGGGTTTCTGCGCATGCACGCCGAGCCCTCTCGGGTGTATTGCATCATTTTGAAATTCCTGTACTTTGGGACGTTTCAATGGATTTTATTCCAGAATATATTGTTGCGAATTCGCGCCCGCCGGCGTGCAAACGGCCACGTGACTCGAATCGCGGCACGTCGCCCAACGTCCGCCCACCGGACGGACAATTCTGTCGTGACCCTCTCGGACTAACGCCGGGAGCCAGTCACGGGTGGGCCTTTCGGCCTCACCACGATCGTGCCAATCGCCACCCGCGTGGGATAGGGTTGTTCGCCAAACTCGACCTACCTAAGTCCCACGCGGATGGTAAACCGGGCGATCGCACCTCGCCGCAGTTCGACTTCGGACACGAACCGCTTAAGCGGTCCTGTTCCGTGCTATCGGGATAACCGAGCGGTGTTATCGTCGGCCTCGACGGTTCAATTAATTATCGGGCGTATCAGGCCCACTACGAACCCTTTACGTGAAGCAAGATGGAGTTTCAACGAAGGAAAGGACGCAGCGAAACGGGGAACAATTCAACACAAAGCACATTTATTTCACACACACGGATAGCACACATATACAGCCATACAGTATGCACATATAGCAATGAAACAAAAGAAACAGTGACGCAGAGATAATACCGAATAACGCGTACACACGGCAACACTTATAACAGTTCTACTTCACAAGACAGGCGCCTCCACACACGTTTACACAGAACCCGAAAGAAAGAAAAGGGTGACTTCCCTGGTGGGCCGTCGGCCCACTCCGAAGTCCGCCGACGTGGTCCCGCCTGGCCGCGACTCCGTGCCCTGGCGTGGCAGGCGAGTCCTCTCCTGCGTGCCTCGTGCCTGCCCGTGTTGAGCACTCAACGCCCCGGCCGGATGTTCGGCGCTATCCCAGCGCGGATAGAGGGGGGGGGGGTATGGCGGACGCTCCTTCCCGCCAGCGGGTCCTGCGACGCCCACCAAAGACCAGGCCAGCGCCTTCAGAAAGCGAGCCGGAAGACGAGAGCCAGAGCAACCGCGGAGCAAGAACATCACCGAGCCTCCACCGAGCCTCCTCACTTGCTTCACCCGTCGGCGTCTTTTATACGCCCCAGCTCCGCCTGTTGCTCGCCCCGTTCCCTGCTCCACCCCCTTCGAGGCGCTTCGAGAAAGGTCTCGAAGAGGGGCGTTCTCCTCCCTGGCCGCGTCACAACGCGCCGTCACCAATCGGCGCCAGCTGCGCCTCTCCGTTTCTCTTCCCCCACACCAAGCGCGGAGAAGAATGGCGGGTGGCGAAGATGCAGTAGCGCAGATGGCGGAGGCGGTGCGGCCGCAGCGCGGTCGGCCGCTGTGGTGGGGATGGCGTGGTTGTGGTTGACGTGGTTGGTTCAAAAATAAAGAAAGAACAGAAAAACGACTGACTCAAAGCGTCGCAGCCCGAATGAATCACATTAATTCCCTCTAAACAACGGGTTTGGGGCTAACTACACATGTACTTAAAAAAATACCTCACCTACGGGACCTGAATGGTGGTTTGCGAATTTCCACAGCCGTAACACTACCCCTCCCCTTTTTACAGACTCGTCCCGATTCGTCAAATTCTCGTGTGCCATCATGTGTAGTTCTCCCCTAGTACGTTTTACCTTCGGATCCCTGAGTGCGACATTTATGGTATTCGTGTCCCCAAAATAAATAACCTGAGGGCTGAGTAACTAACTAAACAAACCCACTCACACGGACGACTTAAATAAAATTGCCGGCGCTAGACATACATGCCGGGGCGCACTCAGATTTACAGTAACAACAATTATCAATTAACCTTATAAATTTACTACTCCATGGCCCGGATCAATGGACTCTGCAGGAAAAAGGCAAAGAGTCAAAAGAGAACCGGCGCACGGGCCGCCACTGCAGGCCCGTGTTGTAGCTGCCACAGGACAGTTCTTGCAGCTTGCAAACTGTTGCCTTGATCCTGGCGCACATGGCAATGAACAAGGGGGGGGGGCAAATCAAAACAGCACCGGGGGGCAAAATGAACGTGGGCAGCAGGCATGGATCATGGCAAAGGCAGGCAGGCAAGGCATGACAAGGCCGCTGTAGTAAATACAGCCGGCAGATGAACTGGCCGGCACAGGCCTTGAAGCAAACAGCTGCAGACGATCCGACCGGCACAGGCCTTGCAGCAAAACAACAGCTGCCGATGAAGTGGGGGCCGGCCTTTGCCTTGCAGTGCAGGTTGGTGGAAGGAGTGCGGTGGTGCTGGCCACACAGAAGGCGGGCTCGGACCTACCTACCTGTCTCCCTCCCACCTATCGCCTTTGCCTGTCACTGTCCATACCCACCCCCTTAATTTGTAAAAACCCAATTTAGCCCAACTTATTTTTTTGTTTGTTTTTATTTTCATCCCCTCTATAAATTCGTCTCCCAACCCCCTTTATCTGTCCTTGTTCGGCTAACCTATTCGTCTCCTAGCCTACTCCCAACCCTACGTTCCCTTCCCGGAGGGGAATGAGGGAGGGCTAGCGTCCTGTGGTCGAGGCCCAACTCAACCTCAGGATGGCCCCCCAGACTTCAGCGATCTAACCAAAAGTGGGTCCAGCGGCCCACAACGAGAGCGAAGGATGGATGGTGCGGAGGGGTACATCTCCTAATCTACCCTAACATTAACCTTTAAACTACCCCGGGGCTTTCAACAAGCGCCTCTCGCTTACACTATTGGTTCTAAAACCAGATTCCTGTCGCTGCGTTGTGTCCTCACAATTTCGGGCCTCGCCCCCAATTTTTTCCGTGCCCTTCGCACGGTCTCATGGCTGGGACGCGTGGCTCCCTTGGCAGGCACGACCCTCTGCCGATTCTCCGACGATGGCACCCCGGGCACTAAACTGCCTCCGAGCCTACCAGCTCCCTAAACACCGGGGAGTGCCCTCCCTGGGACTCCCCTGAACGCTCACGTGGCAGGCTGGCCTCCGGGACCCTTTCCGAGGGCACCCGTGCCCACAACACTGCCCACGCGGCTAACGGCGCCCCGGGCCCCGCATCCTGCGGGCGCACCCGTGCCCACTACGCTATCCCGGCCCCCATGGGCCCTTTGCCTACCACGGCCGACTGCCTGGTGCCCGGGGTGCCCACTCAGCGATACTCACCTTACGCAGCCACGCTCCCAGCCCGTCAACAGGGCTCCTGCACCCCTCCAAACGGGTATCGAGCCTACACTCCCACCACCAGCAAAAGACCTCCATTTTTCAATTTCGCTAACCCACTAACTCACTTTACACTGACCCCGGGGTCCCTTGGGCGGGAATCACTCCTCCCCCAATCACTCATCGCACCATGCATTCCACATTCGCTCCACTCACACAGACCCGCTGGCCTCACTCACTCACCAAGCACATGTTTCCACTTCACACTTCACAACTCACCGCTGAATCCTGCCATCCTTCTAACTCCTCCCTAACTACCTCGTGCTCCCACGTCGTCCTTACACTACAGCACGTTCCTTTTAACACTACGTAGCTAAGCTACGTCCCACTACACACACAGTCTGTCACTGTCCTCAAATAATCCCATACTCATTCCCCAACCTAAATTGACTACAATCCCTCTATCTAATCCATTCCACGGGCCCATGAGGACTTACCCCTGCCCATGAAGCCGGTCTAACTAAGCTAACCCTTCCCCCTAACTAGTTCCATCCTGTGCCCAGGCAAGGGGACCTTCCACCCTTGCCCAGGGAATCCTGTTCACCCGAAAGCGAGGCTTGCTATTGTATATTTTTTCTTCAAATTTTGCGCAGCACCCAGCGCGGCAACTCACAGCTCGCGCACTTTGCACCTGCCCGTGACGTCATGCAGCTGCACGTGTTCCTCGTCCTCTTGGACGGTACATCCGGCAGGGATTCACCCTCCTGCCGGATTCCAACCCACGTGCAGCCATGAACGTCACCCTGCGCACCCCAAAAGCAAACCTCGCACTCCGAGGGGCTCCCCACGCGAACACAATGTGCTCTGCCCGTTGGAGCTTAACACAAGCTCGCGTGGAGAACCCGTCCAGTCCAAATCCGTTATCCTGCCTAAACCTTTGTCCGTCCGGGGATCGGCAAATCCACCGCTGGCGTTTCCGGACGGGCTTCACTCCGCAAGCGAGCACGTGGCGGCCTCGTGCGTTGCACAGCACGGACCTCCGGCTCGCTGCTGGGTGAACCCGGCGCGGTTCCCGTAACATCTACGGCCGCTACTCGGCCTCGTCCCTCTGTCGCTGCCGTCGTTGCCATTCCACCCACGCACACCTGCGTGTTACGACGCACAGACTCCACTCCATTAAACTCACATTCACACCGGGAGACGCGGCTGCATGCTCACGCATGCCGACCGACATCTCCCTTGCACACAGCGACCTTACACTCGGCCACTCACTCACTCGTGCCATTTCCCTCACACAAACCATATCCCTCACACACGCGGGGCACTCGCCCGCGGTGTCTCACTCACACACCGTGCCTCACTCGCACACGGCTGTTCGCACACGCAGTGCCGTTTCCTGCGCGCACGTGTTCTCTTCCACCTGCGGTGCCCTTTCACACACGGCGCGCTGGGAAGCATGCTCTCCGCCACTCTCACGACCACATCACTCACACACGGGGTCGCTTCCACACCGGGGGACACCTCACACCTTGCACCACACACACCGGGACAACCACACTGGGGACAATCACCGGGGACTCGCGCCACCACAACAGGGGTTCCGGGGCCTCCATACCCCAAAGCTCGGCGTACACCGTTCGCGAGCACTCCTCCCTCGAACTCGCAAAGCACGACCAAACCCACCTGGTCGTGATCCCGCTCAAGGGGCATACTCCCTCCCCTCGTTCCTGGAGGAGGCTATCCAACTGCTCGCACCGGGTCCCCTACACGTTCTGCGAGCTCACCCCCATTATCCTCCACTACCTCTGTGTATGTGTGTTGGTCCTTCACCCCGTCCTTATCGTGCAGTCTCTCCTCTATTTCTCTATCTCCCGAGTCCTC
>CM068954.1:33535082-33558581 GCA_035128595.1 Eptatretus atami | reverse complement strand
GCGTTATTCGACATCTAAGGTCCGCACCGTATCATCCGCGACGAACACGAGGCCGGAGTCGTTTGTTAAAATGTTAAACGGGCTTTGCGCAAGGGCGGGGGGGTGTGTGCACCTGTGCAATGGTGGTCGATGTCTCTTTTGCTCCAATACAGGAATCGCTATTCATCCTGCCACGGCGCGATTCTCCTGCCATCGTCTCTATGGACGGGCATTGCGGTCCAGACTGGATTTGCTGCGACCTGGAGGGTCGGTGAGTGGGGTGGTGTCGCGCCCGACGCTGCTGCGCAGTTTTTGATGTGGGCAAGCAGCGGGTAATGGTGCGCATTACTTTCACGGTTCCAAATGGGTGCCGGCTGTGGTCTCTGTGGTACTGGCCGGCGAATTGCATGGTGCGGACTGATAGTCTGGGAGGTGTGGAAGCGGCACGTGGAGCAAAGCATGATGCGCTGTCAGCACGTCACCCCCCCCCCCTCCCCGTGCGAGCGATGTGGGGACCCCCTCACTGTGTTGTCGCCGGTGGCCAGGCGTTGTATCGCCAGGGCCGGACGTGCCGACGCCCGCGGGGTCTTCACCGATTCAGTCCTACCCGAGGACGACGAGCAAGCTTTGCCGGCCGGGGGCGGTTGTTTTGCGGATGGACAAGTCGGCGAGTGGTGTCACCTCGACCGACCGGAGGCGTCTGAGCCTGGCCGGATCTGGCGCGCTGCCGCCTGAAGGCGGTCAGGAAACGACCGAGGTACTGTGGAGATTTTGAATGTTGATATGGTTTGTTTGGTCATGTTACGTATAATTCGTCATTTCATCATCTGAATTGTCCATATTTTACGAGGGGAGGAGTGTGCTGTAATCACGTGATTGGGTCTTCGATATATCAATGACTCGCTACCCGCTAGGGTGGCCAAGTGCATGAACATCAGGATACGCGCACATAAAGCAGAGCTTACTGCCTAACCTCCATCGAATGTAATGGCTTCACCCTTCAGCCGTAGAATCGCCGAAACCATCTTTGCATCTTGTAAACCAGAAATAAAACGATCTCTGAGCCGAGCTGGACGCTCCCCTGCCGGGAACTTGCAGACCACGGAAGAATGCTTCACTCGCGCCACGAAATCAGCGACGCGCTCCTTCGTACCTTTCGCGAGGCGATTGAACTGGTATCGAGCCAGTGGTAATGACTTCTCCGGCGCCATGTGGGCTTTCATCTTCTGTACAATGTCCTGAAACGACAGCGCGTCCCCACTGGGCTTGTCCGGCGCCACGGCCGCCACCAAATCACTCAGCAGTCGATAATGTTCCGTCGATAGCGAGGCGAGCAAGATCGACTTCTGCTTGCTCTCGTCGACCACATCATTCGCGTGGAAATAGCACCCCAACTGTTCCGAAAACAATTCGAAGTCGTCTCCGACGAAAACGGGCGCCCGTCCGTGCGCCGTGACTCGTCCACTCATCATCCTCGTCAGCCAACTGTGATGTCCGAGGCGCAGCGGAACATGGAGGGCGAGAGCGTTAGCAGTAACTCCGCTTTATTGCGCGTCCGGATGTACATCACTGCCACCGCTAGCGGGCGAGTCATGATATACGAAAACCCAATCACGTGATACAGCACAGCGCGCACATGGGAACCCCCGTGTTCCGAATTCACCTCACACCCGTCGCCATTTTAACCGTCCGCGCGACGTCCCCGCACCGGAATACCTGCATGAAAACGCGCACGCGAGGGCCGTTCGCGGAATGCTGAATGGGCCCCACACACGACGTCCCGTGAAACCGGCGCAGTTCTCCAAACAGCTACAAGCGGGACATTCGGCTCGCTGTTCCCGTCTCCCGTCTGAACCGGTCCGTCCATCCCCATGCGTGCACTCACGCACGCCATGACACTCGGACCATCCTGCACACCACTCGACACACTCGTACCATATTCACCTTTCGACGCACCCTTAACCACACATACCGGGATAATCACGCTGGGGATTCGCGCCACCACAAGCAATACCGGGGTTTCCATACCCCCCAAGCTCCACGTGTACCCGTTCACAGCACTCGCCCCCTTAACCTCGCACAGCACGACCCGACCCACCAGCTCGTGATCCGCTTCAAAGGGTCGTAGCGTCTCCCTTCGTTCCTGAAGGAGGCTATCCTGCTGCTCGCATCGGGTCCCAAGACATTCTCCAAGCTCAACCCCATTGTCCCCTATTACTCCCACGTGTGCGTGCTCCCTTGTATCGCGTAGTTCCTCCTCTACCTTTTCTATCTCCCGCGTCTCTGGTGTTCTTTCCTTTGTCTCCTGCGTCTCCGTTTGTGTCTCTGTGACTTTTTCCGTCGTCCTCTCGCGTTCATTAGTTTCTCCCCTTGTTTCTTTTGTTATCCGCGTCTCTGTTACCATTAATTTTTCCCTCGTCGTCACCTCCACGTGTCTCGTCCTACACGTCTCCCTTATTACCGTGACGGCGTCTCTCGTCACCTCTACCTCCTTTAATTTCTCCGTCTCCATCGCGGGACCGACACGATTGAATTCACACTCCCTCTCGTCGGTTCGGTCCCTCTGCCACGTGGCGCTGCCATTTTGTGCTCCGTCGTCGGCATCTCGCCATGTGCACTTGCCACTATTGCCTTCATGCCCGCCTGCAGGTTCAACCCCATGTCCTGCATATTTGCGTCCATCTTGTCGTTTGACTCGCACGCATTTGTATCCATTTTCCCCATCAACGCCTCAAGCATCTCCATCATCCGATCCGTGGGCGAAATCGCACGTTGGGGGCGCTCGTCAGCCACCCCAGCACATGAGCCCATTTCGGACTCTGCATTTATTTAAGTCGTCCGAGTGAGTGGGTTTGTTTAGTTAGTTACTCAGCCCGTAGGTTATTTATTTTGGGGACACGAATACACTGAATGTCGCATTCAGGGATCCAAAGATAAAACGTCAACCTGCATGGCGGTGTCCTGCACGGTGATTTCGTCCTGGGCCATAGATTCGTTTAGACTTACCTCTACACTACCCACCTGGCTCAGCTCGTCTTGGCTGGCCATGTCACGTGCCTGGAATTAATTTAAAACGCTGCAATTTGGGGACAGTGGGGGGGGGGGGGGTTCGCTCCATACACCCCTGATCCGAGTCTGTGAATTTCGTGTGGGGTGGATGAGGCCGAATTCCACTCCTGGACACCAGTGTTGTGGTTTCGCCGACGCGTCGCCACGAGCACGACCCTCGATGGAGCAGTGGGCCGCCTCGGCTCGATCGCCCGGAATTACAGATCGCCGCCCGGAAGTCTGAGGTCGGCGGTCCTGGTTATTTTGGACCGAAAATACGCCAATGGGTAGACCACGTGGGTAGGGTGAATAGCCAAATTATCTATATACCTAAGTACCCACGTGGTCCAGCTACCGGGTATTTCACCCTCGACGGAACTCGTACGGAAACGAGCCGCTTAACGAGCCCGTTCCGTGTGCGAAGCCGAGCGTTTAATCGCCAAGTTCCGCCGGCCCGATTATCCTGTTACTCGTTATAGCGGCAATGACTGCTACATTTCCCACACGCACGACACACCCAGTCAATGGAGAATGACACGACGAGCTGAGTACATTTAAACAATTGGGTATATTTATTTACCAATGATGGTGGACTAGGGAGTACGCAAGAGGAGAGCTATACGCAATATCAAGCAAGGCAAATAATATACAGGCAAAAGCACTTAACAGTTCACTACTTATCAAACGGCCCACGGACACCACAACACACAACACACACACAACACGGACACTCTTGGGTCTTCATTGCGCCTGCAGCCGAGGAGGACAGTCCGGCTGTGAGAGCCAGGGGGCGGCAGGCTACCTGGCCATGTAGCGCGGCTGCAAGTCCCCTTCTCTTGGGGCTGGTGTCGCCGTACTAGCCAGGTGCAAAGGGACGAGACGTAGGCTCTGGAGCCGGAACGAGGCCGGTCGCCGAGAGGCCAAAGTGATGAGCCGGAAGCGAAGAAGCGGGAGGAGAGGACAGAACTGTACCAGAACAACTCCAAGAGAGCCGACGACGAAAATCTCCTCAGGACCCTTATATCCACCCCTCCCACTCAGTCGAACGCTTGTCCCTCCCCGCTCACTCTCCCATTGGACAGGAAACATCGTTCGACTCCTTGTCCGCTCGCCATTGGACAGGCGCGCGGTGGCGGGGGCTCCATCCCTCTGGCGGAGTCTCCAGCGGGGGAGTTTCGTGGCTCCGCCTAACGCTTCATCTCGATTGTCGAGGGCGCCGCGTGGCCACTCCCCGAGTCCGCCTTCTTCACACCGGACGACCTTCTGCGCTGCCCCCTCACATTCCTCTCCATCGCCAAAGCGGGCAGCAAACCCGCGATTGCCAGTGGAGGAAGCGAATGCAGGTAGGGCGATGCGGTGTGGTCAGCGGTAATGTCGTGGCGCAGGCGGTGGTGTAAAAATGAACTAAAAGAAAACCTGACATTATAATAAATCACAGCACAGGAACATTTAATTACCCTTTAGACTCGGGAAAGGGCTATCTATTAAACACGTACTTACGAGATAACTAATCTATAGGAACCTGAATGTTCGTGTGCTCATGGCTTCCAGATTCACAACAATACGTATATATATATAACAGTATAAATATTAGATTGTATGTCTGTATCATAAAATAAAATCCATTGAAATGTCCCAAAATACGGGCCTTTCATACATATATTTATATATAAATACACACACACACACACACACACACTATTAAGAATCCATCGTACAATGTCAGATTATTAATAATGACTATAAAGATGCGCTTGCAACGGCTGAGGTCGACAGTTAGACCTACCGTTGTTGAGAATTGTGGTCATCAAGAGCTCTTTCACAGGCGGTCACCAATTGCTACATGACTTGGCAGCCTATAGTACTGCTCTGGATAAGCCACAACCTCCATGAACCATATCACAACTCATGTAGAATATACTCTTCCTTAACGGTGTATCACATGTAATTTTATGATGGAACAGTACGAACCCCACAGCAGGGTGTCCTCGCCGATGGCTGTGCGGTGCCACTTTTGACAAAGTTTGTTCCTTAGTGTCAGGAAAAGTGCATGCTTGGCTTCGTAACACTTCATGTTGCATAATGATGCTGCACTCTTGCACATTATCGTTACAACAAACAGCTTTTAATTTCACTCCCTTGTGATATTACGCTGTGGAGTGCAGTAACTATATGCTTTGCATTTGTTTTTATATTACACCAGATATCAAACCGTTTTACCATGCTGTGTATCTTGTGTACGGTATTAATGGGATAATATACAATTATGGTTCCTTGATGGAGACATTGTGTTTCGTCTTGGTGTCCGTGGTGTCCCGCTTTTTGTAGAATAATTTAAAGTTTTTTTCAATTTTCAATTATTTCCCAAATTTTTAAATCTTTAATTTTTCCCTCAATTTTCAATTATTTAATTTTGGTCCATTTTCAATGTTTTTTTTAATTTCCCAAGTATTTGATTTTATAAATTTTTATTTATTTATTTTCAAAAAAATTCCATTTTTTATATTATTAATTTTTTCCATTCTTTAATTTTTTTTATTTTATTATTATGGTTCACCGAGGGAGGCATTAAGGTGTTTCATCTTGGTGTCTGTGGTATCCTACTTTTTGGAAAAAAAGAAAGTTTATTTTTTATTACGAGGCAGAATTTCAAGTGCTACCAATTGGCTAATATTCTCAGTTGGCTCTACCTGGAACCATCACCGATCTCCAATCGCAGCTCTCTCATTTGTCATGCACTTCATTGGCTCCTCCATATGAATGAAATTTTGTTTTTGACATTCATTTATTTTTTGATGTTGAAGGCTCCAGTCACGAATTGCATCATGCTACATGACATCTTCAGAGGCCAGGCTTATTTTAAACAAAAAAAAAGAACTGAAGAAATAGATAAGTGAAGAGAAGGAAAAGTAATCTAAGCTTTTTGAGGTATAATGGGAAATATTATCAAAAGTAAAGACTTGAGAAGGTAAAGAATTCCAGAGCTTAGCACTGAAGGGAAAAAAAGAAATTATAACGGCCCATGCTTGAGTTGCTAATGGCCACCCAATAATCATGTGACCCAATAATAATCATAGTATTTTGTGATTGAGCTAAAGGTGGAGGTATACAAGCAGCCATTTGTCGGCAGCAGAAACCGAAGTACTATCTATAGAAAGGGGAAAGAGAGCCAACATTATGGCATAATTCAAGCAAGTTGAGTTTTGAGTTCAGATTGGGAGAGTTAATTAGTCGGAATGCAAAACAGTACAACAGATGCATCTCATCCCTGGTTAATGAGATGAATTTAACCTTCTGTTGAAGGTTTGACTGTGTGTCATCATGGCGTCGTTATGGTGAACAAAACTGCAAATGGTGATAAGTTTTAAAGGAGACTTATGCAAGCAACAAGATCCTTTGGAAATATAAAAGATTTAAGGTTAAAATACACTTTCCTTCCTGTCCCTAATTAGGATGGAGGAACTGTTGATGTCATTGACTGAACACGTTTCATTCGTATTGTTTCTTTGAAGTATTCGTTTAAAAAAGTGTGCATTGATCTTCAATACTGTCTGCTGCTTTTAACTAAATGACATACAACTACAGAGCCCAGAGGTCGCCAGTAAGAAGGTCTCGTTATTGACAAAACCTCAGCCACTCAACTAGCCCTGCCATAAGCTAGACATCAACCTGATCTTCTCCAATGACCTTAAAATGGAGGTGATTCCACCGCCATCTGCAACCCTTTGCTTGATTTTACACCCAGTGCAACCTTATAGGAATATTTCAATCCATCATGTTGAACAGCGGGGGTCGGTCCATTTCACATTGTGGTTATCCAATGCATCATGCTCCATGGCCACCTCACTTGGCTCATAAATCTTTTTCAAAGGATCCAAAAACACGCTCCTCCTCCTCCCCATCTGCACATTCTCACTGCTGATTTCCATCCAAGATCCTTAATTTGATTTATGTCACTTATTGCTTATTGCTGGTTGGCTGCAAATTACACTGAGACACCTCCAACCAGGATCAAATAGGTGTTCATACAAGGATTTAGACTGAATTTCCAATGAGAAATGACACGTGAGATAACCATTCGTAGCAATTCTTTGCTCTAGTGTTCATATTAAAGTTTAAACCAACATTATCAAATGCCCAACAACGTTTATTGGCAATAATACATGCTTTCTCTAAAGCCAGCAATCCCATAATCCACTGGGACTTGGATTCCACCAGCTGTGCTTGGAGGGGGATGCATCACGAGGCATTCAATATATTAACTTGATTGCCCATTTGAGTTAAAGTTACTGCCAGACAATTAATGTTGATTCTCGATGGTATCTTTTTCAAGTGATAGAATGTTTGCCAGCACTTTGATGAAACTCTTTACCTGGAGCATGTGCACAAGAATTTGTCATCATTTTTATCCCACACCATGCAACAATGCCCGAAGCTCTATCATCCTCAAATTATTCCATAATGAATGAAAGTTAAGCTTTGCTGCCCTTTCTTTGTCTGTGAAATAGAACTTTTGAAACGAAAACTTAATGTGCATTAAACATCTTTGCTCTCCATAGCTGAATGCGACATTTAATACAATTACTTTTGAAATCTCACGTGATAAATCAAGCTCAATTACAATGGTATGAGACACACACACACACACAAAAAATAGAAAACATTTGAGTTCCACAACATCCCTGAAACAATCATGCAGCTTCATGCAAAAGAGAGAGAGTGAGAGAGTTAAGAGATTGAGAAAGAAAAAGAGATCCCTCTATAAATTATCAAACATAATACATTTAAGGGGAAGTGTGCAAATTCATTGTTGACATTTCTTCATAACTTGCAGCAAACTCTGGCTCGGACCCTAATGTCGGTGCGATGATCAAACAATGATCCATAGTAAATACACAATGTAAACAAAAACAAAAACAACTTTCGCAATGGGATACGAAGCTCAACACAACTACATATCATGAAACGCTGCATAAAATCTGGTTTTACCAATTTAACCAAGTCATTATCCTGACTCTGGCACCTTGCTCACTTTTTGCTTCTGGCATCAAAGGCCAACTTCATTCTTAGCATGCCAACTTACTACAAACAGACAGTCAGCGCGTATTCTTCAATGGTGTCAATTTGATCTCCTTTCTCATTGGCGGCTGGAGTACCTCAAGGCAGCGTCTTGGGTCCACGTTTGTTTCTCATATACATAAAAGACCCCTCTGATGCTCTTTAAAGCCTGTTTTCTTCTCAACAGACGATTCCAATGAGATGTGTGGACGAAGTCTTTCTAGGCCATCACAAGTTAAAGTTTTACTAAAGATGGACTTGGCACGAAGGAGTATATCCGGTCTGCAGTTGGGTTTGGAGGCCAGTTTCGATACACTGTTTGCCATGCAGAGGTCATAATTGATGGTGAGGCCAGCATCTCAACAAAATGAACCTCTTCCAATCTTGGGTATCATACACCCATGTACCCACTTCAAAACTTGTCTCTCCTGGAAGCTATAGAGTATCTCCCTAATTCTCAGCAGTGCTAAAGCTTTCAAAAGCATCTGCATCTCTCAAAAACAAGCAGAAACACAAGACCTGCTGCACTCTCATTGCAAACAGGTTGGTGGCACCTTTGTTTTCTTCTGCATCTTTTCTGGTTTTGCTGCCTTTTTGCTTTCGCTTTTCTGCACCTCCAGGATGCACACGTTATTCTAGCATCCTCACCTTGTTAACCCTCCAAAATAAGGTCTTGCTGCTCACCTCCACTCCGTTTTACTCTTTTCTCCGACTTGTGGAACCGCCTTCCTGAGTCTGTTCAATCCCATTCCTCCTTCAAGTCAGCAGTACATATAACCCTATCACGTCATCTTCCATCTTCATGCACAATCCTTATCCCAATTAAGCCTCCTTTAAACAACCTATCTTACGTACAGCTTATAAGGTTTGTTTTGCTCGATTCGCTCCTCTTTTTACCTCTGCCACCGAAGGTGAAGGAGGTTATGTTTTCACCCCTCTCTGTCTGTTTCTCTGTGTGCAGGACATCTCAAAAAGTTGTGGATGGCTCCAGATGAAATTTAGTGGGCATGTTGGGTATCTGTGACAAGGAAGAAGTGATTTAATTTTGGTGGAGATCCGAATCCGGATCTGGATACGAGAGTTATTTAATTTTTAAGTGATTCTTCGTCATTGAGAGAAAGGGCCAAAAACGATATAATCCTGTATAGCATGATATTTCAAAAATGTATTGGGCCCGATATGTTCTCGGGGATCAGGCATTACGTGGCGAAGGTATGCGCTCTACCGAGTGCCCTTCTCGTTCTGTTCCTTTTCTTGTCAGCCTGTTACATGACTTTTCCCACTGCCAGTTTGATGCCCCTTTCCCCTCCATGATATCACACTTCGACGAGTTCAGCTTTTGCATTAAAAAAAACGACAAAAACAAAAACAAAAGTTTGAAAAATTACATGAATCATTCATTAATCTCACATTTCACAGGTCTGACACTTTTCAACTCGAAGAAAGCACGAATGTGCAGTCGTCAACATTTTTTTTAAGACTGCAATCTGCATGAAGGGTTGAATAGCTGAACCAATCACTCTACAGCCACGAGCTGCTAATTTTCTCCCAATTCTCAGGAGCACCACATTTATGAACATGCCTAATTAGGAGATTGTCACCATTTATTGGTGATTTAAATCACCGAAGGGTGTATTAGTTAAGCACAATTATATTGAGGAGGGCATTCATAACAGGAGCAACAACACCATCAACAAGAGATGCTTTCAATAACATAAATGAAGAATAAAAACATACCCAAGTAATAAAAGAACAACTGTCATATTATTAGCAGAAGTTAAAGTATAATTCCATTTGAACAGCAATATTGCAAAACATTGTACCCTAAACATTGTTCACTCAAGTGAACATGACAAAATGATTAAAAAAAATTTTTTTAACAACTTTTGCTAATTATCTTGCGGTGATTTATTGAATGTGTAAAAATACTCTGAAGAAGGCATGATTAAAAGTTGATATACTTCCATGCTACATTAGTGTGTGAGATTATTAAACGAGTAAGTGGAAGTAATTTTACAGAACATGCTTAAAAAACGAGCCGTGTTTCATTAGTATGCCCGAGGTTCAGCTCCCAGGCAATCTGTATTACGGTGGAGGTTATCGAGCGAATGAAGTGGAGAGTAGGGTGGGCTCGTTATTCGGAATAAATAGGGTCTGCGGCCCTAAAGCCCCACTTTTCTTCCTTTATCACTGCTCCTAAGACTCAGTGCAGATGTTAGCATCGTGAATGGGCAGGGCGTTTTTCAGGTTTGTGGCTGACTGTGGGTGGGGCAGGTGGAACAAAAGGAGCGATGTCTTGAGACTTCATGAAGGTCAGGACCTGGTCTGGGATTTCCGCAAGTACATCACGGGCAAGTCGCTCGATGGACAATACTTCTTCACCACCTCGTTCGACATAATCTCGAAAAGGAACAAACTGGGAAAGGAAAATAAAGTGGTTTTTTTTTTTAGTGAAGTCATGGTGAAAACATCATTTTAATGTTGTTTCCAGTAAGGTTTAGCATTAACATATCAGTTGAATAATGTGCTCTCTGTACAGAACTAAAACCATGGCACGGTCATTGTGATGTAATTACCCCATGCGTGCGAAGTGAAAAGCGGCGTTAAGCAATTGATTCACTTTGTCTGTTGGTCTGTCTACAGACGTCAGTCTATGATCCAGGAACTACTTAATTTGAATTGAATGTTATATTTTGAACACATCGGAACACAAACCAGCAGCCGAGCAGTACCGCACTTTGGCTCTGAAATTGCCAAATTGTACGAAATCCCATCCTGAGCTTGCATGCGCAGAAAGGAGTGAGGTTAATTTTTACTTACGAAATCTAAAGATTTCATAAGTATATTGATGACTTCCGTCATCTGTTTGTGTGTTTGTGTGTTTGTGTGTTTGTTTGTAGGCACGATAACTCGAGAATGGAAGAAGTTACCAATGTCAAATTACACCACGTGATTCAGGAGGGTGATGGCTAGCGCTGATTAGATTTTGGTCAAAATCGGTCAAAGGTCAAGGTCACGGTGAGGTCAAACATTCGATTTTTGATGGTTTGGTACAGAATCATTGTAGAAACTTCTGGTTTGCGTCGCTACCTTCTCTAGAGACAGCTTTTATTAGACAAGGTCAGAGGTCAAGTTGACGATTTCGTAAGTACCAGTCTATGACTGCTTGTTAGTTTGCTTGCCTGTCTGTGAGTCAAACAAAATTAAAGATCATTCCAAACAGGAAACTTACTGTTTATAGGGACATCATAAAGGGCACAAACAATGGCAAAAGTGACGTGTTAAACCGGGCGAGTGTAAAAGACAGTGCATCCATCAACTTCCAAAAAAGTTTTTTTTTTTCCTTCAGCTTTTAAAACCTTTATTTTATTTCAATCGATTTATAGACTTGAACACTGCAGAACACAAATTGCCTTATTGGCACTTTCAAAACCCTTCTGTTTAGCAGTACTTGGACAAATATTTATGCCGTCTGGTGCCCTGACGGCAGAGTAACTGTGAGATTCAGCATTCAGACCAATATGGCAGGCAGTGCCTTGAACTGTTTGTTTAAAGCAAAACGTAAAGCAAGACTTTAAAAGACCCTTCCAATGTCGTTTTTTACATTTTTTATTTTTCAAAACTGCATGGGGTGAGGTGTTCTGTGAATTATCGAGTTGAATCATGTCACCATTTTAAATTCCACAGAAGTTTCTCGGCTTTCTTGTTTCGCATACCTGCACGATATCTCTTTCAGCCACTTTATCTCCTGAAGACAACCGTACCTCATCCCCATCGAGTTCCTCCATAGCTGCAGATTGTAAGCATACGACCGTATTAATATGAACCATGATAAAATGAGCTCATTGTACTCCTTGTGTAGTCCCCACTTACCCTCAAACTCAGCAGGTCCAACGCCCACAATGATGATGGACATCGGGAGAGATGACGCCTGCAGAAACGGGAACGAGTGCAGCAAAACCACAGCCATTATTACCAGAAAGATGCTATGGATGCCGATGAAGGCTAACAGCAGTGTTAAATCAAACCATGGTATGAGGGTGGTTCAAACTTGAGCTTGACTTTCAAAAATATTTAAATCCACATAATGTGCCATTTCTCAATGAGAGATTATATCTCTGTGGAGTTTGTAATCAATGCCCATAATGAGTAATCACGGGTTTACCGCATTAACGTATATGTCCTGAAAACCAACATGGCGCCAAATGAGATAACAACGAGGATGGAATGGAAAATAATTGCGAAATTTCAAGTAAACGCAAATATCAAATAACAAGGCCATTGTTATTTACAAATGGAAGGATGCACACGATGGTGATGTTTGCCTGTCAAGGTTGGTTATATAAACAGATGTCCTGGTTAAAAGTGAACCACTCTCATATATTACTGAAAGATCATGGCAAACACAGCAGTGAATGACTAGACTTTAGGCTCGAGAGATCACACATAACATGGCATTAGTTACGCCACGCACGCGAAGCGAAAAGCGCAGATAAGCAATTGGTTCATGTCTGTCCGTCTGTCCATCAGTCTTATTAGTTTATGATCAAGAAACAACTTATTTAAATTTAATGTTACATTTTGACCACAAATCGGAACGTGAATAGGAATACAAGTTTGCCGTTTTACAGTACTTTGGCTCTGAATTTGTCCCAATGGTACACGCACAGAGAGGAGTGAGATTATATATTTACTCTGTCTGTCTGGCAGTCAAACAAAATTGAAAATCACTCTAAACAGGAAGCCTAGTGTTGGCTTAGTGGCTAGGGCGGCTGGCTTAGGATCCTAGGGTCCTGAGTTTGAGCCCTGTTGGCTGCTGAATTAACACCAGGTAGGGTTGACTTGACCTGTCATCCTTCCGAGGTCAGCAAAATGAGTACCAATGTGTACTGGTAGAGGGGAACAGCATCAGCATCACAGCCAGGCTTCCAAGAAATGATAGCTACCCGGCAGCCAAGCTGCCATTCGCAAGAACAGAGATTCCAAACAGGAAATCTACTGGATACGTCATAATGGACACGTACAACAGGCACGAAGAACTAATGTAACGTGTTAGAAAGGGTGATGTAATAGACACTGGGTAAAACGGTGGTAAAACCCAGAATTAATTGTATATATGCCTTTAAACCTCTTTAAAACTCTATTTAAGTTGAATTTATTATATACTTAAAGACTGCATAACATCAAACGCCTTCATCAAACCTCCAAAAACCATGTAATATATCAATATATTGCATGAGAGGCCATGACATGGCGGAGCGGACATATCGAGTGAAGAACAGCCCGCCAATATGGCTATGTACGGTGCTGATGCAATGATTATGGGGATTTATTCACCAAATTAATCAAAATAGGCCGTTAAAATAATAACCCCCTCAAACCCCACATCATCATCATCATCATCATCATCATCTCCATCAACTCGTCTATCATCGCCACCATCAACGTCGCCATTGCATTATTGGATCAAATTTATCATCATCATTATTAAAGGTAAGTTTCATGATCATAATACAGTAACTCAAGAAAATAAACTTTATTTTGTGTTCTTCATACAGGAAAATGAGCCTGGTGGTGGCTCAACAGTTAAAGTGGCTGCCTTTTAAGATCTTAGGGTCTTGAGTTTGAGCTCGTCATGTCATTAAACATCAGCTGGGTTGACTCAGCTTGTCGTCCTTCCGAGGTCGGCAAAGTGAGTACCAGCCTACTGGAAACAGGGGGCACTGCATCAGTGGCACAGCTTCACTCCCAGCGATGGTGCAATCAGCAGCCACAGGCTGCATATGAAATAATACTACTTTATTTTATGCTCTTAACTTTTTTATTCATTAAAACAAATAGCACAAAAACAATGCACAAACATGTTAATTCAGTGTACAGTTTGGCCAAATGTTGAAGTTGAAGTCCCGAACCTGACGTTTGCCATTACCCCCTAAGTTTGCGGATTTGCGGTTCACGGGGATTTTCAAGAATGTAACCCCCACGAACGGCAAAGCCCTCCAGTATATACTTGAACACTATGTGGTGTATCATGTTCTATGAACTCTCTACAGTAGTTGTCTTTTTTATTTTTTTTTAGTACAAATCACTGGCATCTCAATATTCTTACTCCCAACAGAGTTCACTTAAGCTCCTTGTCACTCTGTTGTCATGACTGTATATTCTCACCACTCATTCTTTGATGTTCTACAGCAGATTCTCCCTCCCGATTCTCTGCAGGTCTTTATAACACATTTCTTGCTCACCACTCCATCCTCCAAATGATTGATTCACAACAGAACTGCAGCTCTATTTTAACAGTTTCTACATCAAATCTCAAGCTCTCGACTGAACTGTCATCACCATGCTCCACAGGCTCTGCACAAAAGCATTTCATCACTGTCCACTCCCACCAACCCACCGCAACAATGGCCTCCTTTGTGGTTTCCATGTCCGAGATGACTCCGTCTGTGAGGATGAGCAGTACAAAATACTGGGAACCATCCATCACCTCCGCTGCTTGTCTGAACAAAACGACAATGTGTGCAACAGGATAATCCATCAGTAACTGTGTGCTGTCAGGCCTGCTAGTCCATGTGGAACAAATGCCAGTCTGCTCATCTGCCATTCCTGTCATTCAAAAGGGGTGGATAGGAGGTACCATATATCGCTCGGATTTCACAAGCCAAAGATGTCAATGAAAGCACCATCATACTTCTCTAGAAGAGTCATCTCTACATCCTGTATATCATTTTTCTAAGTATTGTAGGTATCAATGTCTTAACTGCTGTGATCACTAGATATTTCATGTCAAATATTGTTTCAAAGGGCTTACAAGATAGCTTCGAGGTATGCACTCTCACCTTTTGAGCTGTCTAGCCTGGGTTCGAATTTCGACCAAGCTATATACTGTCACCCTGGGGTTTTGCATGCAGGGGATATATTAATTTGTGCATCATCCATCCAATGGACGTTAAACCAGAGGACTCGTTTACCGTAACTGGTCATCGGATGCTGCAGATCCCACAGTGTCTTTCACAAATTGTAGGCGAGTTATTGCTAGTACCCTGGACAAGTTACAAAATGCTGCCACCTTCAGTCATACGTCATAGCCTGGCCAGTTGATTCATGAAATACTTAGGCCACAGAAACCTTCCCTGGCTGACCCCTCAAGAAGGTAGGAAAAATTGGAGCTGTTAAAAGAGGTAGGAGAAGAGAGAAGTCAGCCATGTCTTGCATTTGGGAGTCCCTAATTGGTTGTGAAAAGATGGGTCGACTCATTTTGCGTTCTCATTTGAACCGACAACACCTGATGCTCGGAATCCAGGTTCAAGTCTCGTCCCTCCAACAGACACACACACACACACACACACACACACACACACACACACACACATTGATGAATCATCCTACCAGCCTGTCTGCAAAACACCAGAATGACAGTTCATTGCTGTGTCGAGATTCAAACCCAGGAGAGACAGCTTAGAGACAAGCGTGCATACCTCTAGGCTAACCTTTCAACCCCTGAATCATCAAGTTTTTTTCAAATAAGGATGTGAAGTGTAAGATTGGATCATGATCAGACTATAGTTATTCTGAGATGTACATCAACTCCATAAATAAACACACAGACACACGCTTCACAGCTCGATCCATGAATCGTGATCCATTACCAAAACGAACGGTGGATACTTCAACACCTGAGAGGACTCCGTTCCACCTTTTGAAACCCGCATATTGAGTTAACGACCAACAACACACCACACACACACACACACAACACACACACACAACACACACACACACACAACGGTGCCTTTGTAAAGTTTTTGAATTGTACGGATGGAATGGCATGATTCTTTCGTTGAATTTTCCAATTAGTGCAATATGATTATAGAATCGTTTGCAAACTTTTGTACAGAATGGCAATTTACATCCCAACGGAATCTCTGCTGACGAGATTATTGCCCCGTCCCAGAGAATTCCGTGCACTTAATGACCCAGAAACTTCTCAGAAGATGAACAACGAGAGAAGAGGACAATTTCTATTCTCACAAGAAAATTAAACTCTCGTGCCAACGTGAAAGTAGCCGGAACAAGCTGAGAGTTTAACAAGCTACCTCGCAGTCGTATATCTGCAGCGCTTGCAAGAAATCTCTCATGAAATATACAACAAAGTTCTTTTCTGCGCAGCACCAGCTGGTGGCAATAAACACCAGGAATGCCAAAGAGTTTTCCTTTCCAATTTGCTCGGCAGTAATTCCCGAAAGGCTTACTCATTGCTGACACATTTGGGCCGAATCCTAAGCTGACAAGACATTTGCACCACCATGTCGTTGGCATCGATCACCTTCATGGACGAGTAAGTGTTTGTGCTTCGGATAAAAAGTTGAGAAAACTCCTCCATGTGTCCTGCTTTTCCTCGTCTTGCATTACACATCGTCCGAGGGCAGTCTCATCTCGCAAATAATGCTCTCATTGGCAAGATCTTCCTGGTACAAAAGCACTGGTTTGTTTTCAAGCTTCATCGGCGCTACGATCGGTCAAGATTTCCACCTTGTTTCGTGCAGCTTACGATGCAATACGTGGTGTGTGGTTGTGTTCTGTGGTTGGTTGCTTGCAACACCTGGCAACCCTTTTTATGACTGGAGCGAAGTTGGTGGGTCCACAGAGCTGTACCCTCCGCAGACTGCTGTGGTAGGCCCCGAGCACACCCTCGACTCCTTCGCAACATGGGTCGTCTGGGTTTCCATTCTGCGTGTAGTTGGAGAAATTGACAAAAAGGAGAATCAAGTTCATATCAACAGGATGGCAAAAGATCAGGTTAACCACCACTTCACTGATATTAGTGGATGGCTCTAGTTGTTGGCTTCTTACCCAGCAACCAATGGATTGAGTTAAACAATAACGGTCCAAACACACAATGCACCTAAGAATGGCTTCGACCATCTCTGGCCTGATCTTGTGAATATGACACGACCTTATTTAAGTTTGAAGATTTCCATGATTTGTGTGACAATTGCAAATCACTTATTGTGTGTGCTCACAGTTCTCCTTCCTTGTGGGTAACTTATTTTTCCTTTAGTTTGTCCATTTCAAATAGACCTGAGAGATAGACCATATCAATGGACATCTTCAGGCTAGCTACATCAGCTCCGACCTATACTATAATGTTCCTTTGGCTTTCCAGCTTGTCTTTGTTTCTCCTGTCACCGAAGGGGGAGGTGGTTATGTTTTCACCCCTCTGTGTCATGTTGGGTAGTCGATCTAGTCGAAAAAAAAAAAATTAGAAATTTGTTCTACCCTTATTATCAGTATATCCGTTGATATGTTTGTCTGTCCCTCTGTTCGGTCCAGTGCTCCGTTAATACAATGGCGATTTCGATGAAACTTGGTTGGTAGGTTCATACCATGACCTAGTTGTGTGCAAATGAGAACCGTTGCTATGGACACCACCGTTGCCTAGCAACGGGACTTTGAAATTTTTGAAAAAATCATAAAAAATTTATTTTTTCGAAAATCAAAAATCGGGTCACGACCGACTGTGGGCAGTACATTCAGCCATATTGTCAAAATTTCCAGCCGGATCCTATGAAAACTGTCGGAGAGAATAGACTTTGATGAACCCTGGTCGAAAACAATAAAAAACGAAGTCGTTATATCTCAGAGACTATGAGTCAGATATACATGAAACTGGTATGGTGGGTTCATGGTATGTCCTAGTTATGTGTGAAAAAAGACCGTTGCTATGGACCCCTCCGTTGCCTAGCAACGGCCGAAAAACCTCTAAATGTGGGGGTATTTTAACGAAAAAAACAATCTGCAGCATTAACCCTTGAAGCAAGAATCATGAATTTTCTTGTGCTTAATCCTCAGGTCATTCCCCATAGAACGGGCCCATCGCGTCAGTTCTATTGGTAGTCCGACTACCCATGTCCGCCTACCGGCTTGTTTGTCTGTTTGTCTGTGTGCAGGATATCTCAAAAAGTTATGGATGCATCCGGATGAAATTTGGTGGGCAGGTTGGGTGTGTGACAAGGCCAAACTGATTAGATTTTAGTGAAGATCCGGATCCGAATCCGGCGACTGGAATTTTTGAAGTGATTCTTCACCATTGAGAGATAGGGCCAAAATGATATAGAGCACAATATCTCAAAAGGTTGTGGACGGATTCGGAAGAAACTTGGTGGACACGTTGGGTGTGTGACGAGGAAGAAGTGATTCAATTTTGGTGAAGATCCGGATCAGGATGTGGATACGAGAATTATTTAATTTGTAAAGTGATTCTTCACCATTGAGAGATGGGGGTCAAAAACGATATAGTACTGTATAGCATGATATTTCAAACATGTATTTGGCCCGATATGTTCTCGTGGATCAGGAATTACGTGGCGGAGGTACACGCTCCACCGAGTGTCCTTCTAGTTGTAAATTTAATGATTGTCAACATTGCAGCTTTTCTTTCAATTTAAACCTGCTGAGTGATGCGAAACATCATGACCCATAGTGCTTTGCCAACACATTAATGGCAACCCATTCTGTAGTTGTTAGGGTTTTTTGGAACCTAAACAACACATTGCAATGAGATATAGACAGAAAAAGGTGATTTGGCCCATCAAGTCAGTGCTACACTCCACCCAATTCTCCAGCACAAATACCAACAGGTAACTCAATTATATAAGTACACCTAGTCTTTCAAGACCTTTGTTTCATTTCAAAGACAAGAGCTATCAATATGGAATTAATTACCAGAGAGAGAGAGAGAGAAATACATCGATGTCGTCCAGTCAGCCTACTAGAAAGTCAAATCAGAGCCCAAATTCGAAAAGTTTTGAGATCATGTCATGGGGTTTCAAACCTTGAATCTGAGTTGTAAGATTTTACATCCTGTTCTAAGCCTTCTTGGGTTACTCAATTCTTGGCTCACTGACTTCCTATACTCTCAATGGAATCCTCTCATCTCCTCTCCCTGTCAATGCTGGTGTCCCAAAGCAGTGTTCTCGGCCCCTTACTATTCCTAATCTTCATAAATGATCTCTGTGACTCCCTGAAAAATCCTCTTTATCTCTTTGTTGATGACTACATCCTCTGCCAGGACAACCCTCATCCTTCAGACAGGGAGGCTGCAGCTTCTTCCCTCTCTTCAGACCTTGAAATAATCACAAGCTGATCAACACACTTGGAATATGTCTTTAACTCCTGACAAGTCTCATACTCTCACTCTGTCTTTCGAAAAGAACTGTGTGGCAAACCTTCCCATCTACTTTATTCAAAATCTTCTCGAAAAAGTTCAGTTACTCAAACGCTTGGGTCTGACTATCGTCTTATCAGTCATGATCTTTCTTGGGCAAACCACATTTCAAATTTTGCTTCCAAAGCCAGCCACCAACTGGGCATACCTCCATCATACAAAGTCCTTCATTGGCACACCTGAACTCCTATCCACCTACAAGGCCTTCATCCGCAGTTTGGTTGGAGTACTGCTCTACCCTCTGGGTGAATGCCCCTGCCTCACACCTTCCTCAGCTTGACACCTGGGAAATGGAGGCTTTCAAGATCATTGTAATCTCCTGCGATAAAGCTGAGTCAAGGACTTATCACTTTGCCAACGCAGACAGGTTAGTGGTCTCTCTGTCTTTCTTCCAACTCTTTTCTGGTCCTCAACCTCTGCCTCCTCTATTCTTTGTACCCCCTCAACCCCCCCCCCCCCTCCGGTTTCTACAGAGTGCATGTGGTCCACCAGCAACCCCCTTTGGGTGAAACTCCCAAAATCTAGAATCATTGCTCACCCACACTCATTTGTTCCTCTTTTTCCCCCCACCTGTGGAACCAACTTCCACATTCTCCTTCTTCCCTCCAGCTCTTCAAGTTAGCTGTTCTTCACCATCTCAGATCATCCCTCATCCAA
This sequence comes from Eptatretus atami, assembly GCA_035128595.1. Classification (NCBI taxonomy): domain Eukaryota; kingdom Metazoa; phylum Chordata; class Myxini; order Myxiniformes; family Myxinidae; genus Eptatretus; species Eptatretus atami. The sequence goes on along the minus strand of CM068954.1, from coordinate 33,538,609 downwards.
AATCATGATCTCTTCTACCCTTGTTAAGACACATGTCCCCTCCACCAGACAATGTCCAGTTTTTCCTTCCTGAGAGTTTGCTTTTGTATCCATCTTGTCAACCCCTGCATTTCCCCCTACCCCTCATCATTAGCCAGATCCCTTGTTTGTCCGTCTCAATCTATTTTGACCATCGACCCTGATGTTGGTGATTTTGCCATCTTTATGCTGTTCCTTATGTGCTGATGCAACCTGATCCATTCTGTGTTCAAGCTCTTCCACGAGTCTTGACTTTGTATTCCAAAAATTTAAAATAACTGCATTGCAGTCTCGCATTAGATATCAAAATATAAGGAAGGCATCTTGAACATTGCCTTGACACTTTAATAGGACTATGGTGCACTATTATATGTTGGAATTTCATGAATTACAATTGCAACATTAAGTTGACAATGTGATACGACGTTATTGTGGAGGCCCGACATAGCTGTCAGGGCAGCAGAATTTCAAACTGTCTGCAGAAAATGCAAATATTGCACAGATATAAATAAAATAAATAACAGGTAAGATCAGGATGAATATTATGTGTGTGTGTGGTGTGTGTGTATATATGTATATGTATGTACATATGTATGTATATATATATATATATGTATATATGTAGGTATATAGATATATATGTATATATTTGTATATATGCAGATATACATATATATATATATATATATATATATATATATATATATACACATACATATACATATTTTATATATATATATATGTATACATATATATTATATGTTGTTGTTCGTCTTCCGGCTGCTCCGTTAGGGGTCGCCACAGCGGATCATCCGTTATGATCCGCATACTGATTTGGCATAGGTTTTACGCCGGATGCCCTTCCTGACGCAACCCTGGTCGCCTCTTACGACACAGGGTTAAGGATTGGGTTTCGCCATGATTCCGGCCTGCCCTACACCCTCTCATAGTGTGGCCCAGCGCAGAGCTCCCGTCCTCAAGCGATCCTCCAACCCAAGCCTCCGAGTAGCCGGATTACAGGCGCACGCCACTACACCCGGTAATATATATATATACATATATTATATATACACATACATATACATATACATATACATATACATACATAATACGTATATATTATATATATAACATATATATATAATATATATATATATAATATATATATAAAAATATATATATATATATCTATATATATATATGTATGTATATACATATGAATTTATATATATAGATATGTAGTATATATATACATATATATAATATATATATATGTATATATATGTATGTATATATATACATAGACACATATATGACACATATTATGTATATTATAACATATACACATATTTGACAAAATGACGGAAAAACTTGAACAACGCTACTGCACAAATTTTGTGTAAATTTTGGCGATTCCAAGTGGAAACGATCCGCAAGATTCAACAGGCCTTCGGGAATGAAGCAATGGGCACCACACAGATAAAAGAGTGGTACAACGCTTCAAAGATGGTCGCACATCAGTGGAAAGTGAAGCATGTTCTGGTAGGCCCTCAACCTCCTGAAATGATTTCATCATTGACCAAGTGAGGACCTGCTGATGCAGGATCGTCGAATCACGATCAGAGAACTTGCAGACAAGGCGGGCGTCAGCATTGGATCCGTTCATTCCATTGTGACTGAGGATTTGGGCTTAAGGAGAATCTCAGCGAAGTTTATGCCAAAGCTGCTAACGATCGAGCAGAAGCAACTCCGTTTGGAGATCGCACAGGACGTGCTGGAGACTGTGAACAGCGATCCCAACTTCTTCAACACAGTGACACTGGCGATGAGACCACAGTGATCCGTCATTTTGTCAAAAACGAAAATCCGACGGCGCTCACTTACACTTCCTCACTCATCGGCGGTCTGTCGGCGACTGACAGCTTCTGCAGGCGGGAAAATATTCAGGCATACGGATTAGGATCGCCTACATACGTGCACCAAACACGCCTCCCTAGTTCATTTGTTACGCACGAAAAGTAAGGTTGGATACTTTTGAACACACCTCGTATATATATGTATATATATATATAATTATATATTATATTCACCGATCTACCTGTTATTTATTTTATTTATATCTGTGCAATATTTGCATTTTCTGCAGACAGTTTGAAATTCTGCTGCCCTGACAGCTATGTCGGGCCTCCACAATAACGTCGTATCACATTGTCAACTTAATGTTGCAATTGTAATTCATGAAATTCCAACATATAATAGTGCACCATAGTCCTATTAAAGTGTCAAGGCAATGTTCAAGATGCCTTCCTTATATTTTGATATCTAATGCGAGACTGCAATGCAGTTATTTTAAATTTTTGGAATACAAATTCAAGACTCGTGGAAGAGCTTGAACACAGAATGGATCAGGTTGCATCAGCACATAAGGAACAGATAAAGATGGCAAAATCACCAACATCAGGGTCGATGGTCAAATAGATTGAGACGGACAAACAAGGGATCTGGCTAATGATGAGGGTAGGGGGAAATGCAGGGGTTGACAAGATGGATACAAAGCAAACTCTCAGGAAGGAAAAACTGGACATTGTCTGGGAGGGCGACATGTGTCTTAACAAGGGTAGAAGAGATCATGATTTTGGATGAGGGATGATCTGAGATGGTGAAGAACAGCTAACTTGAAGAGCTGGAGGGAAGAAGGAAATGTGGAAGTTGGTTCCACAGGTGGGGGGGGGGGGGAAGAGGAACAAATGAGTGTGGGTGAGCAATGATTCTAGATTTTGGGAGTTTCACCAAAGGGGGTTGCTGGTGGACCACATGCACTCTGTAGAAACCTGGAGGGGGGGGGGGGTTGAGGTACAAAGAATAGAGGAGGCAGAGGTTGTAGGACCAGAAAAGAGGTGGAAAAAGACAGAGAGACCACTAACCTGTCTGCGTTGGCAAAGTGATAAGTCCTTGACTCAGCTGTATCGCAGGAGATTACAATGATCTTGAAAGCCTTCATTTCCCAGGCGTCAAGCTGAGGAAGGTGTGAGGCAGGGGCATTCACCCAGAGGGTAGAGCAGTACTCCAACAAACTGCGGATGAAGGCCGTGTAGGTGGATAGGAGTTCAGGTGTGCCAATGAAGGACTTTGTATGATGGAGTATGCCCAGTTGGTGGCTGGCTTTGGAAGCAAAATTTGAAATGTGGTTTGCCCAAGAAAGATCATGACTGATAAGACGATAGTCAGACCCAAGCGTTGGAGTAACTGAACTTTTTCGAGAAGATTTTGAATAAAGTAGATGGGAAGGTTTGCCACACAGTTCTTTTCGAAAGACAGAGTGAGAGTATGAGACTTGTCAGGAGTTAAAGACATATTCCAAGTGTGTTGATCAGCTTGTGATTATTTCAAGGTCTGAAGAGAGGGAAGAAGCTGCAGCTCCCTGTCTGAAGGATGAGGGTTGTCCTGGCAGAGGATGTAGTCATCAACAAAGAGATAAAGAGGATTTTTCAGGGAGTCACAGAGATCAT
>CM068954.1:33488395-33503191 GCA_035128595.1 Eptatretus atami | reverse complement strand
CAACATTGGCTCAGTTTGAACGCTGATTTTCTTGAATCCCGATTTAGCGTGACCCCGCTTCTTTCGCGATGACATTTTATGGACCTCAACGATCCCGTTATAACGGGGCCACACTGTAGTTGTTTATCATTATCAACTATTATGTACTGTACATAATTGTATGTGCTATACTGTACTTTTATACGACTGGCAGCGCTATGACGGCCACGACGTCACTAGGTGATTGGAATTTTTCAGCTCCATTATAATATAATCTTATGGGACCACCGTCGTATATGCGGTCCGTCGTTGACCGAAACGTCGAAATGCGGTGCATGACATATTATATATATACACATACATATACATTATACATACATATATATATATATACATATACATATACGTACATATATATATACATATACATACATATACATACATATATATATATATATATATATATATATATATACATGTACATATACGTACACATATACATCCATATATATATGCATATATACATATATATATATATATACATACATACATACATATATGTAACACATGCGATGCCAATAGCAGTTGACATACAAGTAACAAGCCCAATCACATCTCTCACCTGTAATTGGAGGATGATTGGGTCTTAACATTTGTGTCCAAGTTTAAGTATTTTTAAACCTCTCAAGTTTGAGTTTAAGTCTCAAGCCTTGCAGTGTCCAGTAAAATAGTCCAGTAAAAGTGACTCAAATCTGAGTCTTGCAAATGCGGCTGACACACTCGTGTCATCATTGATTAGTGTGATTTAGTCTTGGTTAATATATCCAGCAGATGTCCGAATGCAAAGAGTAGGTGTGGTGGAAGTGTGTGATAGCATGTGCTGAAACAGACCAGAGGAAACTCATGTGATGTGTGTCCATCTGGTGGAAGTTTGGCCCCAAAGCCAAGAGCAGGGAAAAGCCTATCGGAGTCATAGTCCTGGATGATGCTGCCCACAGAGCGTAATGCGAGTGCATAGGCCGATGGCTGGTATGGACACAAATAGTGCAGAGACGTGGGCTGTGAAGGGTTGCCTGCCGTACACACGAGATACACGCACACAAGAATAGGACTAACAAGGCTCCAGGGTGTATGCGGAGGCTTGGTGAAGTGTGAAATGATGTGGGACAAAAGGGACATGTGGCAAGCTGTGATTATCTCACACAAATAGTGAGGGTTCACCATCGAGTTATTGGATTGCAGAGAGGTGAGATGATGGAAAGTGGCATACAAGAAAGATGTTATACAGATGAGTACCGAGACAAAGCGTCCTCAGAAGACTAGTGATCAATGGAGACATAACATATGAGAACATCAAATCACTTTTTGCAATTCAGAGATTCCATGTTAATGGAAAAATGTAAGAACCACACAGCAGAAAACACACAAGCACAACTAACTCAATGTGTAGTGAACAAAGGCAAAGACTCAATGTCCAATGTTTTAGCCACAGAATGGACTTCAGGGACTCCGTAAGTCAAGGGAGTCCAAAAGCTAAATACCATATTAGGGCCGGAGAGACACAGGCTTGCAATTGACCATGAGAACCAAGCAACCATTCTCATTATTGCCTTTGTAGTTTGGTTTGGAGGTGGTGGAATGTGGTTGAAGAGTAGGTGGGTGAGAACAGTTGGAGAGGGGGAAGGGGCCTGAGAGGTGTGCAGGAATACCATAAGAAACAGGATAGGAAGCACAATAACAAAAGTAAGGAGAACGGCACTCAATAGAGCACATACCTCCACCAGACTGAACAGTTTACATTTTGTATCCACTGAGACTGGATTTGCATCCGGACCTGAACCAAAATCTAATTGGCTTGTTCTTGTCACCTACCCAACTCATCCACCAAGTTTTGTCATAATCCCTCCACAACCTTCTGAGATATGCATGGTGTTGGCTTTATGGTTAGGGTGGTGGACTTTGGATCCTAGGGTCCCGAGTTCAAATCCCACTCAGCTGTTGAATTAATACCAGGTGGGGTTAACCCGGCCTGTAATCCTTCCGAGGTCGGCAAAATGAGTGCCAGCATGCTGGTATACTGTGTTGGATTGGCAACCCGTCCAGGATTGTCCCAATACCAAGGAGACTGCTTAAGCAGCATCAACACTCTGCACAGAGTATGGTCCCAATCTCCCTCTCTCTTTTGAGATTAAGCTGTACTGTATATCATTTTGGCCCCATCTCTCAATGGTAGAATCACTTTAAAAATGATCTGATCCGAATACAGATCTTTGTCAAAATCTAATCAATTCGTCCTTCTGAAACACCAAACCTGTCCACGAAATCGTCCCAATCCATCCATAACTTTGTGAGATATCCTACTCACAGACAAACCAACAGACAGACCAAAAAAAAAAAACAGGGGTGAAACATAACCTCCGTCCACCCAATATTAACCCCCCCCCCTTCATTTAACATGATGAATGATTTCCTTAGAACATGTACCAGCTAAACTTGGCCTCGAATCTGAATGTGAACTGAAGCTGGAGAGTTATGTGTTGTTCCATCATGTGTCACACCATCTTCCATTTGACCTTACACACCATTTTCCTCCATCACATCACATCACAATGACATCTCCAAGATCAACGCAAGAAGCATGAGAGTTCCCTGCATAAGGAAAGTCAAAATTCCATCTTTGGTGAAGGCTTAAATCAATTTAGGCCAAATTGTGTGTGACTTAATGTTTCAAACGTATAAAGAGGTGCAAATGTTGAAAAATGACCCAATACACCTATATGTTGATATTCAGTCATTACGAGAGGGGAGAGGTGAATTGAATTTTTTTGAGGTTGAAAACTAAGGGAAGAGGGTGAAGATAAGAACGATAATGGAGGGTAGGGGAGCATTGGAGAGATGAATGAAAAAGGAGAAAGAGGTTTCCAGAGGATGTTCATTCCCACTCTTCCTTCCAGAGTTTCAAGCATGAAGTGCACCACCACCTCATGTCATCCCCCATTCTGACCCATGATCTTTATTAGCCCATTAACCATTCATAACCAAACCCTCTTCTTTGCTGATTTCAGCATTTCCTCCCTTTCTTTCTCGACTGTTCGTTTATTTCCTTGCAAGCTGCATGTGCCCAATTATTGCCCCGCTACCCCACCGCTACCTATCAATTTAACTTGCTCTTCAATGAGCCTCACTTTTGTACAAAAAAAAAAAGGATGGGAGGGAAGGGGCATGTATGCGACACACTGAGGAAGTGTTTGGAGAGGGCGAAGGAGTGTTGAAAATTTTCATAATTTTGCATACGTATCATAAAGACAGACGGCTTCTTTTGGTTCCAAGTATAAAAATTTCGACATCCCACAACATGCGTCCACCAATACAAGATAAAGAAAACACCCCTAGAGAGCCGTTTCACTCCTACAGTGATGTAATGGTCGCGTGCAATGATTCGCAACAGTGCGCAATCCAAATAACACAGGAGTTTCCAAGTTTGTTTCCTTCAATCCACACCAGCAAGCATTCTCACCATTAGATGCAGTGAAGTCAATGGCCACTGTGAAGTTGATTTGCATCCTGCAAAAGTATGAACACACGCACAGCAAGCAGGGAAAAAGCTCAAGATGTGTCAAAGTGTCAAGGAGTGAAACAATATACACAACCAAGTTGAACACCGAGATCTCTCCATAAACTAGTAAAGACTATGACACCGAAGAGGACGTGAGCAAGCTGAGCAATTTAACCATCGGTTTTGGACATGGGTGTCTACCTTCAGGAATCATCAGCATACAGACCGAGCAATTGGTGTGGAGTAGGGGTTTGGGGGGGAAGGGGAGAAAAATAAAAATAGACACTCAGATGCAGTCAAGAGAAAATATGAATACAAAAAAAAGAAAAGGATGTTAAGGACTGAGTGGTTGGAAATGAGCGTCATCACGATATATTGCATCGTGCAACTTTCGATGTACGCAGATTGAATATGCGGGCGATGGCTGCTCATGATTTATGAATTGTGCATCAAAGCAAAAGTATTTCTGGTGTGCCATCAAAATTTCATGGTGCTCACAGCATGTTACAAAACCTACAAACCCATCTGATTACAGTTGTGAAATCTTCTTTGATTTCACTCCTGACGTTTGCACATCAGCAGTTGCAGCTCATCGTCCCCTCACTGCAATACGCAGAGTTGGCAGCTCGACTTGTAAAGGTTGTACTGGGTGGAAATACACTAGGATCTTGGAATAACGAACAGATGCATTCCGTGAACTGGTTTTTAAATCTAAAAATTTAGTTTATCAGGAACCCCCCCCTCCCCCCACCTGGTAGAAAGGATGTCACCCAGTAATGAGATGATGCCCTTGTGACATCATCCAAAATAAGTGATTAAACAAACAAATTAGATTTTGCATTTCAACTTGATTCATTTAACAATTCCTTGGGCTGACAGGATGGCCTAGAAGTTTACACAGTTTCCTCTAAGCTGTCTAGCCTAGATTTGAATCCCGACCCAGGTATAAACTATCATTCTGGTGTTTCACATTCATCAATGTGTGTGCCATCCCTTGGATAGATGTTAAACGGGAGTCGTGTCTGCCAACTTTTGTTTGTGGACGTTAAAGATCCTACAGTGTCTCTTGTGAAGAGTAGGCGAGCTATCGCCAACACCATGAACAAATTCGAATTTCCTGCCCAAACGAGCAGAGGGCATTGCATCAGCGGCACATCTGCACAATCAGGCAATGAAGCTACCCCACAGCCTTGTGCTGCATACAAACGAAGAACAACAATTCCTCTTTCACCATTATTATGTCATGATTTATGAACTGGCCAAAATAAAGATTCGCTCAATATTTGCAAATATTTAGCTTGTTGGCGCTTTTGCACAAGCTTCTTTAAAAAAAAAATATATATATATTTCATTGTTTGCATATCATGATTAAATTTGTTTATTTAATTCAGATTGTCCTGAAAAATTAGTGTTTTTTTATAATGAGATTCGTTTAATGAGTGCTTCTTATCAAGGAAAATGAGTCTTTGTGAATACCATAGCTTTTTACTCTGATGAAAGGTTATTGCCCAAAATGTCAGCTTCTCCTTGCCTCCAACTATGGTTAGTGTACCCAGAGGCAGTGTTAGGGGCATGCAACCCATGCAATTGCACGGGCCCCGAGATACCAAGGGGCCCCCACACGACCGATGATGGTTCATAATCTTTCGAGACAGACCCCCGAGGGTGGGGTCTCACTTTGCTGACAAAATATATCAACTTGTGAGTGGTGATAAAGACAGTGCAAAGGGAATGCCATCTTAAGAAAAGAAAGCAGTGTAACATCATGAATCGATTAAAAAACGTTTTCCCTGATGTTAAACTCGACAAGATTATTGAAAAATTAGGGGGTTAGGTTAGGTTAGGTTAGCAGAGAAAGCAAGTGGAACAAGTAAAAAAGATTTAAAAGTAAAAAAGACACAAGTAAAAAAGACATAAAATGTTATAGCCCCCATTGTTTTAGTAATTTTGCTATACGGAGTTAAAGAACTAGACAATATATATATGTACAACTAAAAAGGCTGCCAGTCTACTAGTTGGCCATCTTTGATGAGATCGCAAAATAAAGTTAGGTGCATGTGTATGCCATTACGTACTGTGCTTGTGCCAAGTTTGAAGAAAATCGGACCATGCATGTCAGAAAAATGGTTGGGGACATGATAAGCAACAAAATGGCCATCAGTCGGCCATCTTGGATCTGATTTTTAAAAAAAACAAAAATGACGTGCAGATATAAGCCATCATTCATTATTTGTGTGCCAAATTTGAACAACATCGATAAATGCTTGTCCAATAAATGGTTGAGGATGTGTTCGACACCAGGTTTTTTTGTTTTTTTTTACAACTAAAATGGCCGCCAGTCAACCACCTTGGATCTGATGTTGAAACAAAATGACATGCGTATGTATACCATCATGTGTTGTCTTTATGCCAAGTATGAATAAAATCAGTCGATACATGTCCAAGATATGGTTGCGGATGACACGCAGATGTATTTTGTTTTGTGTGGTGTATTTTGTGTGGTGTTTGTGTGCTGGTGTGTTACATAATTAAGAAGACATAACTAGAACTGCAACTTTATAACTCCTGGCAGTAATGACTGGGTATACCAAGATATCCCGCTTTGATCGGACACCTGACCCTGACCCATGACGTTTATTATTATTCAAACTAATTCAGAATGGGATTAAAATAAATTAAATTCAAATCAAATGGAAGAACAAATAGGTACAGTCCTGCATTGGAGTCATCAGAAGGAACCCAAACAAGCAAAAAAGCAAGATTAAGTCATCAGGAGGAACCTGGATAGTATTCGGGTTTCAGCTGCTACTCCTCACCTCCATATCCCATCCAGCACAGCCAAGTGAACCTCATTCAAAAAAAAATAATAATAAAGAACCAAGAGTCAAGAAATTAAATTATTCTGGCTGCCAGACCATGTGCCCGATCAGGATGTAATTTAAAACATACAAGTCTGAAGACGACGATTGGTCTTACGAGCGGTATTTGACATTGTATGATTGTTCAGAAGTCAAGGATGAGACAATGTGATAATGTTTGACAAGTTATAAATGATCAACATGATGTGGTACGAGTGACAGGTTATTAGCTGCAAAATGTCGAAAACCCGGTTTCGTTCAACAACTTTCAAAATTTGACCTTGCATAACCTTTAAAGGTCACAAAACAATGTTGTGGACATTAAAATAAGGAAACAGGATACGTACTATAGCTTATTGGAGTTAGTTCGTCAAAGAAGGTCGAAAACCGGTTTGATTCCCACAACTTTGAAAATTTGACCTTTGTGACCTTTAAAGGTCAAGGATTATGACCTTTGGTGCAAAACTTCCGATGGAACATTCCAGGAAAAATATAACATCATTATAGCTATATGGCATTTCGCACTCATCGGATTATCCATACTTTGATGAAATCAGCGTAAAAACAAAACTTGAAGGGGGCGCCACGGGCAAGGTGTTCGAGATAGAGAAAAATGGTTTCAAGACTTTAGGTGGGGAATGACCTCAAGATTATGCATAAAAAATATTGTCATCCTAGCTCTCAAAGTTTGGCGGCCGTATGATTTTTATGTCAAAATTCGAAATTTTCTAAGTTCGTGACCTTGTGACCTTGACCTTGTGACTGACCTTGGACGGAAATGAAAAATCGAGCTCCGTGGGCTATGCAGGTGCCATTGGGCTAACCAAATACTGAAACCACTGCCAGATTCGACAAACCCCTCGGAGAAGATGGATTTTATGTCAAAATCGCAATTTTCTAAGTTCGTGACCTTGACCTTGGACGAAAATGAAAATCGAGCTCCGTGGGGCTATGCAGGGGCCATTGGGCTAACAAAATACCGAAACCCCTGCAGATTCGACAAACCCCCTAGGAGAAGATGCAAATTGAAATCGGCTACCCCTAAAAACAATTCGCAATTTTCTAAGTTCGTGACCTTGTGACCTTGACCTTGGGACGAAAATGAAAAATGAGCTCCGTGGGGCTATGCAGGTGCCATTGCGCTAACCAAATACCGAAACCCTGCCAGATTCGACAAACCCCTCGGAGAAGAATTTTATGTCAAAATCCAATTTTCTAAGTTCGTGACCTTGACCTTGACGACGAAAATGAAAAATGAGCTCCGGGCTATGCAGTGCCATTGGGCTAACCAAATACCGAAACCCTGTCAGATTCGACAAACCCCCTAGGAAAGATGCAAATGGAAACGGCTACCCCTAAAAACGCATGTTTTTTGGGCATGGCTCCGCCATAATGGGCGCACCACGCCCATTTCAGGAAAACAAACTAGATCATGATATAAACCTCCCACCAAAATTTTGTCAGGATCGGATCAAAACCCACGGAGCTATGCTCGGGACAGACAGACAGACAGAACAGACTGACAGACAGACAGACACACAACAATAACGAATATAGTGGTCACTTATTTTTTCGTGAAAATATTTTTTCGTGAACCAATATTCAACATGACTACTAGATCATAATTGTGAAGTTTCACAGCAATTGATTAAGCGGTTCAATAGAAATATATTGGGATTCGCTAGATATCCGTTATTGTGGGTTTTCCGTGTTGTGTGTGTGTGTGTTGTGTGTGTGTGTGTGTGTGTGTGTGTGTGTGTGTGTGTGTGTGCAACACGAGGCTCCACAGCACAAACCAGCAAACCGATTTCGAGAAACTTGGCGATAGGTGCCATATGGGCTGGAGTGTGCCGTTTGAGTTTCGTTGCTAAGCAACCACCCGTTGCATGCAGCGGCCGAAAAACCGCGTTTTAAGAACCCAACAGTAACTGACGTAGCGCGGCTTCTATGATAGGTAGAGCGACCGGACCAACTCCTGCCTATTCCTTGCATCCCCATCTAGTTACGCGACAGATAACTTCCTCTATTCTCATAGTTTCCGAATGGCAGCCCTCCGAATGCGGAAAGGTGGTGAACCAGGGAAGATGTTAAGTGACCTTGACCTCGGAAACCGTCGACCGGAACGTTCAAATTCGGTGTATGGATAGAGTTTAATAACTACTACAAAATTGAACCGCAGCATTTTTCCAGATTCGATAACCAAGGGTTGCGGGCTGAAATACGCAAAATTCGAAAAAATACTTTTTTTCGACCACGTTCACTATTTTCAATACTTGTCCTTCAGTTTTGAATGTGGAGAAACGAGACTTCGGAATTAAACACTTCGAGATTTTAGAAAATTTTACTCGAGCCGATTTTTGATTTAGGTTTTATTTTTCAAATGGTAGTCCTGTGAGGAGTGCCAGTTGGAAAAATACGCAATAGGAAAAACTTGCCAGGCAGAGGAACAATTGATTGTGAACCAATACGTCTTGGCAATGAATCTTCGGCGGTGATCGGTCAGAATGAAAAGCATCGTATCCAGCGCTTCGATCCTAGCGGACCCTCGTCGCCTACCGCTTGTATATATATATATATTTTAAGATTTTCGCTCAATCCAATATGGCTGCCAGATCATGAGAATATTATTTGTGAATACCCAGTATCCCGAAGGCTTAGGAACATTTGTGTGAAGTTCCCCTCGATCTGTCGAGCCATCTGGAGATTTTTTTTGTAGGTTTTCGGGCAAATCCAATGTGTCTGCCAAACCATGTGACTTATGACATCATATGTGTGAACCTTTTGTTCCTCATGGATAGGCAGTCATATGTGAAAAGTTTTGCCTCAATCTCTTCAGCCATTTCAGAGAAGAAGATTTTTGAAGGTTTTTTTTTTTAATAAAAAAAAAAAATATGGCTGCCGAATCACGTGACTGACGATGTCATCAATTTTATTTCTGTGGACCATTTATCCCTAGATGACCTTCAAAAATTTTCATACTGATCAGACGTAACATTTTACATATGCAATTATGACATCATAATTAAGGCACCTATGACATCATAAAAAAAAAAAATCACACATTCCCCATGAGGTGATGCTTCAATTTTTTTCCTTGGTACAGTTTCAGAGATACAGAGGTCCAAAGTTTTTCCATTTTTACAACAGGGCTGCCACACCACATGACCTATGCCATCACAGTTATCAATAGAACATTCTACATGAGCAGCTGCTCCTCTGGTAGAAATTTAATCTCAATCAGACAAGCTTGGTTTTTGTGTCCGTGCATGCATCCAAAAACATCTCAGACATGGATAGACCGATTTTATTCGTACTTGATGGTATACATATGCATGTCATTTTTTTTCAACATCGGATCCAAGATGGCCGACTGGCAGCCATTTTAGTTGTAAAAAACAACAACAGCCTGGTGTCGAATATGTGTTCGACCATTCCTCAGACATGCATTTACCGATCTTGTTCAAACTTGGCACACGGATAATGAATGACGGCTTACATAAACACGCCATTTTTTTCGCAATCATATCCAAGGTGGCCGACTGGTAGACTGGCCGCCATTTTAGTTGTATATAAATATGCGCTAGCCTTTTAACTCCACACAGCAAAATTACTAAAACAACGGGAGCTATAACATTTTATGTCTTTTTTTACTTGTTATTTTGCAATACTGTAGTTGTTAATATTATTATTAATATGCTGTTATCATTATTATTGTTATTACTTTCAGGGGTGGATCCAGGATTTTATGTGGGGTGGGGAGGTCGCAAAAATTTACAGTGCATGGTGTTTACTTCTCTTGCATACAAGTCTGACAACAAAAAGTCATATTAGGATGTTTTTTTTAATAATGGGCTCAGTGGATAATATGAATTGATTTTAATAAGTTGTTTAATTGTTTATCACTTCAGAATGTTTACGATTTATGTTCAGATTTTGATTAAAAATAAATAATTAAACGTTTATAGTATGGGATAAGAACTCAGGATCTTGACTTCTATACTAATTAAGCAATGGTCAGATTACGTTGCTACACAGTGTGCTCTCTTTGTTCAATGGAAAGTTCACAATCACGATGCATAAGAGGACTAAACCAAAAAAAGATAACATTACCAACAACACGACTATCAACATTACCAACACTACGTATCACACTTAATTCAAAGCGCGACAACTTCATACGAATCGCCAGATTTATTGGGGACACATCGGGACACAACACAAGCAAAGCATTCACGACAATGTTATAATTAATAAACTATTACGCGTTCTTAACTAGGGAGCTACGGATTACGGGTTTCGAAGGGAACTCTAGCGAGATAAATCTAAACAACATGCAGACAAGACATGGACAGCATGCAGACACAGACACGAGTACTTGGTGATGTTTCATGAAGAGAGGAAGTGTCAAAAGCACGAATGTGGCTCGTGACAAGCCGATGTCCACGGATTCGAGCGCCCAAGCTCGAGCACGCCGGTGGCAAAATGGCGCTCGTCCATGTGTCGCAGCCTCACGCACGCAGCTCGGCACGTTCAGACCTCGCGAGGTCGACTGCACCAGAGCGAAAGATCGATGGTGGGTTCAGCTGGTTTCTCCAAAGTCCAGTATACAAGTCCAGGCCTGGCCTGTTCACCAGACAAGGCCAAATCGAGGTGTTGGGCTCCGGCAGGCTGATCGGCAGGCGGATTGACAAACGTGTCGAGGACCTCCTCATAAGAGTCGATCACCGACTCGACGTGCAGGCAGCTCTCCGACTGCCAAATGGCAGACTCGGCGTGCAGGCAGTTTTCCTTACTGCCTCTCGGCCGACTGCAGTTTCACTCTCCTTTTGGCGCTCGGCTTCGAAGCCGATGCCCAACTCGTGCTCTCAGTTTTACCACCTTTTTCACGGCGCTCCTCGCCTCCAACCACTGGCTCTCCCTCAGTTTCACTTCCTTATCGAGGCCATTCCCCTCTCAGAGCGCTGGCGGGACTATTGTCCGGAGAGAGGAAGGAAGAAGAAGAACCTCTCGGTCCACCACCAATGTACGAACAATGAACAGCCTCTTACACTCCCGACACACATGTAGCATCCATTTACCGAACAACCTGGCTAAACATGCATTTAATGGGAGATCTGGGCTAATCCTATATTTAATAACCCACTAAGGGCCATTTCGGCAACTACCCCACCTTTCTCCCGAGGCTCTCCCGAGCCTCCATCTGGGGCAGCCCACGGCAATGGCCTGTCTAACATACAGCACAGATCTCCCATTTACTCTAACCCACAACATGGGAAGCAGTTAACTCCAAAAACCAAAGTGTCAGTATATGTGGCATGTCCCTATCCTAGTGTGTCGGGTCACCAATCTAACAAACAAATTCACACTCCATGCACACGACTTAACATTCTAATTATGGATTTGACCGGGAGGGCATTCAATTTTAGCTCGCCTGTTCAAAGAACAGAGAGCTATAGCGATACCCCGCGCGTGAGCATCAGCGTGAGCGTGAGCGTCAGCGTCAGCGTGAGCGTGTGCATGAAAACGTTAAAGTTTTTGGTGCAAGTTATTTTTTCCTTTCTAATGTTTTTTATCTACCACACTATTTTTTATACACCGATATATATATATTATCGGGGCGTATTATGTGTCGTCGTCCGTCCGTCCGTCTGTCTGTCCATTCCTGTCCGCACTCTAACTCCAAAGTTTTCAACTTCACGTTTCATATTTGGTACATAGGTACGAGCTGTGGAGACTGTGTGTCGTGACATACGTTCGTCATCTAAAGTGGTTGCCATGGCAACCAGGATGCTGTTTCCATCGTTCCTGTCCGCACTCTAACTCCCAAAGTTTTTCAACTTTCACGTTTCATATTGGTACATAGGTACAGACTGTGGAGATGGTGTGTCGTGACATACTTCGTCATCTAAAGTGGTTGCCATGGCAACCAGGATGCTGTTTTCCATCCGTTCCTGTCCGCACTCTAACTCCAAAGTTTCAACTTCACGTTTCATATCTGGTAATAGGTACAGACGGTGGAGATGGTGTGTCGTGACATACATTCGTCATCTAAGTGGTTGCCATGGCACCAGGATGTCGAATATGTTCTCGACATATTCGAGTGTTGTAGCACAATTCTGTATATACCTCTTGTTTGGCGTATATTGTGCTCACTTGCGCTCTTGTTACTGATTACAATATACAAATACATATATTGCTTTAAAATTATTTGGATCAGACTTCACTGCAATGCTTTATAAAAAATATTAATTTTGAACGAGTCTTTTAAAAACGATAAATGTATAAACGTGCGAGCATGGGTGGTTTGACACCAACTCTGGTACTTTTAACACCAACATTTGCATAGGAGCAGAATATTCAAAGGTTCAAAGTTCTTTCACGTGTTCGTCCTTCTTTTCCCTCCCGGCAGTATTGTCCATTCACCCTGAGGTTTCCTCACTTCGTGCTTATTGGCCTCTCACCAGGTGAGTTCAGTCAGCCCAGTGGCCTAATCTCACAGAGTTCTTCGGCCACTGAGCCACAAAATGGCATGAATCTCGGCCACAACGGCCACAAAATGCATGAATGTTCGCGCGCAACGGCCCACAAAGCACTTTGGCCTCAATGGCCCACAAAAATGCTTCGGCCCATATGGCCTACTCACAAGCAGCGGCAGGCAACAAGCCCTGCATTGGACAGCAGTGACACAGCAATGGTGGCACGGTGATATCGATGGTAAGCAAATGCAGTTTGGAGGCGTTCTCGAGGACGCAAGTGGGTGTGATGACCTCAGACCAGGTGAGATGGAGTGTACCTTAACTTCCTTGCCTGATTGCTTTGGCAGGATTTGTTTTGGTATGGTCTTCCTCATACGTTCCCCCTTTTTTTCTTGTGTTTTTTTCCTTTCCTGACAGGATGGTGTGTTTTTACTCAAACGTTATCTTCGTGGGTGTGTGCTCATGACATACTGGTGGCCTCTCTGGCACTTGTAGAGGGTGACCTAGCCTGGCCTTGCTAACAAATTTTCCCATCAACACTACTCGTAGCAGGTGTCACACATGAAGGTGCGGAGGAGAGTCCATCGACCTAACCATTTACTTTTAGCTCGAGACATGCAACAAACTCTGCTATGGCTAGAATGATCCTAAGATGATCCATTTTCCCGACCTGGCACTGTCCATTCTATTAAACCTGGGCAAGGCCCTTATTTGTCTTTTCCATTGCTGGTGCCAGGCATAACTCGCTGGCTGGGGAGTGTGACTACTACTAGGCCACTTTGCCTGCTTCCAATCGGGGGTGGGGGACACCCAGCGACTCGGGGTTCACCTGAGTGTGCTTCTGGCGCTCCTAAGGGTGGCTCTCTAGCCCCATACTGTGCTCTCCTAGCACCCACACTGTGCTCTCATAGCACCCATACTGTGCTCTCATAGGACCTATACTGTGCTCTCCTGGCACTAAAACTACCGTACTCTCCTGGACCTCTGACAGCCTTCACCTGTCAGGAACCCCCAAAGCCCTGGTGCCCTATTTCCGACTCACAACTTCCAATACATGTCACACTACCAGCCAGTATCCCCATACCTTGGCCTGCCACTACCCTCGCAGTCCGCCTACACAATGGAACAGCAGCCAGAATCCATGTCAAATCCTCTAAGTCCCCCTAACCTACACTAACTTGGTTAGGAGACTCCTACCGACAGGTCGTTGTTCGCACTCACTCTCCTCATTTGCACAATCACGCCATTACCCAAACACTTTAGTCATTCATTCCACAGTGCACACCCAGTCCACAATACCATCCAACACCTTTCACTTTTATGTGAAAACAAAACACACAAATCCTCGGACCCCACTTGGTCATCAATTTAACTGGTACACTTTTTCATCAAACCCCAATCAATTTGTCACTATGTCCGTCGTCCGCTGGCCTCCTCCTACTGACCTAATCGTTTATTTCCAAACAATTTAAACGAAGCATCAAAATCTCTTCACCAGCCATGGAGCTCTGCACGACTCAACCAGGCATTTCAGTCTTTCCTCAAACAAGCCACTCTTTGTCATCCACTTTGTTCAGGTGTGTTTACGCTCTGCCTGTAATGTCTCGACCATCTTTTTTCAATAATCACCCAAATCACTCGTGCCATCTTATGCTTCTGTCATCGCTCAATTTGCAATCACTTTCGGTACAATTTTCAATCAAAATTTCTTACATCCATATGGCCTGCTTCTTTGGCTCATTGGAAGGGGAGTGAGGGAACGAATCCCCAGTACCATTACATGACCCGCCGCCTTTCCGCCACGGCTCAAAGGGACACGTCTCAATTGGGGTTGTGGCTCACCCCTCCTTTCTTTCTCCAGGGTTCGCGGAAGTCAGGTAACCCCAATCGGGAGAGCGGTCCTCCCCCTTTCTCCAGGATTCACGAA
>CM068954.1:33439466-33483414 GCA_035128595.1 Eptatretus atami | reverse complement strand
GCATTTAATGGGGGATCTGGGCTAATCCTATATTTAATAACCCACTAAGGGCCATTTCCGCAACAATATAATCATCATCATCATCATGGTTGCTATTCGTAGCCAAAGATGACCGTTCACATAAGACATGTGAACAACCTTATCATCTTGTACTATTCTCGATACAGTCGCTTCTGCCTAAGCAGTTTCTTCCCCATGGATACAATCCCAGATGGGTCCCATCTCTGACAGAGGCAGTCAGGGCAGGAGTTTGTAATTTGTTCAACATGCCAGTGATAGCTCACATACTCTTTGCGAAGGACACCATTGGATATTTATAGTCCACCAACTAATTCTGGCAGATATCCAGGTTAACGTCCATCTGAGGGACAGCACACAAATTGATGCCTCACCTTGCATGAGTAACACCAGGATGACAGTTTATAGGTACATCGAGAAACAAAACTAGGCTAGAGAGCTGAGAGGCATGTGAATTTGTTTATATTTCAATTGTAAACTTTCTCAATTTAGTAAATCTGTAAACTTTGCCACTTGGACTTCACCACCCCTGATATTAACTCAGCCTGGGAAATCTTCCACAGAAACCTGCTCTACCTCATACAGATTCATCCCATCTCACCTTCAGTTATCTTACCCATCCTCCTGCTCATGGTACACTGAATCCTGCAGTGAGGCGTTGCCTTGAAACAACTTGCCTTCTCTTCCTGGAAGGCAAATCTGACTGAAGAAAACTTGAAATCATTCCACAAAGCCCAGAAGTGTGTGTCCACTCTCAGCAGAGACAGAAAACAACATGTGTCCAACCTCAGGATTCAACTTTGAAACCTGTCTCTCTCCACTAAAGCCTGGTAACGTCTTGCTAAGTCTATCTCTGGATTATGCCAGCTCCCCCTCCATCTCT
The DNA here is from genome assembly GCA_035128595.1 of Eptatretus atami. Taxonomy (NCBI): domain Eukaryota; kingdom Metazoa; phylum Chordata; class Myxini; order Myxiniformes; family Myxinidae; genus Eptatretus; species Eptatretus atami. The sequence continues at coordinate 33,482,513 of CM068954.1, read as the reverse complement.
CTTCAAATGGCACCATAGGCAATTCCACTGTGAAAAGGCCGGATGCCTCAATTCTGCGTCTGCTTACAAATATTGTGTCCTCAATCCTTCGCTCTCTGTACCCACCCTACCCAGTCACACCCAACAGCTCCTGGACTCTGTCTTTTGCACCTGAGAAGGTGAAGTTTGTGGAAACCTTCAATTCTGATTCTGCAGCTGGACCGGACGGCATCAGCTCACGTGCCCTTAAAACCTGCTCTCCTGCTATTGTACATCATCTCTCTGCCCTTTTCACTATATCATTTGCCCCAGGTCATTTTCAAATCTGCTTGGAAATCAGCCAACATCAATACATTGCAAAAAAAGAGGTGCAAAAACTGATCCCCTTAACTACAGACCAATTAGCTTAGTTGCAATCATCAGCAAGGACATGTAAACCATCATCATCATTGATATGAAATCATTCCTTTTCGTCAACAACCTCATCTCAGATCATTGATTTGGTTTCAGACCAGGTTACTCAACATTGGACCTGCTGCTTCTCCTCTCCCAACAATGGATTGAGGCCCTCAATATCAGACATGAGATCAAGGCTGTCTCTCTGGACATATCTCGTGATTTTGATAAAGTCTGGCATCCTGCCTTACTCTCTAAACTATCTGCCTATGGCATCCAAGGTCAACTCCACACATGGCTTACTGACTTCCTCTACACTCAAAACCAACGTGCGGCTCTCAATGGAATCCTTTCATCTCCTCTCCCAGTCAAGGCTGGAGTGCACCAAGGCAGTGTTGTCGGCCCAGTCCTATTTCTAATCTTCATCAACAATCTCTCTGACTCTCTGGAAAATCCTCTTTATTTCTTTGCTGGAGAGAGACAGGCAGCAGCCTTGTCCCTTCTCTTCAGACCTTGACAAAATTCGGCCCTCTGTCTCTCTGTCTCTCTGTCTCTCTGTCTCTCTGTCTCTCTCTCTCTCTCTCTTCCATTCAAGACAAACTGGCATTCATGGAAACTCTGCACAGTAACATGCCTCGAAAATCTCTTCTCCATCTCTCTCTCACCTCCTCTCACCTCTCCTCTCAACCTCTCTTCTCCAAAATGACCATGTAGCAAACCTTCCCATGTATTTCTTAACAGCCCTCTCAAAGGAGTACAGTCACTCAAACTCTTGGGTCTCATTCTCAGCTATGGTCTATCTTGAGCGCCGTGGAAACTTGAGCATCGAAACATAAGCCTTCAAGATCATTGGAATCTCAAGTTCTGTGGGCCAATCACTTTGCCATTGCAGACAGGTCAGTGGTCTCTCTGTCTTCTTCCCACTCCTTTCTGCTCTTGCACCCTCTAGCCTCTCCATGATTTGTACCCCCCCCCCCCAGCTTTCTGCAGGGTGTATGCGGTCCACCAGCAACCCAAATGCGGTCTAGTGAAACTCCCAAATCCACGATCACTGCTCATCTGCACTCATTTGTTCATCTTTTTACCACCTGTGGAATCAACTTCCACATTCTCTTCAATCTCATTCTTCCCGACAGGTCTTCAAGACAGGTGTTCACCACCAACCATCTCAGATCACCACCCCTGCAAAACCATGACCTTTTCTACCCCATTAAACCACCACCCCCTCCCCTTTCAACTCCCAAGTCTCCAGTTTTTCCTTCCTGAGAGTTTGCTTCCTTATCTATCTTATGCACCGCTGCATTCTCTCCTTCCCATCATTCTCTTCAAAATCCATATCCCTTGTTATGCATCTACATTTATATTGTCTCTTGATTCTGCTGCTGGCATTTCCCCTTCTCCTTTTGCTGTTCCTATTGTTTTGTTACGTCCTGATCTGTTCTGTGTTGTAGCTCTTCCACAAGCCTTGACTCTGTATAAATAAATTAAAAATACAAAAGTGTACAAAGAGCTATTGCCCAGAAAACAGCCACACTCTGAGATAAATACTGTAACCTCGTGTCATGAAATATATAAATACACCAGATGACTTGCTACTTGCAGTTTAGGCAGGAATTTCTAATTTGTTTAGGGTGCCGGCGATAACCCGCCTATTCTTAGCGATCGACAGCGTGGGATCTTTAACGTCTACCAACAACCAGTGCTACGCGATGGGTCCTCCCCCTTAACATCCATCCGATAGACATCACACGTATTGCTGCCTCGCCCTGTCTAAGATACAGCAGAGTAACAATTCCTACCTGGGTCAAGATTCTATCCCAGGCTATTATCTCTAAGTTGAGGGCACATACCTCTATGCTATCCTGCCGGCCCAGATATTGAGTGTATAGATGTGTTGAATGCTAATCTCAGCAGAAGGTCAAGAAATAACTCGACCAGATAGAGCTTGCTGGGAGATGCCATCTCATCATGCCTTCAAAGCATAGCCTCAAGGTGTGATCTTCCAAAGTTAGGTACAGGATAATTGTGCAGAGGGAATATCGGAGACGGAAGCTATTTTTCGGTGCATCACAGAAAAATACGGAAAGATGTGTGCATTTTTTGAAAAATAATAAAAGCGTGCAAGAATGTACTTTGGAGTCCATGAGCAGCCATCAATATTTTGGAGTTGACTACCAGAAAGGAGGACTAAAAGCCACTGTGTTTTCAGTTAGTTTGATGTCTGTAGTAAAAAAAAAAAATGTGAGTGGACATCTTGAAAGAGTAGCGAAACACCTTTTTGGTGGCCATCTTGGAAAATGGCTGCCTCATTTGATCATTTCTGAAAATTGATTGTAACTTTGCAATGGCTGATCTGAGGCATAAACAACCTTAAAAATATATGTTCAGTCTCAAATTTGGCACATGCAGTTTAACTTTTCTAAACATTGGTCCATTTGATTCTGAAATAATTTAGAAAATATGGCAGAATTTGGATTTTTCTTGCAAAAACTTTTCCACACCTGGCATCATGCTTGCTGAAATATTTATGATATTTAACTTATTTAACATGCAAATATAATAAATATTTAACATGCAGATATAAGGCAAGTATGAGCTTTAATGCTATTCTTCACATTTCGGATAATTACTCGCGTACTGGTGTGTCTTTTCATTCATCATCACTGTTTGATGAGTCATGCTGGTCTGCCTCCTCATCATCACTGACCATGTTGGAGCAAGTGTGCAACTTGCACACTGCTGTATATTTCAGGCCATTAATGATGCATGAACAGTCATCTGGCCGACAAGAGCGAGCAAACTTGCACGACATCAAACTGAGAACAACTTCAGGAGCGGGGGATCCTGTCATCCACTGGATAACAAGGCTGCCACCTTCACTTGTTGTCCATCCGTGCCCTTGACTGAGGTTATGAATATCTGGCGAGTTGACAAAACTCCGTCGCCATATGGCCACATGGTAGTTAGAGTGACGTGTGTGCTGTAGGAGCGTCTTCACATGGGAGAAGCTGTGCTGATTTGAGCTCCCCTTGTGTGCTGTGGAACTTTTGGTATCTGAGTTCATTAACTTTACTCACTTTGGTATTGCGACAGTAAAGTTGACAAACGAACTCCTGGATGATGCAGAACACGTCATTGGTAGTGTTTCAGCTCGTTCCAAGTGATGCAAAGATATTTATGAACTTCTGATCACGCAGGAGGATTTTAAAAGCCTTTATCTTTCCTTGCAGCAAATGCACTGAGGGTGTCACATTCAGTCCACTGATGAAGTCCTATCAAGGATTTGTCCATGGCAAAACACCAAGGAATCATGCCTCGGATGCAAGAAAGATGGATGGATGGATGCCCCCCCCCCTTTCTGTCAGCACACAGCAATCCAAGTAGAATATCAATCATCTCTATGTATGTCATCCAAATAGCTGCAAGTTGACCTCTGTCGTGTCATAAAACTTTCAGGTAAGCAAGAAACAGGTCAAGAATCGTCCAGCAGGATTTGTTAGTGACAGCAGCATCATGTGTGGTGTGATGTATGTTCTGGTGAAGCTCAGACATGACCCAAATCGTGTCACTCAACTTCGGCAGATCTTCAGAATAGTTGGTTCGCAGCCGTTCTTCAAAGCCTGACTGTGCTAATCTCAGCAACGCTTCATATGTCAACTTATGAAGATGGACAGCCCAGTTATACTGTTTACCCTCAAGAACCTTGTTGATTGATCCTTCCGCAATGACTGCTGATTCCACAGCCAGCTCTCGAACTCCAGCATCCCCAATATCTTACCAACTGTGGACATCAAGTTACAGATCGTATGGAAGTTCCCCATCATCAGCACGATTCCCCCATACCTTTCCGGATGTTTCCATGCAATTTCTGTTGCCTTTGCATACAGTGCCCAATCCAAGACAATTGCAATGCTCTCAAGATGTAGAAATGACTGGATAGAAATGGACTGTCGCAAAATTTCCTGGATGGTTGATAATTCGGTTGCAGGTGCATTAATTGTAGGCAGGTATCCTATCCCATCTGCCATTACTTATTTGTGCTCTCTTGTTAGAATGTTGAAACCTGTCCAAGAACTTGTTTTCTCAGAAGTGTCATACACGCACACCAAGACCCACAACAAGTCTGTTGACATGCTCTCAGTGCTGCATGCATTGCTGTCTGGTCAGGTGATACGTTTGTGGGTGGACTGTTCCTTTTCCCAATAATGTATATTGTCAGTTGCACACCCAGTGCCTTTATTGTGTGCTTTTTATCCTTTATAGAGGCAATCATGACTGGTTTCATTGGCGCAAACAATGAGGATGCTGGTTGAGCAATGATATCGTTCACATGATGTGAGGTTCCTGCTCCAATTAAGACTTCCTCTTGCCTGTTAGTTTTGTCAAAGGCAAGCACTGTGGAGACAGACGGACGTACGCACAAGGGAAGAGGTACTGTGTCAAACTCAACACTCTCCAGCTTTTCCATACATAATGCTGTGACTAATTCTTCTAAACGAGAGTAGGAACAGGCGTGAAGACACGCTCCTACATCACACACATCGATCTAACTACCAGGTGGCCATATGGTGACTGAGTTCAGTCAATTCACCACATATTCCTAACCCCAGTCAAGGGCACGGTAGGACAACAAATGACGATAGCAGCCTTGTTATCCAGTGGATGACAGGATCCCCCGCTCCTGAAGTTGTTCTCAGTTTGATGTCGTGCAAGTGTGCTCACTTTTGTCAGCTGATTGACTGCTCATGCATCATTAACAGCTTGAAATGTACAGCACCGTGCAAGTTGCACACTTGCTCTAATATGGCCAGTGATGACGATGATGAGCCAGAGCATGACAGCAGGACTCATCAGATAGTGATAACAAATGAAAGGATGCCACATCAGGATGCAAGTAATAATCTGAAACATCAACAATAGCATTAAAGCTCGTACTTGACTTATATCTGCATCAAAACTAATAAATGACAGTGTGGGTGTCAGTGTGTCTCCTCCATAACTCCAAAACCATGAAATCTAGCAGCCTGAAACTTTGCATGCATACTAAGAAAACTCCAAGGAAGAGCAGAAATGAAAATTGGGTGTTTGGGTTAATTAAAACATCCCTTTTGAAGATAATTAACAGCCTTATTTAATTATATCCTTCATCAGGCAATCCTCGGCCACCTCGCTGTCTGGGGTCTTAAGGCGTTTCCTGGGTAACCTTGCTGGGGTCTGAAGCCACCATGTTTTTTTGGCCTGCTCAACCATGCTTTGATTTGGAACAGGCCACAAAGATTTCTTTATGATAAATAGATGTAAGCTCCAGATTTGAAAATATCAGCAGTTCTGACTCTGAAAAAAAGTGTTGATTTGTTCAATTCGGATATTGCACGGGTGTTTCCGGGTGCATCGTTGTATCCAAGGCAATTTGTAATTGCTTGCCAAGCCAGGCGTTAGGTTGGAGTGCTTGAGTGCTTAAGCCACTTTGCCGACTGCACAGTTAGTACTCTAGTTCATGTCCTGATCGGGATGTGCGCGGCAGTAAGTACAAGGTAAAGTAAGTATACAGCACACAGTTACATGGTACATATGGGTAGATTTGATCGTATATATACTCTCACGGGTGTGTGGACATGCCATGCCTGTTAGTGAGCCATTCTGGCAAAGTTTCATCCCGTATCTTAGGATGTTCTATCAGGTTTTCTTTGTCTCGCATCTGTTTCTAAAGTTTTGGTAATCGGATTTGCTTTAAAGGTTACATGGTTATCTTTGTGAGTTTCAAAGCAAAATATATTTGATACACCTGAATTTGGGCGTTTGCAGTATTAACGCATTTTAAAAATTACCGAGCCAATTTTTTTACACCCGTCACACGCAGCTGCTCTTAACGATTAATGTTTTTGACATCTCCCTGAAACGTCTAAATAAATGTAACGTTGTTTTTCGGTGAAAGCTACTCAAGGTTTCTGTTGTATACAGTACTTATAGATCACTAATCAAACTGACTGTTATCATTAAGTCATATGTGGTGCGTGTCTTGTCGTGTCTGTTGTCTGTCTGTCTGTCTGTTGTCGTTCTCTGTCTCTCTCTCTCATCCCTCCGCATCTCTCCCTCCTGCAGAATAGAAACATTTGGTGAGGCACAGCTCTACCACTCCCCTCCCCTTCCCTCTCGCTTCTTCCCTCCTCGTAGTTCCCCTCCCTCCTACCTCTCTCTCTCTCCCTCCCTCTCCTTTTCTCTTCCTCCTCCTCCTCTCATCATCCCCTCCTTAATACCTCCCACAGCGAACGCGCTTGTATTTCAGGTCAGGTATGGGAGCAACCGGTGCAGACCTAGCTCGTCACTTCCGCATGTACTCCAGAGGCCTCCGTCTGGCCATCCCACGCAATGGCCTCTGCCCATCTCATCTCTTGAGAAGCTGCTCAACCTGCCACAACCACGAGAGCTTGGTCAGCCCATTGCCTCCTCCCTCACGAGGCTCCCTCGCTGAGAATCTGGTGCATTGGACAATTTTGGACTGGTGCAGAGAAATGCTTGCGCGCCTATTTGGAAAAAATCATCCGATCAACGACAATACGTCAAATTCCAAAGACGTCATGACCACCCATTCTGAATTTTATTTGATAAAGATGCATCTGGTCGGTGTCCGATCGAAGCGTGGTTATATCGAGCAGGGTATTATGGGTTTTTCACCATAAAATTTCAAAATTTCACCATAGATGTGACCACTCATGTAGTATGTTTTTTATTAAGTATAGATGTCATCGGTCATTGTGTGTGACAGCCGTTGAAAAATTGGAAAAACTTTGGATCTCTGTATCTCCTTTAACACTCCATGGAAAAAATTGAAACTTGGCACATGTGAAGTACTCCCCATGGGAAATAAGTGTGATTTTTTTGATGATGTCATACGTGGCTTTGTTGTCACGTCATAATTGTTCTGTAAGATGCTTTGTCCGATCCGTACGAAAAATTGTGAGGGTCATCTAGGGCTAAATTGTAATTGGCCAAAATGATGATGTCATTGGTCATGTGGTTCGGCAGCCATATTGTTTTTAACATAAAACCTTCAAAAATCTTCTTCTCTGTAACAGCTGAACAGATCGGAGCAAAAAACTTTTCAGTTATGATTGCCTATCCATGAGGAACAAAATGTTTTCCACCTATGACGTCATCGGTCACATTTTTTGGCAGCTATGATTTTTTGAAGAATAAACATTTTAAAATCTTCTTCTCCAGAATGGTTTGACAGATTGAGGGAAAACTTCACTTACATGTTCCCCAAGCCTTGGGATACCAGGGTGTTCATGCAAATAATTAATAGGTCACATGGTCTGGCAGCCATATTGGTTTGAAAGAATTTTTTTTTAATCTTTCTCTTGAAAGAATTTTTTTTTTTAATCTTTCTCTTGAACCGCTTCATCAATCGATGTGAAACGTCACAGTTATGATCTAGTAGACATGTGGAATATACGTTTTAAATTTCATCCTGATCGGATGCATGTTAGCAGCCAGACTTATTTAATATTTTAAATCTGGGTTCAGGGATTAAATCACTTGGTACATGTTTAACTATGTAATCATGTGGGCAGAGGAATTCCGGGATGTCGTGACGTCGAAGGTCAGGTATGGGAGCATTCGCCAGGCAGCGCGTCGCTGCGTCCACTTTCCACCGGTACTCCAGGGGCCTCCGTCTGGCCATCCCCAGGCAGATGCCTCACCATCCCCATCTCCTTGAGATGCCGATCAACCTGCTGCAACCACGAGGCACGTGTTGGCCCATTGGCCTCCTCCACTCATGAGACTCCCTCGCTGAGAGAATCTGGTGAGCAGGATCAGCGTCAGGAAAACGAGCCACATGTCATACAGCCGCAGCTGATGCTCACGGACTATGCAGGTAACAAATCTCATTTGAGTCTCTCTCAGCAACCGCTCTTGGACACAAAGTCCGACCAGCGTTAGTCAAGGTTTTCCGAAGAGACCTGGTACCAAAGGAATTAAGTCTCTGTCTCAGATCCTTGGTCAGAGTCCAAGTCTCGCATCCATAGAGCAAGACTGGAAGCACCAAGGACCTGAAGACTCGGACTTTTGTCCTCCTGCCGAGGTACCGGTAGCACACACCCATTATCCAGTGAATCCATGACTCCCAGGCCCGACCCAGATGTCTATTGACCTCTGTTCCACAGCCAGCAGAGAAATGAATATCATGCCAAGGTAAGTAATCTCTCCACGCCCTCAAATCCTCACCACAAACAGACACAGACAGGACAGCAGCATCCAAGATGTCATTGAAAGCCTGGATCTTAGTTTGACCCAGGAAACCCGTATTCCCAGTGGCTCCGACTCTTCATTCAGCACCTCGAGGGCCCCCAAAGGATATCTAAAGTCTCCGCAAAGATGACTGCACCATCTGCGAAATCAAGGTCGAGATCTTGACATTCCCAAACGATGCACCGCAGCTTGATCTCTCTGCCATCCTCCCTAGAATCCAGTCCATACAAGTGCTGAAAAGTGTGGGGGCCAGTACACCCCCTGCGAACTCCAGTAACAACTGGAAATGTCAGAGATGGTACCACCACATCTCACAGCACTCTCAGTACCAGAGTGGAGTTCAGACATCAGTCGATCAGTTTTGGTGGCACCCCACAAAGACCAAGAATCCTCCAGAGGGCATCCCGATTCACTGAATCGAACGCTTTATAGAGATCAACATAGGCTGCAAGCAGCCCCTGCCAAATCTCGTCTGCGTTCGGTGAGGACCCGAAGAGCAAGGATATGGTCAATCGTTGACCTCTTTCATGTAAAGCCTGACTGCTCTGGAGCTGGTGCTCAAGCAGATGGTGGCGAACCCTATCAAAATTATCCAAGCAAAGACCTTGCCCGGCACTGAGAGAGGGTCACCCCTCGGTAGTTGTTGCAGTCTTGGCGATCACCCTTCCTTTCCAGAGAGGGACAACAAGCCTCTTCCATCAGTTGGGATGATGCCTGTGTTCCAGGCAGAGCACAGAACTGCATGCAACGACACGAGTGCAGCATTTCCACCAGCCTTGAGAAGTTCAGCATGGAGGCAACAGATCCCTGGAGCTTGACCCCATTTCAACGGTCACGCAGCCTGTGTTTCCACAAGCGAAGGTGGACACAGTTGATTGGAGGGTCAGCAACAGGGATTGTAACACCCTGACGTCCAACTCGACAGCTGGTGGATCAGCCTGGTACAACCGCTCAAAGTAACGGCCCAGGGGCCTTCACTTCGGACTCCTCTGTCAAGAGCCTACCACCCTCTGCTCTAACTGCAGTCACCAAGAGATGGGCTTGGATGACGCAATGCACGAATTCCCCTGAAGCAGGATGAGAATCACTTGACCACAGGTGATCTCTACTCCCTCACAGATTCCTCGCACATAGGCTCCTTGTCCACCTTAGCGCACGTACAGTTTTAGCCTCAGCTCCTGAACAGCTCAGCTCTGCCATTCAGCCTGGCCCTGCAACTCTGTCAATGGTATCCAGTGTCCCTTGAGAGACAAAATTCTTCTTTGCCCTACGGTGTGTTCCAAGATATCCACCGGCAACATCAAGGATGGTGGTCTTGAAGGCACTCCACAACTCTTCAGGACCTCCCAAAGCACCAGACCCCCAAATCTCACTCAGCTTGTTCGCAAACTCCTCACTCACTACCCTCTCATCCTTGAGCTTGCCAACAGCCCCTCGCAGGGATGGTACCATTCTCCTGGATTTAAGGTGCAACTTGAGAGTTGCTACAACAAGCCGGTGGTCAGTATTGAGGAACTGAGCACTCAGTAGACCCTGCAGTTCTGGATCATCCTCCAGTGACCATCAACGAGGACATGGTCATCTCCTTTGCCACACCGCAGCGTTGGAATACCAAGTCCAGCAATGAGCTTGTGGGCGCTGAAACCTGAACCGGCCACCCTAAGTCCATGACTTCTTGCAAAGTCAAGGAAATTAGTGCTATTCTGGTTCATAGTTCCTGACCCACGGGGACAACACACGTCTCATAACCATCCTATCAGTTCCAGTCAATGCATTGAAATCCCCAGACTAGAAGTGTATCTCGTCTGGGGCACTGATCAACCAGAGACTCAAGCTGGCGTAGAATGTGTCCTTCATGGTGAGATCACTCGCCTCAGTTCGAGCATAACAAGACCAGGGAAATGACACCAAGGAGTGACGAATCCTTAGTCTCATAATAGCTCGTTGACCGGTGTTACCTCAATTATCATTGGAGTCAGCTTATTGGACATGGTACAGCAACTCCTTGGAATGGTAACATATCAGAGCAACCAGACAATAGTAGGTGTAACCACCCACCATGATCTCGCCGCAATCGGGTCTCCGAACCTCAGAAAGTGCTGCAATACCGATGTCCAAACGCTTGAGCTCAGATGATAACAGAGACAGGTGATCATCCTCTCTTAGGGATAGGACATTCCAGGCACCCACCCGAAGTGACCGCCTAGTTAACCAAGGAGACCTCTGTCTGGTGGACGACACCTCAGCACCACTCTCGACACACTCTCCTGCAATCTGACCCGGGAATGTTCCCCCGTGGTTTCCCTCCTCATCAAAGATTGGGGGTCCCGAAGGCTTTGCCCCAATCCCTCATCCGGTGAGCTGCCTTGAAGGGAAGCTGCACAGGAGGTACTCCCGAAGTGGGTTTTCAGATTTCTTTGCGTTTTTGTATTTTGCGGAATGAAGGGTTTTACGGTGGCCGGAGTGCAAATCCTGCACCAACCTCCTAATAAGAAGTAACCCAACTCAAGAGACGTCCGCAGACACATTTGGCACTAGATATGGATGGCCTTTGGCTCACAAGGAGCTCCTCCACCCTTTGACAGGTTTTGTTTTTAATCCTGCTGGGTGTCATATCCAAACACCCTCCTCACCAAAAAACCTGGTGGGGGAGACGGTTTAGTCGCCAACAACCCGACCATGGAACAGGTTTTAGTACAGGTTTACATGATACCTGTAGCAAGTCACAGATCTAATCTGGCCTGACCTGACGTCGAAGATTGTCATTCTAGTTTCATTTACGACAGACATCAACCTAACTGGGAAACACAGTGGCTTTTAGTCCCCCTTTCTGGTAGTCAACTCTTGTCTGGCTCATGGACTAATAGGGGTGTAGAGATGTCTGACATGTCTAAAGAGTCTGAAAGGTGTAAAGGGGTCTGAATGCTGCCAAGGCTCTTAGGGGGTATAAATGTCTTCAGGGTATGTGGAGTCTTAAGGATCTAGAGGTCTAAAGTGTTGAAAGGGTCTTAAAGTTACAAGGGGTCTGAATTGTTTATGGTGTCTAATGGGGTCTTAGGGTTCTCACAGGATATATGAGGTTTTAGGGGTCGTCGGATTATAAAGGGTCCAATAGGGTCTATGGGTTCTAAAGAGTCTATAAGGTCTGAAGGGTCAACAAGGTCTTAAGGTTCTAAAGGGTCTTCGGGTTCTAAAGGATGTTAAGGGGTCTTTAAGTATGTCGGGGTTTAAGGGGTCTAAATGATGTAAATGTCAAGGCATTTAAAGTGTCTAGAATGTCTTAAAGGGTCTTCAAAGAGCTGATGTGTCTCAGCAGTCTAAAAGGTACGTTCCAATAGTATGTAAATAATAGATGTAGTCAAGGTACAACTTTCATTCAAACAGTACATAATTAAGAGACATCTAGTCATGTGGGTTAGTGGCTGGACATACACTTGCTCCATTATATATAGATCGTCACGTGGGTTTCATTATTTGGCTGTTGGAGTTTCATAAGACTTCCACCGTATAGAATAACGTCACAAAAGGTTTGAAGAAAGACATTGACTGCACACAAGTGAACGCATTTTATATTGGAAGCAATGAAGTCAACCACACAATCCACTGCATTCTTTGAAATTCACACCCGAGACCACATGGCGTTCGGCATCAAGGCCTGGCTGACCTTTTGCAAAGAAACAAAAGGTTAACAGTCCCAACTGCTATGGTGCAGATAGCAAACTCCCTGCTGTGCTATTGATGTGAAGCTTTTTGGATTGCAAAATGATAAATGGTATGTCACTTCATGCCATGCTTGTGGCTTCATGCCATGGAGGAAGGCATTGTGGTTGTAAAGGAGATATGTGTCCTGGTTCTTGGGTCAAGCAGGATCACTTTTATCAGGTGTTACTACTTCTCAGTTACAGTGTTAATTATCTTCACAAACTCCTTTCAACATCCCCGCAAATCTATGCAGCAGATCAGCACACATCAATGCACAATTCTCATCATAAGAATGTCATTGTTCATTTGCACCAGTTGGCATGAATTTCACCATGTCACATCCACACTCAACATCGTTGTCTTGCATGCTCTGGTTTGCTCAAGTGGGAATGGAATACCAAAGATCCATGTTGTTTCATATAGTGTTGATGGATCTCGGTTTGATCTTCTACACAATCACGGGAAGCCAGATTGTAGAGAAGAAGTTCAGTCAGTTGTTTCATCTGCTCATATTCACCTATGGAATTGCAACAGGATCTGTCATAAAGACTGTGCCGTTACCTTGGCCACTTCCAAATTTTCTTTACAAATCAGGCATAGATTTGATTGCCTTGCCTCATTAGTATCATGTTCTGCTGAAAAAGTACTGTGGACGATCCATGATGTCCCATGAATGGCCATAGATCATATCAGAGAGACCTTTGCTAAGATTACACCAAATTTAATGCTAATATCCTCCAATCTCCAGCAAACTGCAGCATGTTCACATTTGAGTCATCTGGTTTAGATTCAGTTCCCATTGGAATTGGATCCAGCTTCCAAGTTTTGTTGCTCCAAATATGGAGCAATATTCAATTTTATTTTCTGAAAGTGATTTAAGGCTAGTTTATGGAGGAGTTTCTACAGATATGACAAACATATAGGGCATGGACATCAGTGTATGTAATTTGAGCCTGAGATTCTAACATCATGAGCTAAGTTCTCAAATGGGGAAATCAAACAGGTAAGCCCCAGAATACACCATCCTTCACATGTAATATAACGTGACACCTACTCACACAGCTTGAGACATTAAATATCTCGCATTATATTTTAACTCGAGTTTTAGCCCCAGAGCCAATGTCTTGGCGAAAGTACAAACCCATTCACCGGCACAAACAGACGATGACAATATCAGGGTATGGAAATGATGCCGAAATCATGGCTCTGCGGCCGAAACTGCAAGGTCATTGAAATCTTCTCAAATCTGTTCCACTTTCTGAAGAGTTCCTCATTCGTGTTATGTTCCGAGATCATAAGTATCAACACCTAGCATTGTCTTTTTTCAAGAGAAGCACAATTCCACTCCAAAAACCATGGACAGAAACTCAAACGACAAATTCCAATATGCCACCAATATCCAAAACTCTTCTTCTTCTTCTTCTTTTGCTGCTCCCGTTAGGGGTCGCCAAAGCGGATGAACCGTCTCCATTTCTCTCTGTCCTCCACATCTTCCATTGTCACACCAACCATCCGCATGTCCGCCCTCACCACATCCATAAACCTCCTCTTTGGCCTTCCTCTTCTCCTCCTACCTGGCGGCTCCATCCTCAGCATCCTTCTCCCGATATACCCCGCATCCCTCCAGTGCACATGTCCAAACCATCTCCATCTCACCTCTCTCACTTTGTCTCCAAACCGTCCTACCTGCGCAGTCCCTCTAATATACACATTTCTAATCCTGTCCAGCTAGTGTAGTAGAGAGTAGAAAAATCGTGCAAATTATGATACAATCATCAAATTTGGCATTTCTGTTCTGCAGGGCTTTCTGATAAAATCTGCCCGATTGGCCATTTGAAAATCCAAGATGGCGGCCATTTTTCAAGATGGCCGCCAAGTTAGCCTCCCGAAGTTGACTTTTTGCTTAGAAGTATTTGTAGTTGTCCGATTTGCATGATCTAAGTGTGGATTCCTATGTTTTCAAGCTTGCTGGAGTGGATTTTCCTGTTTTTAAAGCCCCCTGACACACACTTTTTTCTGATTTTGCACATTTGTTTATGATTTTCATACGTTTGCCTGACTTAACATGTATGTAGTAGTAGCTACTTATGCATGGGGTGTAGGGGTGTAGTGTTAGAGGTAGTATCGACCTCCATCTGGTGCGACGACACCTCAGCACCACTCCGACACACTCTCCGCAATCTGACCCGGGAATGTTCCCCCGTGGTTTCCCTCCTATCATCAAAGATTGGGGGTCCCGAAGGCTTTGCCCCAATCCCGTCATCCGGTGAGCGCCCTGCGAAGGAAGCTGCACAGGAGGTACTCCCACGAGTGGGTTCAGATTTCTTGCGTTTTTGTGTTTTGCGGAATGAAGGGTTTACGGTGGCCGGAGTGCAAATCCTGCCACAACCCTCTAATAAGAAGTAACCCAACTGCAGAGGAGTCCGCAGACACAGTGGCACTAGATATGGATGGCCTTTGGCTCACAAGGAGCTCCTCCACCCTTTGACAGGTTTGTTTTTAATCCTGCTTGGTGTCCATATCCAAACACCCTCCTCACCAAAAAACCTGGGGGGGAGACGGTTTAGTCGCCAACAAACCCGACCATGGAACAGGTTAGTACAGGTTTACATGATACCTGTAGCAAGTCACAGATCTAATCTGGCCTGACCTGACGTCGAAGATTGTCATTCTAGTTTCATTTACGACAGACATCAACCAACTGGGAAACACAGTGGCTTTTAGTCCCCTTTCTGGTAGTCAACTCTTGTCTGGCTCATGGACTAATAGGGGTGTAGAGATGTCTGACATGTCTAAAGAGTCTGAAAGGTGTAAAGGGGTCTGAATGTGCCAAGGCTCTTAGGGGGTAATAATGTCTTCAGGGTATGTGGAGTCTTAAGGATCTAGAGGTCTAAAGTGTTGAAAGGGTCTTAAAGTTACAAGGGGTCTGAATTGTTTATGTGTCTAATGGGGTCTTAGGGTTCTCACAGGATATATGAGTTTTAGGGTCGTCGGATTATAAAGGGTCCAATAGGGTCTATGGGTTCTAAAGAGTCTATAAGGTCTGAAGGGTCAACAAGGTCTTAAGGTTCTAAAGGGTCTTCGGGTTCTAAAGGATGTTAAGGGTCTTTAAGTATGTCGGGGTTTAAGGGGTCTAAATGATGTAAATATCAAGGCATTTAAAAGTCTAGAATGTCTTAAAGGGTCTTCAAAGAGCTGATGTGTCTCAGCAGTCTAAAAGGTACGGTTCCAGAGAGACAAAATTCTTCTTTGCCCAATGGTGAGTTCCAACACATCCACCGGCAACATCAAGGATTGTGGTTTTGAAGCCACTCCACAGCTCTTCAGAACCTCCCAAAGCACCCAGACCTCCCAAATCTCCACTCAGCTTGTTCACCAACTCCTCAGCTACCCTCTCATTCTTGAGCTTGCCAACATCCAGCCTAGGCTGGGATGGTACCATTCTCCTGGATTTAAGCTGCAACTTGAGTTGCTACAACAAGCCGGTGGTCAGTATTGATGAACTGAGCACTTCGGAAGACCCTGCAGTTCTGGATTATCCTCCAGCGACCATCACGAGCACATGGTCAGTCTCCTTTGCCACATCGCCAGCGTTGGAATACCAAGTCCAGCGATGAGCTTGTGGGTGCTGAAACCATTAACCGGCCACCCTAAGTCCATGACTTCTTGCAAAGTCAAGGAACTTTGTGCTATTCAGGTTCACATTTCCAGACCCATGGGGACCAACACACGTCTCATAACCATCCGTATCAGTTCCAGTCGGTGCATTGAATCTCCCCAATTCAAGAAGTGTATCTCGCCTTGGCACTGATGAACCACGGATGCAAGCATGGCATAGTATGCGTCCTTCACGGTGAGATCACTCGCCTCAATCTGAGCATTTACATAGACCAGGGAAATGACACCCAAGGAGCGACGAATCCTTCGCCTCATAATACGCTCGTTGACCGGTGTTACCTCAATTTTCATTGGAGTCAGCTTGTTGGACACAGCTACAGCAACTCCTTGGGCATGGTAACCATTAGAGTGACTAACCCAATAGTAGGTGTAACCACCAGCCATGATCTCGCCACGATCCGGTCTCCGAACCTCACAGAGTGCTGCAATACCGATGTCCAAATGCTTGAGTTCAGTTGATTACAGAGACAAGTGGTCATCCTCTCTTAGGGATAGGACATTTCTGGCACCCATCCGAAGGGCCTGCCTCAGGTTAACCCAAGGAGTCGTGCCTTGGGAGGTGTCTCATCCACTGAAAATGTGTAATTTTATTTTTACAGGACATCATTTTGTTTCATCTTTTTGGGCGATCGCCTTTGAACATAATCCACCTCTCATTTCGACATTGATATATATATATATATTGTTGCGAATTCGCGCCCGTCGGCGTGCGATCGGCCACGCGACTCGAACCGCGACCGCCTCGCCCACCGGACGGACAATTCAGTCGTGACCCTCCCGGCTAACGCCGGGATCCAGTCACGGGTGGGCCTTTCGACCTCACCACAATCGTGCCAATCGGCACCCGCGTAGGATAGGGTTGTTCGCCAAACTCGACCTACCTAAGTACCCCAGCGGATGGTAAACCGGGCGATCGTACCTCGCCGCAGGTCGACTCCGGACACGAGCCGCTTGGGCGGGCCGTTCCGTACTATCGGGATAACCGAGCGGTGTTATCGTCGACCTCGACGGTTCAGATTATTTACCGGGCGTTTTGCACCCACTACGAACCCTTTACGTGAAGCAGGATGGAGGGTCAATTAAAGAAAAGACGAAGCGAACGGGAAAACAGTTCACACAATGCACATTTATTCCGCGTGGTACACGGAGCACACCTATAGCACGTATTTACAGCCACAGTTAGAGAATGCACATATATCACATAGAACAAAAGAAATGCACATATAAAAGAAGGAGTTAAAACCGACTACACGACACACGGACCACTTATACAGTTACTACCTTACAAGACACGGCGCCACAACACGCATTCACACCGAAGCAAAGAAAAGACCCCCTCAAAGGCAAGGGAGTCAGACTGGGCCCGTGGGCCTAATGCGCGTGGACCTGGATGAGCGGCCAGGCCCACGAGACCGAAGGTCCTACCCGCGCCCTCGTGGCGAGCCGCAGAATGTCGCTGCACGGCGGTTCCGTGGGCACCTGCTGGTGTAAGTGGGAACGGGGCCCCTTGTCGCACTCTCTCAGCGCGGGGGAAAAGGGGGAATTGTTGATGCTCTGGGAGGGAGTATGGCTGGCTTGCTCGAATCCCGCGACGCGAGCCTCCAGGTCCACCTCAGCCGTTCGCCTCCGCAGCCGTCTGCCCACCGATCTCGCCTCACCGATCTCCTCGAGCTCCGTCTCCAACGACCCAGCCCAACTGACTTCCTCACCGATCTGCTGCTCACCGACACTGCTCGATACTGCTCAACTCACTTACTGCGCTCGCCTTTTTATTGGCTTCGGGAACCCACCATATGCAAATCTCGGATCCAAACGACCTCAGGGGCGGAGCCACGCTCGCCGATTGGACGGAGAAAAAGGGGGCGTGTATCATTCCTGATCCTCAAATTTGCATATGCCGATTTTCGTCAGGCGCGTCTGGAGGTGGGGCCAAGCCGCCCCGCGCTTCCTGATTGGGTGGATCAGATGTGGCGTGTATCATTTCTGATCCGAATTCTCCTCGGAAAACCCGCCATCTGCACTCGCGTCTCGCGTGTCTCGCTGAAGACAGCTCGACGCTCGGCGTCCACAGGTGGTGCGGGAATGGCCGTAGGAGAAGGTGGTGGAGGGTTTTCGGCGGTGTTCGATGGCCATGGTGCTGTTTGGAATGGCGGTGATGTGAGGTTTCGGTAGCGAGTGGTGAAGGTAGTTTTGCTGCTGGCGTTGTTGTTGTTGTTGGCGTGGGTGGCTCAAAACAAAGGTAGAACAGAAAAAACGCCTAACTCAAAGGATCGCAGCCCGAATGAATCACATTAATTCCCTCTATACAATGGGTTTGGGCTAACTACACATGTACTTAAGAAATATATCTCACCTACGGGACCTTTATGGTGTTTGCGAATTTCCAGAGCCGTAACAATATATATATATATATATATATATAATATATATATATATATATATTATATATATATACAATAATGTGCATCCGACCAGGTGTTTGCCATGATGTAGCTGTGAAGGCAAAGAGTTAATATCGACATTTTGTGTTCTGTGTCTTGATGTATTTTTCAATTGAATTTTGCTAATTTTCCACTTTAATTCCTCTTTCAAAAAATTCTGTTTCAAGGTAAATCTTTCTGTTTGTCATTTTATGTATTTTATGCATGTGTATATATCTAAACTGTATTACCATAATGGAACTTGGTGTGTGTGTGTGTGTGTGTGTGTGTGTGTGTGTGTGTGTGTGTGTGTGTATGTGTGTGTGTGTGTGTGTTTCATTGATTGGTACCTATATATGTGGGTTTCAGAATGTGGAATGGAGTCCTCCCAGTGTGGGCTCAAAGTCAGGTCAGGTCAGGTATGGAGCATGTGCCAGAACAGCCGTCGCTGCGTCCACTTTCCACCGGTACTCCAGGGGCCTCTATCTGGCCATCCCACAGGCAGATGCCAGGCCCATCCCCATCTCCTTGAGATGCCAGTCAACCTGCTGCAACCACGAGGCACGTGGTCGGCCCATTGGCCTCCTCCACTCACGAGACTCCCTCGCGGAGAGAATCTCGTGAGCAGGATCAGCGTCAGGAAAAAAGCCACATGTCTATACAGCCGCAACTGACGCTCACGGACCATGCAGGTAACAAATCTCATCCGAGTCTCTCTCAGCAAGCACTCGTTGGACACAAAATCTGACCAGCGATAGCCAAGGATTCTCCGAAGAGACCTGGTACCAAAGGAATTAAGTCTCGGTCTCAGATCCTTGGCCAGAGTCCAATCTCGCATCCATAGAGCAAGACTGGAAGCACCAAGGACCTGAAGACTCGGACTTTCGCCTCCCGCACAGGTACCGGCAGCGCCACACCCCATGATCCAGTGAATCCATGACTCCCAGGCCCGAACGAGCGTCTATTGACCTCTGACTCACAGCCAGCAGAGACATAAATATCACTGCCAAGGTAAGTGAATCTCTCCACACCCTCAACATCCTCACCACAAACAGACACAGACAGGACAGCAGCATCCAAGATGTCGTTGAAAGCCTGGATCTTAGTTTTGACCCAGAAACCCATAATCCCAGCGGCTCCGACTCCTCATTCAGCACTCGAGGGCCCACAAAACGATATCTAAATTCTCCGCAAAGATGACTGCATCATCTGCAAAATCAAGGTCCGAGATCTTGACATTCCCAAACGATGCACCACAGCTTGATCTCTCCGACATCCTCCCTAGAATCCAGTCCATACAAGTGCTGAAAAGTGTGGGGGCCAGTACACACCCCTGACGAACTCCAGTAACAACTGGAAATAAGTCAGAGATGGTACCACCACATCTCACAGCACTCTCAGTACAAGAGTAGAGTTCAGACATCAGCTCGATCAGTTTTGGTGGCACCCCACGAAGACCAAGAATCTCCAGAGGGCATCCCGATACACTGAATCGACGCTTTACAGAGATCAACATAGGCTGCAAGCAGCCCCTGCCGAAACTCTCGTCTGCGTTCGGTGAGGACCGAAGAGCAAGGATACGGTCAATCGTTGACCTCTTTGGTGTAAAGCCTGACTGCTCTGGACGCTGGTGGCGAACCCTATCAATAATTATCCGAGCAAAGACCTTGCCCGGCACTGAGAGCAGCGTCACCCCTCGGTAGTTGTTGCAGTCTTGGCGATCACCCTTCCCTTTCCAGAGAGGGACAACAAGGCCCCTCTTCCAGTCAGTTGGGATGATGCCTGTGTTCCAGGCAGAGCACAAAACTGCATGCATCGACACGAGTGCAGCATTTCCACAGCCTTGAGAAGTTCAGCATGGATGCCACAGATCCCTGGAGCTTCACCGCATTTCAACCGGCTCACCGCAGCCTGTGTTTCTACAAACGAAGGTGGACCACAGTTGATTGGAGGGTCAGCAACAGGGATTGTAACACCCCTGATGTGCAACTCAACAGCTGGTGATCAGCCTGGTACAACCGCTCAAAGTAAGCGGCCCAGCGGGCCTTCACTTCAGACTCCTCTGTCAAGAGCTCACCACCCTCTGCTCAAACTGCAGTACACCGAGGAACGGTCTTGGATGAACACAATGCGCGAATTCCCCTGAAAGCGGGATGAGAATCACTTGACCACAGGTGATGCTCTACCCTCTCACAGATTCCTCACACATAGGCCTCCTTGTCCACCCTTGGAGCACGTACAGTTTTAGCATCAGCTCTGCATTCAGCCTGGCCCTGCAACTCTGGTAAATGGTATCCAGTGTCTCTTGGCTTATAAACACCCGGAGACGTCAGCCTTCGTGGCTTGACATTTTGGGCATCTCCGGGAGGTGTATGTTTAATGTGTGGCTAATCGTGTGCAAATTGAGACGTTTCCTATCAACTGTTTCGTTGGAGTGCTTGCTTGAGTGGTTAAGGCACTTGGCGAGCGCTCTCCAAGCTGCTTGATTGTTCATTTTGGTAAAAGTACCCGTGCTATCATTGGAACATCGATTAGACATATGTACGTTTCCACCTGTGTTGGGCCCTGTGGTAGCGTGTGCTCCAAGGAAGTGAAGAGTGAAAATTGGATGTTTGGGTTAATTAAAACACCCCTTTTGAAGATAATTCACGGCCTTATTTAATTATATCCTTCATCAGACGATCCTCGGCCACCTCGCTATCTGAGTCTTAAGGCGTTTCTGGGTAACATCGCCGGGGTCTGAAGCAGCCATGTTTTTTTGGCCTGCTCAACCATGCCTTGACTTGGAACAGGCTGCAACAATTTCTTAATGAAAAAGTTGTTGTTTTCACTTTCCTCACTCATATTATCGAATGCCTGTTCATCATAGCTACGAATCGCTGGGAACATTGCAATTGAGTCAATGATCTGCGCACACCCTCTGCTTCACACGCTCGATGTTCTCTGCCATTCTGCTCGTTGAAGGTCTTCCAGACCATGGATCATCTTCATCCTCCTCCCGTCCCTCTTTGAACCTCTTGTGCCATTCAAATGTATGTGTATGTGACATCGTTTCTTCCCCGTAGACTTGCTGCAGCATTGCGAAGGATTCGGAAGGTGTTTTGCCAAGCTTGGCAAGAAACTTCAGATTGGCTCTCTGCTCACGACTCATCGTGCGGTGACTCAGATGAGACAACGTGTAAAGCACGACCTGTAAAAAATCACACAATGAGCGTAGTCAACCATCACCAATCATATATATTGCGGGAATGTTGCGAAAGACTGTGACGCAACCCGTTCATTCAAGTTGTGTAAGTGGAGCACACAGCAGGCTCAGTCCTGTTACTTTTTAGACGGACCTCGTATAGAGTTCACAAACTACTCCAGGGTGATAAAACTAAAAAATGCAGATAAAGTGTGAATAAGTTAGATTAACAGAAAAAATCAGATGATTCTCAGTTGCATAAGTATTCAAACCCTTTGCCTCATTATAACCCTAAATCACTCAATCATGGCAGGAGCAAATTTGCTTGAAAGGTTACAAAATAAGTGTAATAGGTTTTTCCTGTATATATAATCAGTGGTTTAACTTTAAAATTAAGTTTCCTCACTTATCTAAGGGATTTTAGGTGAAACTCAGGTGGTCAACCAACAAGGCAAACATGAAGACCAAGGAGCTTTCCAAAAAAGTCAGACATAAAGTAATAGAGAAGCACCAAACAGGAGAGGGTTATAAGAAGATTTCAAAGTCACTCATTATCCCTTTGAGTACGGTGAAGAAGTGGAAGAGCATCATCATTAAGAAGTGGAAGGTGTATCATACCCCCCAGACTCTACCCAGATCAGGTCGCCCATCCAATCTCAGCAGCCGGACAAGCAGGAAACTGGTTCGCGATGTCACTGTAAATCCAACAGTGACTTTGAAAGATCTGCAAAGCTCTATGTCCGAGGTGGGGGTCAGTGTTCTTCAATCAACAATATCCTGTTCCCTTCACAAAGCTGGCCTCTACGGACAGGTGGCAAGAAATAAACCATGACTGAAAAGACGGTCCTAAAAGCTCAAATGTAGTTTGCAAAAAAGCATCTTAATGATACTGCAGGCATGTGGGGAACAGTTTTGCGGTAAAATGACACAAAAATTGAACTTTTTAGTCCAAATTCAATGCGTTACATCTAGCGCAAGTCTTGCATTGTAAAGAAACGCTGGGACCTGCAAGTAAGAGGGTTCGGTTGGGAATGGATATTGGGGATAATAAAAATTGATTACTCCATGGCTTGACCATTTGTTATCTCTTCTCACTCAGGTCACACTGATTTCCTTCAAACTAGAGTCAGAGTTCACTTTCCTGGACTACATCAAAGGCGGGTAAGAGACGACGATGGCTAAGGGAGAAGTGTTCTTGAAGCTTACAGCATTCTGTTTGATATTTTCTGTGAATTATATAAATAGTTCAATAATTCCTGGACATTTGTGATGGTATCAGGAAATATGTAGAGTACTTGCTTTTGACATTTCTCGTCTGGGTTCGATTCCAAACCCAACAATGTATTATCATTGTGGTGCTTCAAGTGCAGTGCAATGCATCACTGAATACCCCCATCCTCGAGAGGGAACGTTAAGCTGGCTTTCTAGTCTGTTCGCATTTGTTGGTGGATATTATTTATTCCACAGTCATTTCAAAAAGAGTAGGCAATTGCCTGTTGGTACTTTGGCTGGATACTAAACCTCTGGAACTGCATAAATGGAATTGCCACACCTCAGTATTGATAAAACCTACACATCAAATTCATGATCGAGTCCTGGTCAAATATACATGTATATTCTATTTTGTATTCACTGAATAAATAGATATATAGATCGAGTAAACTCAATGATCGAAGTGTTTTGTTTTATACATTGTTGCTATGGGATAACATTTAGCCTACCATTTTAGAACAAGGACGAGACTTGGCCTCACTCTAGTTTAGCAGGATAGCTTTTGCTTGTATTCCTAGTTACAAGTAAATGTGTTCCCTATACTGTCAATAAGTGAGAGTTATTGGCAAAAGCTGATACCATGCATGGGTGATTTTTTTTAATGTATAGTTATTGTGATGTTTGTGAGATGGTTTCATCAAAAGGTGAATGGTGCTCTCTGTGTTTGTTCACTCCTCACCCGACAACCCCTTCCATTGCCAAAAAGATATTATATTACCTACATAAATGCAAGTTGTGTGATTGTGTCTGAACTGAGTAAACGTAGTAACCACAGCACAAAATGCTGGGTGTTATCTCATTTAAGGCCTCTTGGGTCCGGACAGTGCATGTGGAGGTTTACAAGTCTCAATATTGAGGCAATTTTGAGTTATGTGAATTTTTTGCGCACACTGGCAGTATATAGGATCAGTGTCGCTGGTTCACACACCTACCAGACGTTAAAAAAAATTACTATAAACTATTTCAATCAATTCCACCCAACGTATAATTACTTTTTCAATGATTTACTTCACCAAGAAACCTGAGTAGTCTTAACAGTTAGTGACAATTATGCTGTCAAAGGATAGTCGTAGAATACTCCCTCCATAACTCCATAACTCCAAAACCATAAAACCGAGCAGCCTGAAACTTTGCATGCATACAAAGAAAACTTTCGTCTAAAAAGTAACGGGACAGATTTCACAGAAATTTTATTTCCAAAAAATATATTGAAATCACAGCCTGTCCCTTCAAATAGTTTCCCTCCAGTCTCACACACTTGTCCATCCTCTTGTTCCACACTTCGATGCACCCCGGAAGGATTCTTCTGGAATCCTCCGGAGCTCCGTCATACGGCCCTTTTTATGGCCTCCACATCAGGAAATCAGGTCCCCTTGATCACCCCCTTGAGCTTGGAGTAGGAAAAAATCACAAAGGGCCAAGTCTGGGAATATGGGGTTGCTCCAGAATTGGCACTTCCTCTCCACCAGAAACTGTCGGATGCTCAGGGCACTGTGAGCAGGGGCATTGTCATGGTGGAGCACCCAGGTGTTGTTCTCCCACAGATCCCTCCTCTTGTCCTAGACTGATCTCATGAGGCGCCAGAGGATCTCCTTGTATACGTATTGATTCAGGGTTTGACCCTGTGGTAAAAACTCGAAGTGGACGATGCCCTTGAATTCAAAAAAATGTGATAAGCATCACCTTGACCTTCGACTTCGACATCCTTGCTTTCTTTGGGCTTGGTGATGCCGGACTTTTCCACTGACGACTCTGCCGTTTGGTCTCAGGATCGCATTCGAATATCCACGATTCATCGCCAGTAATGACTCTCCCAAGCAGGACTGGATCGTCCTCGAGGTGCTCGATAATGTCTTGACACACAGTGACTTTTTGCTGTTTCTGCTCCTCAGACAACAGCTTGGGGACCATCTTTGCACACACCTTGCGCATTTCGAGATTTCAGTGATGATGCTCCAGACAGTGTTCTTCTTGATGGAAAGTTCCTCAACAATCATCCTGCACATGTATATATATATATGTATATAATTGAAGACTTATTTTAGTTAATTGAGTGCCTGATTTAATGACAATCCAGATCATCACTGTTTGGCACCATCCTCCATTGAGGCTTATGTCCTTTAATATCAGAACCTTTCTGTAGTTGGTCTGCAGTCTTAATAAGGTAAAGAGAACTTACGCAGGGCAAAGACAAGGACCACACTCCAAAAGTGATGGTGCACAATGGTCGCTCGGATTTGCAATAGTTTCCATGAATGCCAGTTTGTCTTGAACAGAGAGAGAGAGAGAGAGAGAGAGATAGAGATAGAGATAGAGATAGAGATAGAGATAGAGATAGAGATAGAGATAGAGATAGAGATATATTAAGAGAGATTTTCGTGGCAAATGTTACTGTTGCAGAAAATGGCAAATTTAATGTGGGGAGGGGGATGAGGTGGGAGAGAAGAAAAACAATTTTCCATTTGGACAATTAAAGAAGGGCCTCAGGCTTTCATTATTTGATTCTAGTAATATTTTGCGTTGATGCTTTAGTGGTATACATGTAACTGTGCAAGTATGCATGTAACTTTAAAACAAATATGAAGGCACTGTCAGGAAAGTGAAGGGGCATATTTGGACAAGAATTCAGTCTTGTTTTGTTAAATGACATTGAGCTTCATCATGGAAATTGTTGCTCAGAAAAAAAAAATCTTGTAATGTAGACAACAAATAATAACTGCTCAAGCCAGGGAAGAACCCCCCGGCTGTCATACGTCACAGTCTGGGCTGGGATACGAAATGTCAGAAAGAAAAGGGCATGCCAAGAAATGACAGCAATATTCGGTCTTGATGAATGCCGACCTCTTGTGATGTAAATTAGGCTTTCACATGAGGTTTGGGATATGGCCATTAGCCACGGCAGAGGCGGATATTGGCAGGAAATGCTGAGAATAGCTTTCCGAGCATGTTTGAAAAAAATATACTGTACCAGCATCACGCTTAGCTCCCTCCTGCTCTGGGATGGACTCTTTTTGCTTTTTTGAGGTTTATTCCTCCTTTTGGCCTCTTACATCATTCTCATGATGAACAGGTCAATAATAGACTTGCTTGTCAATGTGGTTTCAGGTTCTATTGCATTGAGATCCAAAATGGTATCCATTGCAGTTTTTGTGCTGCTCAGGGCAGGATGTTTCTTACTGGAGCACGACATCTTTTGGAGAACATATTGTCGCGGATCTGGTGTTCGAGGCTTCGAGGGGAAGCACTTGGGTCCCTCCCGAATGCCCGGTCCTGAGGCCACCTGGCATAGATAACTCCATGCACAGACAGGTTGCTAAGCAACCACAAACGCTGATTGGCACTGCCAATCTGGGCAGAGTTACAATACTTCACATGATACTTTACCTATGGACGGCCGGCTAATCTAGGTCAGTGCCCTCAGCACACACTCGGATTACTGCTGAGCGTTACAGTGAGTGTGCGCTGGCTAACAAAACAAATTATTGGGGTAGAACGTCCCGTCTAACCTTACTTATTCACTGCATCGGACCAATAAACAAAAGACAACCGAGACAGATTGCAAATAGCAGCAAACAATTATGTAAAAGCAAGTATCCACAAGCAAGAAAGCAAAAAGAAACATAAGAGCAGATTTAACCACAACACGTATTCTTCTTATTCAATCTTACTTAAGCAAAAGACTTGGCCATCATTCACTCAGGGGGAAAGAATAAAACAAGAATGACTTGAAAATAAAATAAAAGTAATGAATGGAGAAAAGGAAAGCAGTCTTTCCTTCTTTCCCTCACCTCACACAAATATACAGGCGAATGCGGAGGAAAATGGATGGGGAAGATGGGCAGCAGCAATGTGAAGCGATGGGGCCACGCAGCCATGTCAGTGAAGTGCCCAGATGCGTTAGGTGAGTGCTCTCTGGCGTCCCAGACAAGCGACTCGCCCTCCTCTGCCTCAGATTCTTCCTCCTCAAGCCCTCGTCGATGAGATGCCGCAGTTGACTCTCCTCGTCCTTTGTGACTGACAGGATCGAGAGGGCAGGATGACGCCCGTGGAAGGAGTGTTCTTTTCCCACAGAAGTTCAACACCAATTGCTCATAAAACTTTCCTTTCTTTTCCCTCACAAGTTTTTGTTCCTTCCCCGACGAGCTTTCTCAGCCTTTTAGTCTTCTGCTCAGGCGATCTTGCTCCGTTAGTTTCTCCTTACTGCTTCCCTCAGCCTTCTGCGTCTGCCCAATGCCTTCTCTTCTGCTTTCTGCCGTTTGCTTTTCCCCTTTCTGCTATCTGAGCCGTCTGCTCAGGAGCAATTTTCGTCCCTCCTCGTGCAAGCCCACACCGTTTGCTTCTCGACACCTTTCTACTTCTTCTTCACATCAGCTTTCTTCTCCTCCTCCCACAAGCCTTCTCTCCCTCCCATTGGTCCGCAGCCAATGGGGGCAGGTGTATGACGTCACTTGTGGAAATTGCCACACCGTTTTGAGGGAACTTTCAACGAAGCCCCCACCCCGCCCTCTATGAGTCCAAAGCTGCAACGAGATCCCCTAGCCCCCCTCCTTCGCACGGAAAATGCCCAGTCTCACTGTTTAGCACTGTGCCATGCCCGCTAGGAGCACCAAACGCCACAAACATGCTTGTGAGAGCACCCGTTGAGTCACCAAGCAATGTACAGATGGAGGGAACACGGAAAGGAACCCTGCAACACGGAGGGATTTCTGAACGGCCATGTAATTCAAGGTAAGTCCGATGGGATGAAGAAGGGTCTGTTGAAGGGATGTTTGATGGAAGGGAGATTATTGGTGGGCTGTTGAAATGGAGTGATGGAGGGGTGATTGAAAGTAACAGAGGGATTGAACAGAATGATGGTGTGAAGCAGGAAAGATTGAAAGTAAGAGGGGTGAAGGGGGGAAGACATTACACAGGACAAATACAGCCTAGCCAACGCATGTCCCCCAAACAGCCCTTTGACAAGGGACTAAGGACTGATTAATTATCTATACAAAGACAAATGAAATAACCGATCCTCAGGTCACCGACGTGTCCATGTATGCTCTCCCCCTGGGGTACGTTTTCCAAAACCATAACAATATTTAGCAGGCTGTCTTGTCTGCTTGTACTTTTTCTTTGGTGTGAAACATCCGTTGTACGGAGTGTTTTTAAAGGAATCTTTCCAAATTCATGGGCCCTTTATTTGGATTTTTATGGGACGGGCAAAGACAATATTAATTTTTTTTAGTCGGACCCCGAGTATTCGCGGTTCATAAAATGTGACCTGCTTCTACATTTGCTGCCCTCTGATTCATGTATTCGCGGTTTTTCGTAGGCATATTCACAGTTTTTCTGACCTGCTTCTACATTCCCGGTTTTTCATGTGATTTTTGATTTTCCCTTATGAATCGTGGACCGTCGGGAACCTATCCTCCTCTTTCCCATTAAAACAATGCCAAAACATTCGTGGATTCAACATCCACGGCATTTATCAGGAACATCTACCCCACAAATGTCGGGGTCTGACAGTACATCATTCGTCAACATCGCCCTATCACTCAATGGTGAAGAATCAGAAAGAAAAAAAATTCTTCGATCCGGATCTGCATTCGGATCTTCACCAAAATGGAATCAATTAATCCTTGCCACAAACCCAATCTGTCCACAAAATTTTGTCCAACTCCATCCACAACTTTTTGAGATATCCTGCTCATGGACAGACAAACTGACAACAGATGGGCAAATTCAGACAGACAGGAGTGAAAACATAACCTCCGTGCACCAACTAGAGAGTTCATAGAACATCTTACCCAATGCAGTCTTGTGAAACAAGGACGTGGGCAGGATATGCGAGCTGTGAATGTGATTGGTCGTGATGACATAAAATGCTGTAATATTTTGTCCACTTATTGCTAAATGAAAGGGTTTTGAAAGTGCCAAAAAGGTGACCTGTGTTCTGCAGTGTCCAAGTATATAATTGAATTGAAATAAAATGAAAGTTGTAGAAAAAGAAATTCTGAAGTTTACTGCTCTTTATGCAGCATCTTTTACACCACCTTATTTAACACATTACATTAGTTCTTCATTTCTGTTGTTTGTGTCCTTTATGACGTCCTTAAAAACAGAAGTAAGCTTTCTTTTTGGAATGATTTTTCAATTTTGTTTGACTGCTAGGTAGGCAGTCAGAGTAAAAAAATTATCTCACTCCTCTGTGCGTGCACAATCGGAACAAATTCAGAGCCAATGTACTGATAAACTACAGGTTTGTTTTCCGATCCATGTTCCGATAAATGTTCAAAATATAACATTCAATTGAAATCAAGTTGTTCCTTGATCATAAGTTGATGTTTGTAGACAGAATATGCTTGACCCCGCTTTTCACTTTGCGTGCATAGGGTAATGATGAGATTCAGATTTGAATGTAATACGTATTTATATTTTGATTCCTGGTACACAAATGAGAAATCTGTTACAGTTGTTTTGTGTTGGGATATCAGTTTTTTTAAAAATATATAAATTTGATATATTGAGTGAAATCGTTCATGTAATTTTATAGGTTTTCATCAAATGGAAAACTTCACTCGGTATTTTCTATGTCTGAAAGTGAGAGGCCATTCTTTTCATTCCCATGTCGGGGAGCAATTGTTTGGTTGGTTTAATTTTTCCAACCACACGACCGAAGCCTCTTCATATTGTGGAGTGACTGTTATATGGATGGTGGGGAGTTCTGTTGGGCTGGAACAATTTCCATTGGCCATGCACTGTTACAGCAGCAACAGTTGAGCATCGGGTTTCCATCTCTGGCAAGATAATCAGAGATATTTGAATTTTTGCTATTTACGGTGCAATATTAATATTGAGGTGTGAAGCATGGCCATGGTTGTTTGCAGGGTTATGGTGCTGCAAGATTAATCGATTTGCCCTTTTGGCTCTGGTGAAGTATTGGTCCTGTGGTTTGGGGTGGGGAGTTCCAGACCTGGCACCCTGTGTAAAGCCACCTGTATCATGAAGTTAACCCCCTTCCCAGCTCAAATAACACCCTCACCCCCAAACAATCTCATTTGCTTCCATAAATGCAATTTACACCTTCTTGCACGTAAACACATTCCTCGACTGGTGTACTTTCACCACATCAGGTGTGCTCCATTCTTGCTATAATAATTTTCTCTTTGGCTTTTCCTCTTTTACACCTGTCCAGTTTTCCCTTCCTTTTACCCTTGTTAATATGCTTTGCTTCTGGAGTTTCTTCATTTGTTCAGAGGAAGCTGTTTTCTCCTGCTGTGATGCAGTGTCTTCATGATGCATGTAAAATAATGAAACCTCATGTAAAATTGGAGACTTCAAAGGCAGTGAAGAACAAAACATATAAGCAATAATAGGTGGAATAAAAATTGGAAAATTATACAATGTGGTGTTTGACAGAGCTCTACAAGCAGGGTGTTGCATCATTGAGTGAACTATCCCTCGAATGTGCATTAAGATGGGGATCCCATCAGCTAGCGTTAATTGGTGGACGTTAAAGATCCCCACTATGGCTTTTAAAAAGTGAGACATTGTGTACCGGTTCCCAAGGAAAATTCTAAATTATTGTCGTAATGTGCAGGCAGGGGCATAACAGTGGCACAGCCACGGTGCATTACAGATGGAACGAGCAGAACAAATCTGTTATTGAATTCTGGTCCAATATGTACAGTGGCCTGCAAAAGTATTCAGCCCCCTCCAAAGTTTTCACATTTTATGCCACCTGAGCTTATTTCATGATGACTTCAAATCAAACAATATACGAGGGTTTTCTGGTGTATCGGCTTTTAATGTCTGTTGGCACACAAAACTACTGTGCTTCCCCATTGTCTTGAGTCACTCACCTGCATTTTTTTCATTTTTTGTTTCATTCATTTGTTTTTCCATTTATTTATATTTCATTCATGGATGTTGTCTGGATATTCTGTAATTTGTTTCCAGTGTACTACTGGCTTCGATGTCCATCGGCATGCAAAATTTAAGCTTTCTATGTCACCCGAAGGCACCGGTCTTTAATATCAGTCAGTGAGTCAGTCAGTGGTAAAAGAGCTTCATATATATATATATAATATAATATTATATTATATATATATATATATATTAGTGGAGTATGCTTACACATTGTAAGCAATAACGAACCATGCTTCCCTTGTTCGGGTTCTCACCTGCCTGAACACAACAAGGCTGCACTTATTTTTGGATTTTTTTATTACAGATGATTTCTTATGGTTAAATGATTTTGTCCTGGTATTTGGCTTCGATGTCCATTGGCACACAAAATTACCGTGCTTCCCCATTGTCTCGGTCACTCACCTGCATTTCTTCATTCATTTTTTTTTTCATTTATTTATATTTCATATATGGATGTTGTCCGACGATTCTGTAATTTTTTCTGGTGTACTGGCTTCAATGTCCATCGACACGAAAAAATTTCAGCTTTCTATGTCACCCGAAGGTCCCAATCTTTAATATCAGTCAGTCAGTCAGTGGTTCGAAAGAGCTTTATATTTATTATTTTATTATTATTATATATATATATATAATATATAAAATTTCAGCTTTCTACGTCACCCGGAAGGTACCGATCTTTAATATCAGTCAGTGAGTCAATGATCAGTCAGTAGTTAGAAAAAGCATTATATGGAAACTAGCAGGGTGTGCATTCACATTGATTTGTGTTAGCATACTAACCGTGTTTCTCCGTTCTCTTGGGTCACTCACCTGCATTTGATTTTTCATCGATTTATTTTCATTTTTTTTCATTTATTTATATTTTCATTTACAGATGCTTTCCAACGATTCTGTGATTTTAATTTTATCATTTACAAATTTGTGTGTATATATAATATATATATATAATAATTATTAAATTAAATTATATATTAATATATTAAAAATTATATTAGCCCTGTGTGGCTTGCAACAGTGTGGTAAGCATACGAACCGTGCTTCCCCGTTGTCTTGGGTGCTCACCTGCATTTGAATTTTTCATAAATTTTTTCAATTTTTTTCCATTTATTTATATTTTCATTAATGGAATGTTTTCCGATTATTCTGTGAATTTTTTCTGGTGTAGCGGCTTTCG
This sequence comes from Eptatretus atami, assembly GCA_035128595.1. Classification (NCBI taxonomy): domain Eukaryota; kingdom Metazoa; phylum Chordata; class Myxini; order Myxiniformes; family Myxinidae; genus Eptatretus; species Eptatretus atami. Next base: position 33,450,544 of record CM068954.1, on the reverse strand, counting down.
TATGTCATTGGCACACAAAATTTCAGCGTTCTCTAACGTCACCCGAAGTACCGAATCTTTAATATCAGTCAGTGAGTCAATGATCATCAGTAGAGAAAAAGCATTATATGGAAACTAGCAGGGTGTGCATTCACATTGATTGTGTGTAGCAAATACTAACGTGTTTCTCGTTCTCTGGTCACTCACCCTGCATTTGATTTTCATCGATTATTTTCATTTTTTTCATTTATTTATATTCATTTTAGCAGATGCCTTCCAAACGATTCTGTGATTTTTTTTTTCTGGTGTATCGGCTTTTAATGTCTGTTGGCACAACAAAACTACTGTGCTCCCCATTGTCTGAGTCACTCACCTGCATTTTTTTTCCATTTTTTGTTTCATTCATATTGTTTTCCATTTATTTATAATGTTCAATTCATGGAATGTTGTCTGACGATTCTGTAATTTGTTTCCAGTGTACTCTGGCTTCGATGTCCATCAGCAATGCAAAATTTTAAGCTTTCTATGTCACCGAAGGCAACCGGTCTTTTAATATCAGTCAGTTGAGTCAGTCAGTGGTTATAAGAGCTAATACATATATATATATATATATATTATATATATATATAAATATATTATACTAGTGGAGTATGTCTACACATTGTAAGCAATAACGAACCATGCTTCCCATTGTTCGGGTTGCTCACCTGCTGAAACACAACAAGCTGCACTTATTTTTGGATATTTTTATTTAAGATGATTTCTATGGTTAAATGATTTTCCTGGTATTGGCTTCGATGTCCCATTGGCACACAAAAATTACCGTGCCTTCCCCATTGTCACCCCCCCCCTCGGGTCACTATCACCTGCATTTCTCATTCATTTCTTTTTCATTTATTTATAAATTTCATATATGGATGTTGTCCGACGATTCTGTAATTTTTTTTCTGGTGTACTGGCTTCAATGTCCATCGAACACGAAAAAAAAATTTCAAGCTTCTATGTCACCCCGGAAGGTCCCAATCTTTAATACAAGTCAGTCAGTCAAGTGGTTCGAAAGAGCTTTATTTTTATTATTATTATATATTATTATTATTATATCATATATATGTATATAATGAAGACATTTTTTTAGTTAATTGAGTGCCTGATTTAATGAAACAATCCAGATCATCACTGTTTGGCACATCCCTCCATTGAGGCTTATGTCCTTTAATATCAGAACCTTTCGTAGTGTGCTGCAGTTCTTAATAAGTAAGAGAACTACGCAGGGCAAAGACAAGGACCACACTCCAAAAGTGATGGTGCACAATTGGTCGCCGATTTGCCAATAGTTTCCATGAATGCCAGTTTGTCTTGAACAGAGAGAGAGAGAGAGAGAGAGAAGATAGAGATAGAGATAGAGAATAGAGATAGAGATAGAGTAGAGATAGAATAGAGATAGAGATATATTAAGAGAGATTTTCGTGGCAAATGTTACTGTGCAGAAAATGGCAAATTTATGTGGGGAGGGGATGAGGTTGGGCAGAGAAGAAAAACAATTTTCCATTTGGAACAATAAAGAAGGGCCTCAAAGGCTTTCATTATTTGATTCTAGTAATATTTTGCGTTGATGCTTTAGTGGTATAACATGTAAACTGTGCAAGTATGCATGTAACTTTAAAAACAAATATGAAGGGCACTGTCAGGAAAGTGAAGGGGCAAATTGGACAAGAATTCAGTCTTGTTTTGTTAAATGACATTGAGCTTACATCATGAAAAGTTGCTCAGAAAAAAAAAATCTTGTATATGTAGACAACAAATAATAACTGCTCAAGCCAGGAAGAACCCCCGGCTGTCATAGCGTCACAGTCTGGCTGGGATACGAAATGTCAAAAGAAAAGGCATGCAAGAAGACAGCCAAATATTCGGTCTTGATGAATGCCGACCTCTTGTGATGTAAATTAGGCTTCACATGAGGTTTGGGATATGGCCATTAGCCACGGCAGAAGCGGATATTGGCAGGAAATGCCTGAAGATACTTTCCCGAGCATGTTTGAAAAAAATATACTGTACCAGCATCACGCTTAGCTCCTCTGCTCTGGAGGACCTTTTTGCTTTTTGAGGTTTAATTCCTCTTTGGCCTCTCCATCATTCTCATGATGAACAGGTCAATAATAGACTTGCTTGTCAATGTGGTTTCAGGTCATTCATTGAGATCCAAAATGGATCCATTGCAGTTTTTGTGCTGCTCAGGCAGGATGTTTTATAACTGAGCAGACATCTTTTGAGAACATATGTCGGCGGATCTGGTGTTCGAGGCTTCGAGGGGAACACTTGGGTCCCTCCCGAATGCCCGGTCCTGAAGGCCACCCTGGCAAATAGATAACCCATGCAACAGACAGGTTCTAAGCAACCAACAAACGCTGATTGGCACTGCAATCTGGGCAAGAGTTACAATACTTCCACATGATACTTTTACCTATGGACGGCCGGCTAATCTAGGTCAGTGGCCCTCAGCAACACACCTCGATTACTGCCTGAAGCGTTACAGTGAGTGTGCCTGGCTAACAAAAACAAATTAATTGGGGTAGAACGTCCCGTCTAACCTACTTATTCCTGGCACCGGACCAAATAAACAAAAGACAACCGAAGACAGAATTGCAAATACAGCAAACAATTATGTAAAAGCAAGTATCCACAAGCAAGAAAGCAAAAAGAAAACATAAAGAGCAGATTTAACCAACAACACGATTCTCTATTCAATCTTACTTAACCAAAGACTTGGCCATCATTCACTCCAGGGGGAAAGAATAAAACAAGAATGAACTTGAAAATAAAAATAAAATAATGAATGGAGAAAAAGAAAAGCAAAGTCTTTACTTCTTTCCCTCCTCACACAAATATAGCAGGCGAATGCGGAGGAAAGATGATGGGGAAGATGGGCAGGCAGCAATGTGAAGCGATGGGCCACGCAGCCATGTCAGTGAAGTGGCCCAGATGCGTTAGGTGAGTGCCTCTCTGGCGTCCCAGACAAGCGACTCGGCCCTCCTTGCCTCAGATTCTCCTCCCTCAAGCCTCGTCGATGAGATGCGCAGTTGACTCTCCTCAGTCCTTTGTGACTACAGGAATCGAAGAGGCAGGATGACGCCCGTGGAAGGAGTGTTCTTTTCCCAACAGAAAGTTCAACACCAATTGGTCATAAAACTTTCTTCTTTTCCTCACAAGTTTTTGTTCCTTCCCCGACGAGCTTGCTCAGGCCCTTTTAGTCTCTGCTCAGGCCGATCTTGGCTCGTTAGTTTCTCCCTTACTGCTCCCTCAGCCTTCTGCGTCTGCCCAATGCCTTCTTCTTCTGCCTTTCTGCCGTTTTGCTTTTCCCCTTCTTGCTATCTGAGCCTCTGCTCAGGAGCATTTCGTCCCTCCTCGTGCAAGCCACACCGTTTGCTTCTTCGACAACCTTTCCTACTTTCTTCTTCACATCAAGCTTTCTTCTCCTCCTCCCACAAGCCTTCTCTCCCTCCCATTGGTTCCCGCAGCCAATGGGGAAGCAGGTGTATGACGTCACTTTGTGGAAATTGCCACACCGTTTTGAGGGAACTTTCAAACGAAGCCCCCACCCCGCCCTCTATGAGTCCAAAGCTGCAACGAGATCCCTAGCCCCCTCCTCGCACGGAAAATCCCAGTCTCACTGGTTACACTGTTGCCTGCCCGCTAGGAGCACCAAAACGCCACAAACATGCTTGTGAGAGCACCCCGTTGAGTCAACCAAGAATGTCAGATGGAGGAACACGGAAAGGAACCCTGCAAACAACGGAGGGATTCTGACGCCATGGTAATTCAAGGTAAGAGTCCGATGGGAAATGAAGAAGGGTCTGTGAAGGGATGTTTGGAATGGAAGGGAGATTATTGGTGGGCTGTTGAAAAAATGGAGTGTGGGGGTGAATTGAAAAGTAACAGAGGGATTGAACAGATGATGGTGTGAAGCAGGAAAGATTGAAAGTAAGAGGGGTGAAGGGGGGAAGACATTACAACAGGACAATACACCTAGCCCAACGCATGTCCCCGCAACAGCCCTTTGACAAGGGACTAAGGACTGATTATTATCTATACAAGACAAATGAAATAAGCCGATCCTCAGGTCACCGACGTGCCATGTATGCTCTCCCCCTGGGTACGTTTTCCAAAACCATAACAATATTTACAGGCGTCTTGTTCTGCTTGTACTTTTTCTTTGGTGTGAACATCCGTTGTACGGAGGTTTTAAAGGATCTGTCCAAATTCATGGGCCCTTCTAATTTGGATTTTTATTTGGGACGGGCAAAGACAATATTAAATTTTTTTTAGTCGGTTTTACCCGAGTATCGCGGTTCATAAATGTGACCTGCTTCCTACATTTGCTGCCTCCTGATTCAATGTATTCGCGGTTTTTCGTGGCATATTCACAGTTTTTCTGACCTGCTTCTACAATTCGTGGTTTTTTCATGGGAATTTTTTGATTTTCCCTTATGAATCGTGGACCGTCGGGAACCTATCCCTCCTCTTTTCTCCAATTAAAAACAATGCCCAAACATTCGTGGATTCCAAACATTCCGCATTTATCCAGAACATCTACCCACAATGTCGGGGTCTGAACAGTAACATCATCGTCAACATCGCTATCACTCAATGGGAAAGAATCAGAAAGAAAAAAATTCTTCGATCCGGATCTGCATTCCGATCTTCAACCCAAAATGGAATCAATTAATCCTTGGCCAAAACCCAATCTGTCCCACAAAATTTTGTCCAACTCCATCCACAACTTTTGAGATATCCTGCTCATGGACAGAAAACAAAACTTTTGAAAACAAAAACAAAGGAAAAAATGGGCCACCCCCCCCAAAAAAAATTTTTTTTTTCCCCCAGAACAGAAAACAAAAGGGAAAAAAAAAAAGTGGAAAAAAAAACATAAACCCCCCCTACCCCCGTGCACCAACTAGAAGAGTTCATTAGAACATCTTACCCAATGCAATCTTGTGAAACAAGGCGTGGCAGGAATATGCGAGCTGTGAAGTGTGATATGGTCGTGATGACATAAAATGCTGTAATATTTGTCCACTTATTGCTAAATGAAAGGGTTTTGAAAGTGCCAAAAAGGTGACCTGTGTTCTGGCAGTGTCCAAGTATATAATTCGATAAATAAAATGAAAGTTGTAGAAAAAGAAATCTGAAGTTTACTGCTCTTTAATGCAGCAATCTTTACACCACCTATTTAAACACATTACATTTAGTTATCTTCATTTCTGTTGTTTGTGTCCTTTAATGACGTCCCTTAAACAAGAAGTAAGCTTTCTTTTTGGAATGATTTTTCAAAATTTGTTGACTGCTGGTAGGCAGTCCAGAGTAAAAAAATTATGCTGCACTCCTCGTGCGTGCACAATCGGAACAAATTCAGGCCAATGTACTGATAAAACTATCAGGTTTGTTTCCCGATTTCCATGTTCCGATAAATGTTCAAAATATAACATTCATTGAAATCAGTTGTCCTTGATCCATAAGTTTGAAATGTTGTGTAGAAGAATAATGCTTGACCTGCTTGAACCCCGCTTTTTCACTTTGGCGTGCATAGGTAATGAATGAAGTTCAGATTTGAAATGTAATACGTATTTATATTTTGATTTCCTGGTACACAAATGAGAAATCTGTTACAGGTTGTTTTTGTGTTGGGATATCAGTTTTTTAAAAAATATATAAATTTGATATATTGAGTGAAATCGTTCATCGTAATTTTATAGGGTTTTTCATCAATGGAAAACTTCACTGGTATTTTACTATGTCTGAAAGTGAGAGGCCATTCTTTTCTCATTCCCATGTCGGGGAGCAATTGTTTGGTTGGTTTAATTTTCCAACCACACGACCGAAGCCTCTTCATATTGTGGAGTGACTGTTATATGGATGGTGGGGAGTTCTGTTGGGCTGGAACAATTTCCATTGGCCATGCACTGTTACAGAGCAGCAAAGTTTGAACATCGGGTTTCCATCTCTGGCAAGAATAATCAGAGATTATTGAATTTTTGCTATTTAACGGTGCAATATTATAGTTGAGGTGTGAAGCATGGCCATGGTTGTTTGCAGGGTTATGGGTGCTGCAAGAATAACGATTTGCCCTTTTGGCTCTGGTGAAGTATTGTCCTGGTTTGGGGTGGGAGTTTCCAGACCTGGCACCCTGTGTAAAGCCACCCTGTATCATAAGTTTAACCCCCTTCCGCAGCTCAAATAACACCCTCACCCCCAAACAATCTCTTTGCTTCCCATAATGCAATTTAGCACGCTTCCTTGCACGTAAACATCATTCCTCGACTGGTTACTTTCACCACATCAAGGTGTGCTCCATTCCTGCTATAATAAATTTTCTCTTTGGCTTTTCCTCTTTTAACAACCTGTCCAGTTTTCCCTTCCTTACCCTTGTTAATATGCTTTGGCTTCTGGAGTTTCTGTCTTCATTTTTCAGAGGAACTGTTTTTCTCCTGCTGTGATGCAAGTGTCTTCATGATGCATGTAAAATAATGAAACTCATGTAAATTGGAGACTTCAAAGGCAGTGAAGAAGCAAAAGCATATAAGCAATAATAGGGTGGAATAAAAATTGGAAAATTATACCAATGTTGGTGTTTGACAGAGCTCTACAAGCAGGGTGTTGCATCATTGAGTGAACTATCCCCTCGAATGTGCATTAATGATTGGGGATCCCATCAGCTAGCGTTAATTGGTGGACGTTAAAGATCCCCACTTGGGCTTTTAAAAAGTGAGACATTGTGTACCGGTTTCCCAAGTGAAAATTCTAAATAATTGTCGTAATGTGCGCCCGCAAAGGCAGGGGCATAACAGTGGCACAGCCACGGTGGCATTACAGATGGAACGAGCAGAACAATCTGTTATTGACATTCCTGGTCCAATATGTACAGTGGCCTGCAAAAGTATTCAGCCCCCTCCCAAAAGTTTTCAAACATTTTAATGCCACCTGAGCTTATTTCATGAAATGACTTCAAAATCAAACAATATACGAGGTTTCGTCTAAAAAAGTAACGGGACAGAATTTCACAGAAAATTTAATCCCAAAGAAATATATTGAAATCACAGCCTTGTCCCCTAATAAGTTTCCCTCCAGTCCTCACACACTGTTCCATTCCTCTTGTTCCATCACTTCGATGCACCCCCCGAAGGATTCATCTGGAATCCTCCGGAGCTCCGTCAATCACGGCCCTTTTTATGGCCTCCACAATCAGAAAATCAGGTCCCCTTGAATCACCCCCATTTGAGCTTGGAGAATAGGAAAAAATGCACAAGGGCCAAGGTCTGGGAATATGGGGGTTGCTCCAGAATTGTTGCACCTTCTATCCACCAGAAACTGTCGGATCTCAGGGCACTGTGAGCAAGGGCATTGGTCATGGTGGAGCACCCAGGTGTTGTTCTCCCAGATCCCTCCTCTTGTCCTAGAACTGATCTCATGAGGCCGCCAGAGGATCTCCTTGTATACGTATTGATTCAGGGTTTGACCCCTGTGGTAAAAACTCGAAGTGGAGACGATGCCCTTGAAATTCAAAAAAATGTGATAAGCATCACCATTTGATCCCCCTTCGATTCGACATCCTTGCTTCTTTGGGCTTGGTGATGCCCGGAGACTTTTCCACTGACGGACTCTGCCGTTTGGTCTCAGGAATCGCATTCGAATACCACGCATTCATGCCGCGCAGTAATGACTCTCCAAGCAGGACTAGGATTCGTCTCGAGGTGTCTCGATAATGTCTTGAACAACCCAGTGACTTTTTTTTGCTTGTTTTCCTTCTGCTCCTGCAGACAACAGCTTGGGGACCATCTTTGCACACCACCTGCGCATTTCGAGATTTTCAGTGATGATGCTCCAGACAGTGTTTCTTCTTTGATGAAAGTTCTCAACAATCATCCGCACTGTGAGTCAATGATCTGAGCACACCCTCTGCTTTCAAACACGCTCGATGTTCTCCTGCCATTCTGCCGTTGAAGGTCTTCCAGACCATGGATCATCTTCATTCCTCCTCCCGTCCCTCTTTGAAGCCTCTTGTGCCAATTCAAATGTATGTGTAGTGACAATCGTTTCTTCGCCCGAGACCTTGCTGCAGCATTGCGAAGGATTCGGAAGGTGTTTTGCCAAGCTTGGCAAGAAACTTCAGATTGGCTCTCTGCTCACACCATCGTGCGGTGACTCCAGATGAGACACGTTAAGCAAAGACCTGTAAAAATCACACAATGAGCGTAGTCTAACCATCACCAATCATATATATTGCCGGGAATGTGCGAAAGACTGTGACGCAACCCCGTTCATTCAAGTTGTGTAAGTGGAGCACACAGCAAGGCTCAGTCCCTGTTACTTTTTAGACGGACCTCGTATAGAAGTTCACAAACCTCCAGGGTGATAAAACTAAAAAATGCAGATAAAGTGTGAATAAGTTAGATTAACAGAAAAAATCAGATGATTCTCAGTTGCATAAGTATTCAACCCTTTGGCCCTCATTAATAAACCCTAAATCACTCATCTATGGCGGAGCAAATTTGCTTGAAAGGTTACAAAAAGTGGTAATAGGTTTTTCCTGTATATATACAGTGGTTTTAACTTTAAAATTAAGTTTCCTACACTTATCTAAGGGATTTTAGGTGAAACTGCAGGTGGTCAACCAACAAGGCGAATACATGAAGACCAAGAGCTTTCCAAAAAAGTAGACATAAAGTACTGAGAGAAGCACCAAACAGGAGAGGGTTTATAAGAAATTCAAAGTCACTCATTATCCCTTTGAGTACGGTGGAGAAGTGGAAAGAGCATCATCATTAAGAAGTGGAAGGGTATCATACCCCCCAGACTCTACCGCAGATCAGGTCGCCCATTCCATCTCCAGCAGCCGGACAAGCAGGAAACTGGTTCGCGATGTCACTGTAATCCAAACAGTGACTTTGAAAAGATCTGCAAAGCTCTATGTCCGAGTGGGGGTCAGTGTTCTTCAATCCAACAATATCCTGTTCCCTTCAACACAAGCTGGCCTCTACGGACAGTGTGGCAAGAAAATAAACCATGACTGAAAAGACGGTCCAAAAGCTCAAATGTAGTTTGGCAAAAAAGCATCTTAATGATACTGCAGGCATGTGGGGAGCCCACAGTTTTGCGGTAAATGACACAAAAATTGAACTTTTGTAGTCCAAATTCAATCGTTAATCTAGCGCAAGTCTTGCATTGTAAAGAAACGCTGGGAACTGCAAGTAAAGGGTTTCGGTGGGATGGATATTTGGGGATAATAAAAATTGATTACTCCATGGCTTGACCACTTGTTAATGTCTTCTTAACTCAGGTCACCTGATTTCCTTCAAACTAGAGTCAGAGTTCACTTTCCAGTGGACTAATCAATAGGGCGGTAAGAGACGACGAGGCTAAGGGAAGAAGTGTTCTTGAAAGCTAACAGCATTCCTGTTTTGATATTTTCTGTGAATTATAAAATAGTTCATAAATTCCTGACTATTTGTGGGATGGTATCAGGAAATATGTAGAGTACTTGTTTGAACATTTCTCGTCTGGGTTCGATTCAAACCCAACAATGATTATGCATTGTGGTGCTTCAAAAGTGCAGTGCATGCATCACTGAATACCCCATCCTCGAAGGGAACGTTAAAGCTGGCTTTCTAGTCCTGTTCGCATTTGTTGGTGGATATATTTAATCCACAGTCATTTCCAAAAAGAGTAGGCAAATTGCCTGTTGGTACTTTGGCTGGATACTAAACCTATGGAACTGCATAAATGGAATTGCCCACCTCAGTATTATAAAACCTACACATTCAAATTCATGATCGATTTTCTGGTCAAAATATACATGTATATTTCTATTTTGTATTCCACTGAATAAATAGATATATAGATCAGAGTAAACTCAATGATCGAAGTGTTTTGTTTTATTACATTGTTGCTATGGGATAACATTTAGCCTACCATTTTAGAACAAGGACGAGACTTGGCCCTCACTCTAGTTTAGCAGGATAGCTTTGCTTGTATTTCCTAGTTACAAGTAAAATGTGATCCCTATACTGTCATAAGGGAAGAGTTATTGGCAAAAGCTGATACCATGCATGGGTGATTTTTTTTATAATGTATAGTTTATATGGATGTTTTGTGAGATGCTTTATCAAAGGTGATGGTGCTCCTCCTGTGTTTGTCACTCTCACCCGACACCCCTTCCATTGCCAAAAGATATTATATGTACCTACATAAATGCAAGTTGTGTGATTGTGTCTGAACTGAGTAAACGTGTAACCACAGCACAAAATGGCTGGGTGTTATCTCATTTAAGGCTCTGGGTCCGACAGGCATGTGAGGTTTACAAGTCCATATTGAGGCAATTTTGAGTTATGTGAATTTTTGCGACACGGCAGTATATAGGATCAAGTGTCAGCGGTTTCACACACCTACCTAGACGTTAAAAAAATACTATAAACTATTTCAATCAATTCCACCCAACGTATAATTACTTTTTTAATGATTAACTTCACCAAGAACCTGAGTAGTCTTAACAGTTAGTGACAATTATGGCTGTCAAAGGATAGTCGTAGAATACTCCGCTCAAACCTCCGATAACTCCAAAAACCAAAAACCGAGCAGCCTGAAACTTTGCAATGCATACAAAGAAACTCCAAGGAAGTGCAGAGTGAAAATTGGATGTTTGGGTTAATTAAAACAACCCCTTTTGAAGATAATTCACGGCTTATTAATTATATCGCTCATGCAGACGATCCCTCGGCCCTCGCTATCTGAGTCTTAGGCGTTTTCTTGGTAACATCGCGGGTAGTCTGAAAGGCAGCCATGTTTTTTGGCCTGCTCACCATGCCTTGACTTGGAACAGGCTGCAACAATTTCTTAATGAAAAGTTGTTGTTTTCACTTTCTCACTCATATTAGTCGAATGCCTGTTCATACATAGCTACGAATCCGCTTGGGAACATTGCATGGCTTATAAACACCCGGAGACCGTAGCCTTCGTGGCTTGACATTTGGCATCTCCCGGCGAGTGTAATGTTTAATGTGTGGCTAATCTTGTGCAAATTGAGAACGTTCCTATCACTGTTCGTTGGA
>CM068954.1:33427330-33439441 GCA_035128595.1 Eptatretus atami | reverse complement strand
GGTAAGTCAGAAAAATTTCACACATTGGACATATGGTTATTTATGGGCTCATTTCCCAGCCCGTCCCATGGCCTTGAGCCCAACAGATGTCCATATATGGGCACGTTTTTGGTGCTTGTGTGCTGTGCCAATTGGCTGTTAACCAGATAAGGAGAGATAAACAATGGGGAAGACTCAATAATGAAGGGAGGAAAGGTGGGGCGTAGATACAGACACTTAGGTGGGGGGATGAGACCTTTCTAAACATGTGCTCAACACATTTTTACATCCCTCCCCCCACCCCACCCCCCATTAATACGTAAACAATATGTTACTGCATGCTTCTTCAACAACCATCATACCACCCGGTGGGTATTGGATAAAAGATCAATCAATCCACCAGGTTAGTTGCTGTGAATCATCGCTCCAAGCACAACAACCCAGTGGCGGGACTCCGACAAGTTATCTGAGTGAAGCTGTCAGTGTTCCATAGGACAAGAAACCACCACAAACAACAGGACCAAACAATGTGCATGGTGTGCAATTATTACTGACCTGTCCGTGGCAATGTCCCCATTAACCAATGCAGCCTGAACGGATGTTTTTTATATGGTGGATGCCAATTGGCTGGTAAGTCAGAAAAATTTCAGCACATGGACATATGGTTATTTATTGGGCTCATTTCCCAGCCCGTCCCATGGCCTTGAGCCAACAGATGTCCTTATCATATATGGGCACGTTTTGGTGAGTCTTGTGTGCCTGTCCAATTGGCTGTTAACCAAAGATAAGGAGAGATAAACAATGGGCAAGAACTCAATAATGAAGGGAGAAGGTGGGGCGTAGATAGCGACACTTAGGTGGGGGGATGAGACCTTCTAAAGCATTGCTCAACACAAATTTTATCATTTACAAATTTGTGTGTATATATAATATATATATATAATAATTATTAAATTAAATTATATATTAATATATTAAAAATTATATTAGCCCTGTGTGGCTTGCAACAGTGTGTAAGCATACGAACGTGCTTCCCGCGTGTCTTGGTGTGCTCACCTGCATTTGATTTCAGTAAAATTTTTTAATTTTTTTTCCATTTATTTATTTTTCATTAATGGCATGTTTCCGATTATTCTGTGAATTTTTCTACGGTGTAGCGGTCTCGAGTCATTGGCACGACAAAATTTCAGCGTTCTCTAACTCACCACCGAGTACGAATCTTTATATCGTCAGGAGTCAATGATCAGTCAGTAGTTAGAAAAAGAATTATAGGAACTAGCAGGGTGTGCATTCACATTAATTTGTGTAGCAATACTAACGTGTTTCTCGTTTCTCTGGGATCCTCACCTCATTTGATTTCATCGATTTATTTTCATTTTTTCATTTATTTATTATTCAGTACAATGCTTTCCAACGATTCTGTATTTTTTTTTTCTGAGTGTATCGCTTTTATGTCTTGTTGGCACACAAAACTACTGTGCTCCCCATTGTTTGAGTCATCACCTGTTTTTTCATTTTTTGTTTATTTTCATTTGTTTTTCCATTTATTATATTTTCATCATGATTTAGTCTGACGATTCTTAATTTGTTTCAGTGTACTATGGCTTCGCTTCCATCGAGAATGCAAATTTACTTTCTATGTCACCGACAGCACCGTCTTTAATATCAGTCCAGTGAGTCATCGTGGTTAAAGAGCTAATCATATACTTATATATTATAATATATACATATTATCTATATACTAGTGGAGTATGTCTACACAGTAAGCATAAACGAACCATGCTTCACCATTGTTCGGGATTGCCCCTCGCTGAAAACAAGCTGCCTTATTTTTGGAATTTTTTTATTTACAGATGATTTGTAGTTAAATATTTTCTGTTGTTTGGCTTCGTTCCCATTGGCAACAAATTACCGTCCTTCCCATTGTCACCCCTCGGGTCACTATCACGCATTTCTCATTCATTTCTTTTTCTATTTTATTTATTTTATATTGATGTTGTCCGACGATTTGTAATTTTTTTTCTGGTTTTACTGGCTTCAATGTCCATCGAACACGAAAAAATTTCATGCTTCTATGTCACCCGGAAGGTCCCATTCTTTATATCAATCAGTCAGTCAATGGTTCGAAAGAGCTTATTTTTTTCATTATTTATATTTTATTATTATATATATTATGTATATATGAAGAATTTTCAGTTAATTGAGTGCCGATTTAATGAAACTCCAGTCATCACTGTTGGACACATCCCTCATTGGAGGCTAATGTCCTTATATCAGAACCTTTCGTAGTGTTGCTCAGTTTAATAAGTAAAGAGAACTACGCAGGGCAGAAGACAGGACCACACTCCAAAAAGTGATGGTGCACAATTGGTCGCCGATTTGCCATTCCTGATGCAGTTTTGTCTTGAACAGAGAGAGGACGAGAGAGAGAGAGAGAAGAGGGGAGACAAAGAGAACGTAGAGATAGAATAAGATGAGAGATAAGTAGAGTAGAAAGAGTAGAGACTACTTTAAGAGAATGTTTCGTGGCAAATGTACTGTTGCAGAAAATGGCAAATTTAGTGGGAGGGTCGGTGCGGCAGAGAAGAAAAAAATTTTCATTTGAACAAGTAAAGGGCTCAAGGCGTTTATTATTGATTCTGTATATTTTGTCTTGATGCTTTAGTGTATAACATGTTAACTCGTCAGTTGCATCGTAACTCTTAAAACAATATGAAGGGCATGTCCGGAAGTGAAGGGGCATTGGACAGAATCAGTCTTGTTTTGTTAATGACATTGAGCTCTCATGAAATAGTTGCTCAGAAAAAAAAAATCAATTGTTATGTAGACACAAATAATAACTGCTCCACAGCCAGGAGAACCCCCGGCTGTCATAGCGTCACAGTCTGGCTGGGATACGAAATGTCAAAAGAAAAGGCATGCAAGAAGACAGCCAAATATTCGGTCTTGATGAATGCCGACCTCTTGTGATGTAAATTAGGCTTCACATGAGGTTTGGGATATGGCCATTAGCCACGGCAGAAGCGGATATTGGCAGGAAATGCCTGAAGATACTTTCCCGAGCATGTTTGAAAAAAATATACTGTACCAGCATCACGCTTAGCTCCTCTGCTCTGGAGGACCTTTTTGCTTTTTGAGGTTTAATTCCTCTTTGGCCTCTCCATCATTCTCATGATGAACAGGTCAATAATAGACTTGCTTGTCAATGTGGTTTCAGGTCATTCATTGAGATCCAAAATGGATCCATTGCAGTTTTTGTGCTGCTCAGGCAGGATGTTTTATAACTGAGCAGACATCTTTTGAGAACATATGTCGGCGGATCTGGTGTTCGAGGCTTCGAGGGGAACACTTGGGTCCCTCCCGAATGCCCGGTCCTGAAGGCCACCCTGGCAAATAGATAACCCATGCAACAGACAGGTTCTAAGCAACCAACAAACGCTGATTGGCACTGCAATCTGGGCAAGAGTTACAATACTTCCACATGATACTTTTACCTATGGACGGCCGGCTAATCTAGGTCAGTGGCCCTCAGCAACACACCTCGATTACTGCCTGAAGCGTTACAGTGAGTGTGCCTGGCTAACAAAAACAAATTAATTGGGGTAGAACGTCCCGTCTAACCTACTTATTCCTGGCACCGGACCAAATAAACAAAAGACAACCGAAGACAGAATTGCAAATACAGCAAACAATTATGTAAAAGCAAGTATCCACAAGCAAGAAAGCAAAAAGAAAACATAAAGAGCAGATTTAACCAACAACACGATTCTCTATTCAATCTTACTTAACCAAAGACTTGGCCATCATTCACTCCAGGGGGAAAGAATAAAACAAGAATGAACTTGAAAATAAAAATAAAATAATGAATGGAGAAAAAGAAAAGCAAAGTCTTTACTTCTTTCCCTCCTCACACAAATATAGCAGGCGAATGCGGAGGAAAGATGATGGGGAAGATGGGCAGGCAGCAATGTGAAGCGATGGGCCACGCAGCCATGTCAGTGAAGTGGCCCAGATGCGTTAGGTGAGTGCCTCTCTGGCGTCCCAGACAAGCGACTCGGCCCTCCTTGCCTCAGATTCTCCTCCCTCAAGCCTCGTCGATGAGATGCGCAGTTGACTCTCCTCAGTCCTTTGTGACTACAGGAATCGAAGAGGCAGGATGACGCCCGTGGAAGGAGTGTTCTTTTCCCAACAGAAAGTTCAACACCAATTGGTCATAAAACTTTCTTCTTTTCCTCACAAGTTTTTGTTCCTTCCCCGACGAGCTTGCTCAGGCCCTTTTAGTCTCTGCTCAGGCCGATCTTGGCTCGTTAGTTTCTCCCTTACTGCTCCCTCAGCCTTCTGCGTCTGCCCAATGCCTTCTTCTTCTGCCTTTCTGCCGTTTTGCTTTTCCCCTTCTTGCTATCTGAGCCTCTGCTCAGGAGCATTTCGTCCCTCCTCGTGCAAGCCACACCGTTTGCTTCTTCGACAACCTTTCCTACTTTCTTCTTCACATCAAGCTTTCTTCTCCTCCTCCCACAAGCCTTCTCTCCCTCCCATTGGTTCCCGCAGCCAATGGGGAAGCAGGTGTATGACGTCACTTTGTGGAAATTGCCACACCGTTTTGAGGGAACTTTCAAACGAAGCCCCCACCCCGCCCTCTATGAGTCCAAAGCTGCAACGAGATCCCTAGCCCCCTCCTCGCACGGAAAATCCCAGTCTCACTGGTTACACTGTTGCCTGCCCGCTAGGAGCACCAAAACGCCACAAACATGCTTGTGAGAGCACCCCGTTGAGTCAACCAAGAATGTCAGATGGAGGAACACGGAAAGGAACCCTGCAAACAACGGAGGGATTCTGACGCCATGGTAATTCAAGGTAAGAGTCCGATGGGAAATGAAGAAGGGTCTGTGAAGGGATGTTTGGAATGGAAGGGAGATTATTGGTGGGCTGTTGAAAAAATGGAGTGTGGGGGTGAATTGAAAAGTAACAGAGGGATTGAACAGATGATGGTGTGAAGCAGGAAAGATTGAAAGTAAGAGGGGTGAAGGGGGGAAGACATTACAACAGGACAATACACCTAGCCCAACGCATGTCCCCGCAACAGCCCTTTGACAAGGGACTAAGGACTGATTATTATCTATACAAGACAAATGAAATAAGCCGATCCTCAGGTCACCGACGTGCCATGTATGCTCTCCCCCTGGGTACGTTTTCCAAAACCATAACAATATTTACAGGCGTCTTGTTCTGCTTGTACTTTTTCTTTGGTGTGAACATCCGTTGTACGGAGGTTTTAAAGGATCTGTCCAAATTCATGGGCCCTTCTAATTTGGATTTTTATTTGGGACGGGCAAAGACAATATTAAATTTTTTTTAGTCGGTTTTACCCGAGTATCGCGGTTCATAAATGTGACCTGCTTCCTACATTTGCTGCCTCCTGATTCAATGTATTCGCGGTTTTTCGTGGCATATTCACAGTTTTTCTGACCTGCTTCTACAATTCGTGGTTTTTTCATGGGAATTTTTTGATTTTCCCTTATGAATCGTGGACCGTCGGGAACCTATCCCTCCTCTTTTCTCCAATTAAAAACAATGCCCAAACATTCGTGGATTCCAAACATTCCGCATTTATCCAGAACATCTACCCACAATGTCGGGGTCTGAACAGTAACATCATCGTCAACATCGCTATCACTCAATGGGAAAGAATCAGAAAGAAAAAAATTCTTCGATCCGGATCTGCATTCCGATCTTCAACCCAAAATGGAATCAATTAATCCTTGGCCAAAACCCAATCTGTCCCACAAAATTTTGTCCAACTCCATCCACAACTTTTGAGATATCCTGCTCATGGACAGAAAACAAAACTTTTGAAAACAAAAACAAAGGAAAAAATGGGCCACCCCCCCCAAAAAAAATTTTTTTTTTCCCCCAGAACAGAAAACAAAAGGGAAAAAAAAAAAGTGGAAAAAAAAACATAAACCCCCCCTACCCCCGTGCACCAACTAGAAGAGTTCATTAGAACATCTTACCCAATGCAATCTTGTGAAACAAGGCGTGGCAGGAATATGCGAGCTGTGAAGTGTGATATGGTCGTGATGACATAAAATGCTGTAATATTTGTCCACTTATTGCTAAATGAAAGGGTTTTGAAAGTGCCAAAAAGGTGACCTGTGTTCTGGCAGTGTCCAAGTATATAATTCGATAAATAAAATGAAAGTTGTAGAAAAAGAAATCTGAAGTTTACTGCTCTTTAATGCAGCAATCTTTACACCACCTATTTAAACACATTACATTTAGTTATCTTCATTTCTGTTGTTTGTGTCCTTTAATGACGTCCCTTAAACAAGAAGTAAGCTTTCTTTTTGGAATGATTTTTCAAAATTTGTTGACTGCTGGTAGGCAGTCCAGAGTAAAAAAATTATGCTGCACTCCTCGTGCGTGCACAATCGGAACAAATTCAGGCCAATGTACTGATAAAACTATCAGGTTTGTTTCCCGATTTCCATGTTCCGATAAATGTTCAAAATATAACATTCATTGAAATCAGTTGTCCTTGATCCATAAGTTTGAAATGTTGTGTAGAAGAATAATGCTTGACCTGCTTGAACCCCGCTTTTTCACTTTGGCGTGCATAGGTAATGAATGAAGTTCAGATTTGAAATGTAATACGTATTTATATTTTGATTTCCTGGTACACAAATGAGAAATCTGTTACAGGTTGTTTTTGTGTTGGGATATCAGTTTTTTAAAAAATATATAAATTTGATATATTGAGTGAAATCGTTCATCGTAATTTTATAGGGTTTTTCATCAATGGAAAACTTCACTGGTATTTTACTATGTCTGAAAGTGAGAGGCCATTCTTTTCTCATTCCCATGTCGGGGAGCAATTGTTTGGTTGGTTTAATTTTCCAACCACACGACCGAAGCCTCTTCATATTGTGGAGTGACTGTTATATGGATGGTGGGGAGTTCTGTTGGGCTGGAACAATTTCCATTGGCCATGCACTGTTACAGAGCAGCAAAGTTTGAACATCGGGTTTCCATCTCTGGCAAGAATAATCAGAGATTATTGAATTTTTGCTATTTAACGGTGCAATATTATAGTTGAGGTGTGAAGCATGGCCATGGTTGTTTGCAGGGTTATGGGTGCTGCAAGAATAACGATTTGCCCTTTTGGCTCTGGTGAAGTATTGTCCTGGTTTGGGGTGGGAGTTTCCAGACCTGGCACCCTGTGTAAAGCCACCCTGTATCATAAGTTTAACCCCCTTCCGCAGCTCAAATAACACCCTCACCCCCAAACAATCTCTTTGCTTCCCATAATGCAATTTAGCACGCTTCCTTGCACGTAAACATCATTCCTCGACTGGTTACTTTCACCACATCAAGGTGTGCTCCATTCCTGCTATAATAAATTTTCTCTTTGGCTTTTCCTCTTTTAACAACCTGTCCAGTTTTCCCTTCCTTACCCTTGTTAATATGCTTTGGCTTCTGGAGTTTCTGTCTTCATTTTTCAGAGGAACTGTTTTTCTCCTGCTGTGATGCAAGTGTCTTCATGATGCATGTAAAATAATGAAACTCATGTAAATTGGAGACTTCAAAGGCAGTGAAGAAGCAAAAGCATATAAGCAATAATAGGGTGGAATAAAAATTGGAAAATTATACCAATGTTGGTGTTTGACAGAGCTCTACAAGCAGGGTGTTGCATCATTGAGTGAACTATCCCCTCGAATGTGCATTAATGATTGGGGATCCCATCAGCTAGCGTTAATTGGTGGACGTTAAAGATCCCCACTTGGGCTTTTAAAAAGTGAGACATTGTGTACCGGTTTCCCAAGTGAAAATTCTAAATAATTGTCGTAATGTGCGCCCGCAAAGGCAGGGGCATAACAGTGGCACAGCCACGGTGGCATTACAGATGGAACGAGCAGAACAATCTGTTATTGACATTCCTGGTCCAATATGTACAGTGGCCTGCAAAAGTATTCAGCCCCCTCCCAAAAGTTTTCAAACATTTTAATGCCACCTGAGCTTATTTCATGAAATGACTTCAAAATCAAACAATATACGAGGTTTCGTCTAAAAAAGTAACGGGACAGAATTTCACAGAAAATTTAATCCCAAAGAAATATATTGAAATCACAGCCTTGTCCCCTAATAAGTTTCCCTCCAGTCCTCACACACTGTTCCATTCCTCTTGTTCCATCACTTCGATGCACCCCCCGAAGGATTCATCTGGAATCCTCCGGAGCTCCGTCAATCACGGCCCTTTTTATGGCCTCCACAATCAGAAAATCAGGTCCCCTTGAATCACCCCCATTTGAGCTTGGAGAATAGGAAAAAATGCACAAGGGCCAAGGTCTGGGAATATGGGGGTTGCTCCAGAATTGTTGCACCTTCTATCCACCAGAAACTGTCGGATCTCAGGGCACTGTGAGCAAGGGCATTGGTCATGGTGGAGCACCCAGGTGTTGTTCTCCCAGATCCCTCCTCTTGTCCTAGAACTGATCTCATGAGGCCGCCAGAGGATCTCCTTGTATACGTATTGATTCAGGGTTTGACCCCTGTGGTAAAAACTCGAAGTGGAGACGATGCCCTTGAAATTCAAAAAAATGTGATAAGCATCACCATTTGATCCCCCTTCGATTCGACATCCTTGCTTCTTTGGGCTTGGTGATGCCCGGAGACTTTTCCACTGACGGACTCTGCCGTTTGGTCTCAGGAATCGCATTCGAATACCACGCATTCATGCCGCGCAGTAATGACTCTCCAAGCAGGACTAGGATTCGTCTCGAGGTGTCTCGATAATGTCTTGAACAACCCAGTGACTTTTTTTTGCTTGTTTTCCTTCTGCTCCTGCAGACAACAGCTTGGGGACCATCTTTGCACACCACCTGCGCATTTCGAGATTTTCAGTGATGATGCTCCAGACAGTGTTTCTTCTTTGATGAAAGTTCTCAACAATCATCCGCACTGTGAGTCAATGATCTGAGCACACCCTCTGCTTTCAAACACGCTCGATGTTCTCCTGCCATTCTGCCGTTGAAGGTCTTCCAGACCATGGATCATCTTCATTCCTCCTCCCGTCCCTCTTTGAAGCCTCTTGTGCCAATTCAAATGTATGTGTAGTGACAATCGTTTCTTCGCCCGAGACCTTGCTGCAGCATTGCGAAGGATTCGGAAGGTGTTTTGCCAAGCTTGGCAAGAAACTTCAGATTGGCTCTCTGCTCACACCATCGTGCGGTGACTCCAGATGAGACACGTTAAGCAAAGACCTGTAAAAATCACACAATGAGCGTAGTCTAACCATCACCAATCATATATATTGCCGGGAATGTGCGAAAGACTGTGACGCAACCCCGTTCATTCAAGTTGTGTAAGTGGAGCACACAGCAAGGCTCAGTCCCTGTTACTTTTTAGACGGACCTCGTATAGAAGTTCACAAACCTCCAGGGTGATAAAACTAAAAAATGCAGATAAAGTGTGAATAAGTTAGATTAACAGAAAAAATCAGATGATTCTCAGTTGCATAAGTATTCAACCCTTTGGCCCTCATTAATAAACCCTAAATCACTCATCTATGGCGGAGCAAATTTGCTTGAAAGGTTACAAAAAGTGGTAATAGGTTTTTCCTGTATATATACAGTGGTTTTAACTTTAAAATTAAGTTTCCTACACTTATCTAAGGGATTTTAGGTGAAACTGCAGGTGGTCAACCAACAAGGCGAATACATGAAGACCAAGAGCTTTCCAAAAAAGTAGACATAAAGTACTGAGAGAAGCACCAAACAGGAGAGGGTTTATAAGAAATTCAAAGTCACTCATTATCCCTTTGAGTACGGTGGAGAAGTGGAAAGAGCATCATCATTAAGAAGTGGAAGGGTATCATACCCCCCAGACTCTACCGCAGATCAGGTCGCCCATTCCATCTCCAGCAGCCGGACAAGCAGGAAACTGGTTCGCGATGTCACTGTAATCCAAACAGTGACTTTGAAAAGATCTGCAAAGCTCTATGTCCGAGTGGGGGTCAGTGTTCTTCAATCCAACAATATCCTGTTCCCTTCAACACAAGCTGGCCTCTACGGACAGTGTGGCAAGAAAATAAACCATGACTGAAAAGACGGTCCAAAAGCTCAAATGTAGTTTGGCAAAAAAGCATCTTAATGATACTGCAGGCATGTGGGGAGCCCACAGTTTTGCGGTAAATGACACAAAAATTGAACTTTTGTAGTCCAAATTCAATCGTTAATCTAGCGCAAGTCTTGCATTGTAAAGAAACGCTGGGAACTGCAAGTAAAGGGTTTCGGTGGGATGGATATTTGGGGATAATAAAAATTGATTACTCCATGGCTTGACCACTTGTTAATGTCTTCTTAACTCAGGTCACCTGATTTCCTTCAAACTAGAGTCAGAGTTCACTTTCCAGTGGACTAATCAATAGGGCGGTAAGAGACGACGAGGCTAAGGGAAGAAGTGTTCTTGAAAGCTAACAGCATTCCTGTTTTGATATTTTCTGTGAATTATAAAATAGTTCATAAATTCCTGACTATTTGTGGGATGGTATCAGGAAATATGTAGAGTACTTGTTTGAACATTTCTCGTCTGGGTTCGATTCAAACCCAACAATGATTATGCATTGTGGTGCTTCAAAAGTGCAGTGCATGCATCACTGAATACCCCATCCTCGAAGGGAACGTTAAAGCTGGCTTTCTAGTCCTGTTCGCATTTGTTGGTGGATATATTTAATCCACAGTCATTTCCAAAAAGAGTAGGCAAATTGCCTGTTGGTACTTTGGCTGGATACTAAACCTATGGAACTGCATAAATGGAATTGCCCACCTCAGTATTATAAAACCTACACATTCAAATTCATGATCGATTTTCTGGTCAAAATATACATGTATATTTCTATTTTGTATTCCACTGAATAAATAGATATATAGATCAGAGTAAACTCAATGATCGAAGTGTTTTGTTTTATTACATTGTTGCTATGGGATAACATTTAGCCTACCATTTTAGAACAAGGACGAGACTTGGCCCTCACTCTAGTTTAGCAGGATAGCTTTGCTTGTATTTCCTAGTTACAAGTAAAATGTGATCCCTATACTGTCATAAGGGAAGAGTTATTGGCAAAAGCTGATACCATGCATGGGTGATTTTTTTTATAATGTATAGTTTATATGGATGTTTTGTGAGATGCTTTATCAAAGGTGATGGTGCTCCTCCTGTGTTTGTCACTCTCACCCGACACCCCTTCCATTGCCAAAAGATATTATATGTACCTACATAAATGCAAGTTGTGTGATTGTGTCTGAACTGAGTAAACGTGTAACCACAGCACAAAATGGCTGGGTGTTATCTCATTTAAGGCTCTGGGTCCGACAGGCATGTGAGGTTTACAAGTCCATATTGAGGCAATTTTGAGTTATGTGAATTTTTGCGACACGGCAGTATATAGGATCAAGTGTCAGCGGTTTCACACACCTACCTAGACGTTAAAAAAATACTATAAACTATTTCAATCAATTCCACCCAACGTATAATTACTTTTTTAATGATTAACTTCACCAAGAACCTGAGTAGTCTTAACAGTTAGTGACAATTATGGCTGTCAAAGGATAGTCGTAGAATACTCCGCTCAAACCTCCGATAACTCCAAAAACCAAAAACCGAGCAGCCTGAAACTTTGCAATGCATACAAAGAAACTCCAAGGAAGTGCAGAGTGAAAATTGGATGTTTGGGTTAATTAAAACAACCCCTTTTGAAGATAATTCACGGCTTATTAATTATATCGCTCATGCAGACGATCCCTCGGCCCTCGCTATCTGAGTCTTAGGCGTTTTCTTGGTAACATCGCGGGTAGTCTGAAAGGCAGCCATGTTTTTTGGCCTGCTCACCATGCCTTGACTTGGAACAGGCTGCAACAATTTCTTAATGAAAAGTTGTTGTTTTCACTTTCTCACTCATATTAGTCGAATGCCTGTTCATACATAGCTACGAATCCGCTTGGGAACATTGCATGGCTTATAAACACCCGGAGACCGTAGCCTTCGTGGCTTGACATTTGGCATCTCCCGGCGAGTGTAATGTTTAATGTGTGGCTAATCTTGTGCAAATTGAGAACGTTCCTATCACTGTTCGTTGGA
>CM068954.1:33405505-33424213 GCA_035128595.1 Eptatretus atami | reverse complement strand
TCCAGCGGCAATAGCCACAATGTCCCTAAAAACCTGCTCCTCTGCTCTTGCTCACCCTCTCTCTGTCCATTGCACCCTCTCATTTGCTCAAGATCATCTTGCCATCCTGCTTGGAAAATCAAGTAAACATGACCGCTTCTACGAAAGAGGTGCAAAACACAGATCCCTGCAACTAACAGACCAATGAGCCTGCTCCAGTGCTAAACTCACCTAAACGCATCATCAGCAAGGTAGTGAATCCATCATCGCTTCAAGACATTAAAATCGTTCTCATTCGCCAATGGCTTGATTTCAATCATCATTTGGTTTCAGACCAGGTCACTCCTCCCCCGAGATATGCTGCTTCTACTCTCTCAAACAATGGATGGAGCTCCTCATGCCAGACATGAAATCAGAGCCAAATCTGGACATATTCACGTGCTTGACACGGTCTGGGCACCCTGCCCCGCCTCACCAAACCTCATTCCCATGGTAATCCAAGGCCATCTCATTCATGGCTTCCAGACTTCCTCTTCCTGTCGCAGTTCACCGTGTGGCTCTAAATGGAGTTTCTCATCATCCCTCTTTCTGTCCAGGCCCTGGAGTTCCTCAAGGCAGCGTTCTGGGCCCTGTTCTTTTTCTGGTTTTCATCAATGATCTCTCCGACTCTCTGGAAAATCCTCTTTATCTCTTTGCTGAGACTCCACACCTCTGCTCGTCCATCTGTCATCCCTCAGACGGGAAAGTCTGCAGCTTCTTCTCTCACTGCAGATCTGGAAAAATCACAACTGGTCCAGCACGTGAAACATGTCATTCAATCTGGACAAATCTCACACTCGTCACTATGTCTCTCCGAAAGGACCATTTGGAAACCCCACCGCCCCCCCCCCCGCCCGCCAATATACTTTCTCCCAAACAATCTCTAGAAAGAAGTCCTCAATCAGCTTCTGTCCTCAACTTCTGCCGTGATCTTTCCTGGGAAAGCCACATTCACCTGGCCTCCAAGCGCAGTCGCCCACACTGGGAATCCTCTGTCATGCCAAAGTCCTTCCTCAGCCCTCCTGAGCTCCTGATCACATAGCAAATCTTTCAGTCCGCGCCTGATGGAGTACTGCTCATTTCCCTCTGGTCTGATCTCCTGCCTCTGCCTTTCTCGCTTCACGCTCTTGGAAACGCAGGCATTTAGGATCATGGTATCTCCAGCGGTGAGGCTGAAGCTTTGGGCTCTCACTTTCTTCATCGGCAGGCAGGTTCAGGTAGCCTTTCTGCCTTCTACCACCGGCCACTGTCCGGTCTGCCCTGCTCTGTTGCGGATGATGTCTCCCCCACATATTTTCCGCAGGGCGCTGCATGGTCCGCCAGCAACCCCTTTGGTAAAACTAACCAAAAATCACGAATCACTGCTCACTTTCACCTTTCATTCCTTTTTATTACCCACCCTTTGGAATATACTCCGCACTCTCTTCAAATCCATTCTTCTCCCAGGCCTTCAAACAGCTGTTCCCCACACAGCACTTATCTTCCCCCATCCAAAACCATTGATCTTTTTCTACCCACGTTTACATCCACCCAAACCCCTACCTCCTTAAAATCACTGCTTCGCTTCCTGAAGTTCATGTAGTGGTCCATCTTCTAATACACCATGTTCCTACGACCCATCCTCTCCCTTCCACAGATTCTCCTAAAGGTCTCTGTTCCCCACTGTTTGTCTTTCCCCTGCTCCTGCCACTCTTGTCTCCTGCCCCCCCCCCCCCCCACTTGTGCATTGTGTGTTAGCTCTCATACGAGCCTCGACAATGTAAGACAAAACATGCGAGTGCTTCAAGTAGGTGTTTCATCTGCTGTTGAGCTTGTGCAAGCCTGCTCAACTGGGAAATGGAGCCATGGGTTATGCCGAATCAAGAATGGAACTTTCTCGATGAACAACATTGGGAAAAACAGTTGCAAACATTCAACAACTCCAAGATGCAGTATTTTCAAATGTTGCACATAAACTTCCTATGACCACAAAGTTGGCTATGCCCAGAGCCATCTTTTCCACCAAAAAAAATGATCAGCCAATTCCACAGAGGCCTTCTACGATAGTTAACCTTGGCAGCTTTGCAAAATGTAATAGTCGTTGAAACTGTAACAGGCACAATGAAGAGTTCACTAACCCTACAGAATCTCTTAACTCTCTGGAACCACCAGTGTGCCTCCTCACAATCTCAGCTCAAGATTGGTGCAGCCCATTATGCTTTCTCAAGGATCTGGACCCACCAACCCTGCATGGAACATGTTTGGCTGTCCAAGAAGCTTTGCCACATGTCATTGAAGGCCACAATCATGAGCTGGGCCATGCCAGCAGGAACAGGATGTCTTCATCCATCGCATTCCAACCATCCATCTACTTGCATTTCAATTTAGAAGGGCTCCGTTCCCTGTCCACTTCAGTTTTGCCATGAAGCATCATCAAGGCACAAGGACAATCCTCAAAGTTGTTGGCCTCACCTACAAAGCCATCTTTTTCATGGCCACTCTATGTTGGTTGTTCCAAGAGCTTGGCAATGCAAAAACCTTTTCATCTTGGCACCATGTGGAAAACATGCAACATTGTCTATCCTGACAGCTCTACAAGGA
Organism: Eptatretus atami; assembly: GCA_035128595.1. Lineage (NCBI taxonomy): Eukaryota > Metazoa > Chordata > Myxini > Myxiniformes > Myxinidae > Eptatretus > Eptatretus atami. The sequence goes on along the minus strand of CM068954.1, from coordinate 33,421,615 downwards.
TATAAAACAAAAAACTATGTCAAACGTAAATTTGTGATGTGAAAATCGCTCAGTGCTGAAGAAGGGAAGAAACAGTGCTTGGAGAAGAAGGCAGAAAGAGGAAAGAGAGAAAGGCAGAAGAGAAAACACAGGAGGAGGAAACAGAAGACCAATGAATAAGAACAACAAAGAAAAAGAAGAAGAGAGAGCAGATTAGAAGAAGAAGATACAAGAAGAAAAAAAGGCAAAGGTTAGGAAGATAGAAGTACACAAGATGACAAAAAACAAGGAATAACAAAAATACAGAGGCAAAAGAACTCAAACAAATCAAGAGCACACAAAGAAGTGAAAGCAGCAGCAATGGAGCAACTAAAAACTTCTCAAACAGCAAAAAGGCAGACCAGCAAGCAAACACAGCAACAATAACTGCCATTATGCCCTCCCGTACTGTTGATCTCACATCATGTGTTGTACTCCATTTGTTGTCCGTAACTATCTGGTTCAGGAGGACACAGTTCAAACTCTAATGAAACCTTCGCCGCCCCTGTGTGAAGCGGGTATATCGGCCGTAGGAGAATACAAACACACACAGGAAATGGCGCTTTGTGTTGAGGTGTGGCTGTGATGGTCATGGTTTAACCCCTCAACTAGTCATAGATCCCTGGGGGTTAAACAACGGCAAGCTTTTGTCTTAATTTGCTTGGTCTCCTCACACATGTCTCTGTCTTTCTCTTTCCTCCTGCCCGCTCCTCTCTCCCCCCCCATTCCATTCTCTTCATCCCCTTCCCACACTCACCACCTCTCGTCCTGCTCCCTCTTCTCTGTCTCTCTCTTTCTCTCTCCTCTCTCTCTCTCTCTCGTCTCTCCTCTCCCTCTCTTACACCCCATTCTCACCATACAAAATGCAAACATTGCTGGCAAGCTCTGACCAGGGTGAGTTTCAGCTTTTTTCCCTTTCCACTTGCAGCAGCGTATCAGCAACTCTATCACCAGAACAAACAAAATGGGAAGATGGCAACTCCACCGGAATCCTTACTTTCCAACTCTGCCATTCTGTTATAAAGACTGTTGCAAAACTGCATCCAAACTGATTATAATAACACCATCAAAAAAATCCCTAAGTCTTCCAGCATACCAAAATAATTTGCATGGCATGCATATCTGATTGAGGCATGGGCAACCGACCATATGGCATTCTCTTTTGCTTCTTGCAATACTTGTCACACCATTGCTGAAGTGCTCGATGCATCATGGTTGACGCTGATATTCTGCCTTCTGACAGAGCCATCCACAAAACCATTCTCTCTGATGAAGACTGAGCGAAGAGCAAAATGGCAAACAATATCTTCCCCTCCAAATCAAAAACATTGAGTAATGATATTGGTTTAAAACTGCTCAAGCCAATCACAGCCTCCTTCTGCCCGACTCCATTGACTGGCACACCACCTTCACGCATTTCAAGCAGTTATGTAATTTAATATAATCATTCCAAAAGGAGCTCATAGCTAAAGTCAAGTTCATCTGCTGAAATCATTAAACATACTGTGGGACTATGTATTTATTACTCTATCCATTAATTAATTATGGCCTTCAAGGCCACAGGTTGTCACTTATCGCAGTTTATGGGTCTTATGGGCTGACAAAGTGGCCTAGAGGTATAGCACTCTTCCCTCTAAGTTATCTAGCCTGGATTTGAAGCCCTGAGCCCAGTATAAACCGTGTTTCACAGGCGGATGGACCGTTAAATGGAATATCCTGTCCTGCCGAGCAGTCGTCGATGGACGTTAAAGATCCCATGTTGTCCTTCGGCGAAGAGAATTGGCGAGCTATTGCGCGGCACATGAACAAATTCCAAATTCCTTGCCCCTAACCTGCAGAGAGAATGTATCAGTGGCACAGCCCACCCTCAAGCAATTGATGCTACCTGCAGCCTGTGGCTGCATACAAAGAAAGAAGAAGGAGAAGAAGGAGAAAAGATGGGTGTTCATAACAATGCCATCAGCCTTAATATCAATGCATCTCAATATTACAATATTGTTCACAACAAGCTAATGGGAAAATTGTATTTGTAAAGCATCCTATATAAATGATTAATTTTTTTCGTATACAGTCAAGGCTCAATGAGGAGACAGACCACCCCAAGGATTGATAAGTTACATCATATAAGAGCTTGGGACAATTTCTGTGGATATGCCGAAGGCATGGCATGGCTCTACAGCCACTTGTGCATGAGAAGTGTAGTGTAAGTGAAGCTGTCATACGAGTGAACTACCCTGAATGTGTGATTGTGACACTAATCCCACTATCGAATAATTGTTGAGGGCATCAATTTGTTGAAATATCTGGGAAAAAATGAAAGTCTTACGTGCCGGAAATTATGTATTTCTTTTTCCGTGCTTTCTTTCTTTGGGTTAATAACCTGTGGTGACAGAGAGAAAAACCCACATTTTACAAGCTGTAACATCACAGCATACAGTAGCGTACAAATACTTCACAGATGAATATCACAGAAAATTTTCAATGCTGGATCCAGAGTTGGATACGATAATTATTTATTTCTTAGTGATTCTTCACATTGAGAGATTGGGCCTAAAACGATATATAGCACAATATCTCAAAAAAGGTTAATGGATGGATTCAAACTGAAACTGGTGGACAGGTTAGGATTGCCCACGAGGATGACTGATTCAATTTTTGGTGAAGATCCGAGTCCAGATCTGGATACAATATTTTAATTGAATATTTTAACTGATTATTCACTTTTGAGAGATGGGGCTAAAAATGATATCTAAAAAGTTGTTGAAGATTCAGATGAAACTTGTTGGATGGGTTGGGTGTGTGACAAGGACATTGATTCGATTTTTGGTGAGATTTTGAAATCTGAAATTCGGATTTGAGAAATTTTAGAACTTCACCATTGAAGTGTATAGCATGTATCAAATATGAAACGATGTATAAGGCTAAAAATACAAACAAAAAAAACTATGTATATCTATGTATAATGTATAATTGTATATGTTATATGTATATGTTATATTAAATTGTAATATGTTATATATAATATAATATATATATATATATATATACTAATATATGGTCAAAATCTATGTAATGACATTTTATCTGTAAAAGTTGGGATGACTAGTGACAAAAACGAGGTGGAAGAGTTGGTTAAGGTGACAAGAACAAGCAGATTCGATTTGGTTAAGGTCCAGAAACAGATCCCCCTATCAGTGGCACACCAAATAATAAACTATTCAGCTTGGCGGAGGTATGTTCTTACAAAATGCTGTTCCCGCTTCGCCAAGTTGTCACTATTTTGAGTTGATTTTTCATTTTGTTGCATTTGTTTGTTTTGTGCACACAGACTTTTCTTGTTTTTCTCCACAACCGCTTTGCCAGATTGAAGACAAAATTTCCCCCATTGGTGTGGACTTTCATGTAAATGTTTAATGATATTAAGATGTTCTAGGTCATGTGGTGTGACAGCCATATTGGAAAAATTGGAAAAAAATATTTTGACCACTGTATCTCTCTGAAATCAACCAAGGAAAACTTTGAAACTTGGCGGCATAGCAAGTACTTCCTACTGGGGAACGAGTGCGGTTGTTCTTTTATGAAGCATAAGGTGCCCTAATTATGACGTCATAATTGCATATGTAAGAATGCGCAACATCCGATCAGCATGAACATTTTTTTGATGGTCATCTAGGGATAAAATGGTCCCAGTAAAAAATTTGATGAGTCATCGTCACTGATTCGGCAACCTATTGGTTTTTTTTAAAAACACCTTTCAAAAAAACCTTCTTCTCTGAAGTGGCCCAAACAGGTCGAGGGCAAAACTTTACACGTATGACGCCTGTTCAATCGAAGAAGACAAAAGGTTCGACAACTTGAAAAAATGTTTCCAATTTTTGTCACATGGTTTGGCAGCCATATTGGATTTAACCTGAAAACCTATAAAATTCTTCTCCGAGAATGGCTGGAGCAGATCGAGGGGAAACTTCAACAATGCTCCCCAAGTCATGGGCGTACAAGTTTATTAAGGAATAATTGATAGGTCACAGGGTTTTAGCAGTCGTATTGGATTGAAGAAAAATATAAATAATGTTTTTCTGAACCACTTAATCAATCAATGCTGAAACTTCACAAATTATGACTAGTAGTGGATGGGGAATAAGTGGTCTGGCCTATCATGGTCTGACAGCCAGAATTATTTAATTTCTTTGATCTGGGTTCTTTTTATTTTATTTTTTCCTTTTGAATACAGGCTCATTTGGCTGTGCCTGGATGGGGTTTGAGGGAGAGGATTGCAGCTGAAATGTGAATCCTCTTCAGGTTCTTCTGATGACTTCATCTTTGCTTTTTTGGCTACTGTTTGGGTTCCTTCTGATTACTCCAATGCAGGACTGTACCTATTTTTGTCTTCCAATTTGATTTGAATTAAATTAATTATCCCATTCTAAATCCAATTGAATACTAAATGAAAACGTCACGGTTCAGGTGTCCAATCAAAGCGGGACATCTTGGTCCGACGGTCATTAACTGCCAGCAATTTTAAAGTGGCAGTTCTATATTGTCTCTTATTAATTACGTAACACACCAAGTTACACAAACACACCACACAAAAATAAGCACCACACGAAACAATCTTGGCAGAGGGTCCTGCAATCTCTTGATTGCTTTTCTTTTCTTGCTCAAAAAATATATTGGGCCTGATATGTCTCGTGGATCAGGCATTAATGTGTGCGGAGGTATGCGCTCTACCGAATTCCCTTCTAGTTTTAAGATGAAAATAACATTTTAGTTAAAAGAAATCACTTATGCAAACATAGAGTGTAGGCAATGTAATTATGAGCAGTGGGATGAAAGATCTTTTGAAAGCCATGAAACATCTAACTACTGGAAGGTAATTACGGTATCCAATATGGAAAATCAAATAATGCTTTCAAACAACTTGCACCACATCCAAAATGCTTTGTTACTTCCCACCACCAAAAGTAAGATGGAGGTTTTGGTTTCACCATATCTGTTTGTCTTCAATGTGTGAAGCAGGATATCTGAAATAGTTATGGACGGATTCCGGAACGAAACTTGTGGGACAGGTTTGGTTGGTGGACGGACAAATTTTTTTGATTTTTGTGAAAGATCCTGGATCAGATAGCAGTACAATAGTTTTTCTTGTTGTTTTTTTAATGGATTTCTCACCAATTGAGAGATGTGAAGCAAAAACGATATGTCGCACGATATCCTCAAAAAGTTATGGCCGGATCTGCAAAACTTGGTGGAGAATGGGTAAGGTGACGAGAACAACCGATTAGATTTGGTTATGGTCCAGATGCAGATTTGACCCATCAGTGGGATACAATCATAACTGTTCAGCCTGCACGGTTAGGTCATTGCTCTACCAAGTGTCATTACAGTTTGGTGATTGAATGATCTGTAAAGAAATCGTTACACGTAAGTGAAAACTTGCAGGTAACAGGAATAATGGGATAATCGACCCGCAACTAAACCGATAATTTTCACAGCTGGGACTGACTGCAACAAACCTACAGTGTTCCAAAGTGAACAATATAACTAGCAAAAAACAGCAACAGCAAATCACCAAGAATATTGGAGTTAGGAGAAAGCTTGGGATGGTCAGTCAATTGCCACCATAGATGTACTCGTAACGTGAAAATTATTGTGACCGACGTGACAAGTTCTCAATAGCTCGTTGTGATTCTCCAATAAATGCGTGGGCTGGCGAAAAGATGGTTTCACTCTCTGGAAGAAACACCACAAAGCAATTGTGCTACAAAATAACTAAGTATGCTGCAATGTCTTCCTTACCTGCCATCTCCTGTCCCAGTCATAAACTTCCACTCCGGAGTTCTGAACAAGTAAAGAGAGGGGTGGACAATCAAGGGAAAACTACGCGCATCCGCTTGCAGAGAGATCTCAAATGGTGCCAAACGTGGGGGCCTTTTCCCTATGCTTTGATTGGATTAAGTTGGATATTCAGGCCAGGTAAATAGGGTTGTGTGTGTCACAGAACCAATACAACTCCCTAACTATTGTCTATGAACAGAATTTGAATAGATTGTCTGAAACAAATGGTTCCACACAATCTGTTCTCAAAGGAACTGCCACCTCCGCGCATCTCAGCAAGGGTAGATCCAAATATACAATGCTCATAAAATAGCCCATTTTTCTTTTCGGAATTCACAACCTAAATACTGATATATTCAGTGAGGTGGTAAGCAGCTCCGATCAAAAATATGGCATCAAATGTGTGAAAAATACATGTTAATAAGAACCTCACGCAAGATGCGGTAAAGGCAAAGGAGGAGTTTATGTGACCTCTCAAGTGGTGCAAATCAATTTCAAAAACATCATACAAATACAACCTATACATCGATTAAAGGATTTTAACTGCTCATCTAAAGAAGTACTCTCAAGAAAAGAAAAGTTTGTAAGAACAAATGGTTGCCACCGTTAGCCAAATTCACAAACCATAATAATATGCGTCCGTATAGTTGAAAAGAACCAAGTTAACTTGTGATTTGATTTTTGATTGAAATAGATTGTCGATGTTTGATAATGTTCGCCGTGGATGTCTCACCTCAAATGAGAAAATTTTTTGGAGTATGTATTCTTGGTAAAACGGGATTTCAGTGTAAAATTCAGTGATGAAATGTCATAGTGGTGGAGCCGGTAAACCTTGGCGAACCATTAAGTTTTGTGGTTTTCCAAATGTTTCTGTCACACATTATTAAGAATCATTCAATTGACAGGAGATCATATTTACAATCATTCTTACACATTAATCGATATCTGCCAACCTCTTAACGATGACTTATGAAGGGGCCATTCAAAATGAATGTAAATAATCGCATGGGGGTTGGTGTGTGTCCGCAAACGTTATTGGAGTTTTACACTTGCAGGGGGTTTGGGGGGTTTTCGCAGAGGCCGTTATGTAATGACTTTCCGTTTACATATTAAAAACAAGCTGTATAAAAGGACTTTATGGACGTTTCTGTGAGCTTTACCATAACTTTGAAATGAGGTTCTGATGAGCAAATTTTCTAATAATTCGGGCCATGGCTTCCGAGAGATCTATGTAGTGCAGCCGATAACTGCAAAAATACTTCGGTTTGTGATGCCAAGCACTGATTGTATACAATTATTTTTTTTTTTTTTTTTTTTTTTTTTTTTTTTTTTTTTTTTTTTTTTTTTTTTTTTTTTTTTTTTTTTTTTTTTTTTTTTTTTTTTTTTTTTTATTTTATTTTTTGAAAAAAAAAATAAGAAAAATATAAAAGACAAAAAAAAATAAAATTTTTGTTTTTTTTTTTTTTTTTTTTTTTTTTGTTTTTTTTTTTTTTTTTTTTTTTTTTTGGCACAATACTCTTTGAGGTCTCACTTTTTCCAAAAAAAGGCGGCTGGCCACGCAAAAATTCCAAAGAATGGCGAACCATTTTCAAAAGATGGCCGCCATATGCACAGAAAAATTCCTCTTCTGCGAGCTAAATATTGTAAACAAAACACAACATTAAGGTGTAACACATTTTTTTGTGTCTAAAGAATTTTAAGCATGATTATTCTTTGTAAATGTAACACCTCAGCATGGTTGTAACAAAGATGGCATCCAAGTGTCTGCGCAAACCAAAACAATGCTCTTATTTCAGAAATAAATAGACATAGACTCATAATTTTTGATTTCTTATACCTAGGTTTTTGGATCAACTAATTAGGTGGAATGGTTTAGAATTCCTAGTTCCCATGCAATACTGGCTGAAACAAAGATGGGAGTCCAAGATGGCTGCCACAATAGCTAATAAACCATTGTTTCACGTGACTAGCGTTTGGAACAAAATCAAGATTTTTTTTTTTAAGGTTTACTAACTTGCAGATATGGTTCAGATATGGACAGAAAAATTCCTTCCCATTTTTGCAAGGGAAAATCAACCATGGACGGTTAGTCGTCCATAGGAGGATGCTGAGGCCCATGCTCATGTCAGCATTTCTACCAGGCTTCTCTTCCTGGTTTTTGGCAAAGAATAGAAGAGACCAGTGTAACTGGGAAATGGTGTTTTCTCTGTCTTTGGAGTGGTCTGTGTGTTGCTGCCTCCCTCTTTGTATCGGAATGCAGTTATACTGCAGCAGCTGGGAAATGGCCTGGTCAGACTTTGAAGCCCCAAATCTCAGGCTGGATTTGATGTCTGCTCCATGTTCAAACCATCCTGAGGAATTGGAAAGGAGAAATGGGTGGTATAGCATCTTTAACAACAGCCTTCAGGAATGTGCCAATCAATCTTGATTGATGGTCTAGTATGTGTGTCGTCTCAAGATTTTTTGCAGCTTTAGCCATCACAAGTGCATCAGAGTATTCTGATGCCTTTTGATAGTTGACAAAGCCACAATCTTTCGGAATGCTAAAAGCACACATCTTCCCTTTTTTGTTGAGCTTCAAAGCTCAGGATTTCAGCCAATAATTTATCCTTTAATCTGGTGGTATATGACAGTGGGAGTATCAACAAGCCAGTTGGTGCCAGACGTTGTTGGTAAACTGGTAATATCCTGCAAGGGGGAAGACTGTGGGAAACCGTCTGAATTAGACTGGTTTCAACAATGTAAATTCAACTAATTCCAAAGAACCAGTGGGTCACAATCTGTCCTCCTTAGTTTGATGTGTCTTTCTCAAGACTTCTGAAGAATGGTATCTCTTCCCTGTGTACAGAGCAGTGAGACAGGCATGATGGTATTTTAGTTCCTGGGCAATGGCATCTCCACCACCCAGTTTTTGCTAAACAACGTGCCATCATTCATGTTTTGAGCACACTCGTGCAGCCCTCTTGTCCAAGTTCAATGGTCAAACTGCAGAAGGTCAGAATTCCAGTGATGTCTTTTCACACATAATACATTACTTGACATCATGGCTAGTTCGTCGCTGCTTCACAGCCCTTCGTCTGTTTCACTACCATGAAGAGTCGGATCGACGTTTCTTTTGGCACGATCGATTTAGTGTATTAATACAACCGACAACTCATGTGGTACTTTTGCCTCATTCCTCTAGCTTGCCTCTATACCTCCACCCTCATTCAGTCTAGCTGGGTCTAAAATCAATGAGAGTGCACTGAATCTCAATTGAATAGAGGTATATTTGGGTCGCAGCATAGTATACCCATCATGTTCGGACATGAATGGGTAGGTAAGGGGAAGTCAGGGCTTCATTCTTTGTCTTTTTTGGCAAAACAGCATCGAGTCCAGTCTTTTGCCTCTTGCTAAAAATTGGATTCGCATCTGCCATTTTGATTAAGGCCGAGGGTTATCCTTTACCCACCTTAATCAACGCACAATTCCTGTATGGGATACGACATAGGTTTCGGGTGAACACTACACCTAGCCCGATCTTCATCCAGTGTCATTTAAGTCCCGTGTGATCTGTACACCATTCGGGTAAATAAATGAGCAAGTCATGTATAGCCCCTTGCCCTTGGCCTCGGCTCTCCGCGCTGGCAACACCCTGTCAATTCAGGCGCGGCCTATCTAACTAAATCTAGTAACTACACACTGTTTACTAGCTACTGATAATGGGGCTGTTAGAAGCAATTTGGAACTAAACTAAACTATACTACAACTACCAGTCTATTACTACAGCAATTAGTAAAGCTAGATCAAGCTTGACACTGAACCCCATGCTGAGTTACACACAGTGAACGTCACCAAGTGTGCCTTGGTTGTGTGCGACAATCACTCTATTATAATTATGCGAAGCTTTCCCTTCACCCCTCTAAAATGCAATCTGGACAAAATAAGTAATAAATTCTATTGAAATCCATATCTTATTACCTATTTGCCGACTTATAGTACTTATAATTTCCTATGTTTTTTACATTGATGAGAAATATTTTTTAAGTTTTTACGAAACGGCCCATCTTGGACGCCATCCTTTGTTGTGAACAGTAATTTTTGCAATATAATGACAACAATGAACATTTATGCAATAATCAGAATAAAAATATTTTACCACTACATTTTGTGAAATGAAAATGATTATTAATTACCAGCTTGATTTTTCTGGAGATACGGCTTTAGAGCCATCTTGAAAATGGCCAGCCATTTTAATTTTCAGCAGGAAAGCAATATTTTGGCATAAAGAGTGATCCTTGGAGACTAGAGAATCATTTATGTTAATTTCATGCTTGGCATCATAAGATATTCTGATGAAATAAGAAAATATCTTCAGCACAGTTCCCTGAAATATTAGGATTTATAGATTTCATGGCGGCCATCTGGACGCCATCTTTGCTTTGACCATTTGATAGTACTAGAGCCCAAGCAAACATTCCTATTAGATTCTTTGACCCCTAAAACCTCGGTATACGCTCAAATATGTCTTTAAAACCAAATACTTGATTTAGGATGAAATACTTTTTCAATTTGGATGGTGGACATCCTTGGAAAATGGTCGCCAATCTTGAATTTTTTCGGGTGGCCAGCGCCTTTTAACACAGTACGACCCAAAGAGTATTTGTGCCAAATTTCATGCTTGCATCACAACCGAAGTATCTAGGGTATTTTGAGTATCTGCTGCACTATTGTAAGCTGGGTTGATGGAAGCAAAAAACAAGTTGGAGCACCTCCTGAGAAGTAGAAGAAGAGGCCGCAAAAATCCTCTCTCACTCTCTCATCTCTCACTCTCACTATGTTTTCTCCGAAAGAACCATTTGGACCCCCCCCCCCCCACGCAATCTACTTTGCAACAATCCTCTGGAAAGAAGTCCTTTCATTCAAGCTTTCTGGGTCTCACTATCTGCCCACTGATTCTTTCCTGGTAAAGCCACAAATTTCCAACCCCTGGCCTCCAAAGCCAGTTCACCGACTGGGAAATCCCCATCGTGCAAAGTCCTTCCTCATGCACACCTGAGCTCCTGAACACACAACACAAAAGCTTTCGTCCACAGCCTGATTGAGTACTGCCTCTCCCTCTGGGCTGCTGCTCCTGCCTCTCACCTTTCTCGGCTTCACACGTGGAAAACCAAGGCATTTTCGGATCAATTGGTATCTCCTGCAGGTGAGGCTGATCTTTGGGCCCTCTCACTCTCCCACCGCAGGCAGTCGGTGGTCTTTCTGTCTTCTATCGTCTCCTCTCCGGTTCACCCCCCCCTACTCTTCTGTGAATATGTCCCCCCCCCAATATTTCCGCAGGCCACTCAAGGTTCTGCCAGCCACCCCCTTCTGGTAAAACTACAAATCACGAAATCACTGCTCACCTTCAACTCTTTCATTCCTCTTCCCCTCCCCCCCCCCTGGGGAAAAACTCCAGCACTCCCTTCAATCCTTCCTTCCTCCAGGCTTCTCAAAACCGCTGTTCACCACCAACCTCTTTATCTTCCCCCATCCAAATTCTCGATCTTTTTCTACCCCCATTAATCCACCGCAAATCCACCTCCTTCAAATTCCCTGCTTTCCTTCTTGAAAGTCCCTGTAAGTCCATCTTGATATCCCGTGTTTCCTGCCCCATCCCCTCTCTTCCCACAGATCTCTAATGTCTCTGTTCCCCACTGTTTTGTCCCTCCCTCTCCCATCCCTTTGTCTCCTGCCTCCCCCTTGTTGTGTGGTGTGTGTTGGCTTCTCCATAACGAGCCTCGACAGTGTTTGCAAAAAAAAAAAAAACAAGGAAATGTGTATAAGGCTGTACCATTTCTGAGTTTTATACATTTCACTTACCCCCTACTTTCTTAATTAATGTAGTGGCATTTGTGTGTTTATTACTCTGCACTCGAAAGCGAAAAGCAAGGTCAGGCATTCGGTAAGCGTATGTGTGGCAATGTTGCGTGCGTGCCTGCATTTTTAAATTCAATTTCCTCGGCCACCGTTGGTCGCGATTGACACAAAATTTTACCAAGAGGAAGTCCTCCAGCCTCCTTTGGCAGGTCCTCCTGCCTCCGCCTCCTCCTAGAATTTCTTTAAATTTATCATTGGAAAAATGCATCTTGGAAAAACGTTGCACCTCCATATCTCCCAAACTGGCTTCAATGAGAAATTGCAACATGGCTCATTGTCAAGGCCAATGGGATAAGATATGTTGAATGATGATGTCATCAGTGCCTTCATTATGAAATGTCATAATTCGACACGTACAATGTTTGATTTCTGATCAGTTTGAAAAAAAAAAATTTTCCTCTGCAAAATTAGTCGCCGATGGACCACAAAATTTTCAGATTAATGGTGGCTCTCGTGTGTAATTTTTAAAAATCATAATTATGTCAAGGTCACGTGATAAGGCGCCATCTGAGAAAATTGGAAAAAAGTTGCAACCTCTAATATTCCGAAACCGCTCCATGGAAAAATGGGAACATGGGCTTATTGTCAAGTACTCCCCTTGGGAAAGATTGTCATGAATGATGTCATCAGTAAGCTTAGTTATGAATGTCATAATTTGATGAGTAACCACTTGATCAATCAGTATGAAATTTTTTATTTCTCTGCAATTCTTGTCCAATTACAACAAATTTTTTTATCATTGGAGTGCCTCCACCTGTAGAATGTTTTAATGATAATCATGATGTCATAGGTCATGTACAGTGGAAACTGAAAAACGTTGACTGAGCAGGGTAAGTTATTCTATGAATACCATCTAAGTAGAGGACCAAAATGGGGTTCTGAGCAGCCATTCAAATGAATGGGGGAAAAGGGAAAAAACTTTCTGACTCAAAGCCTCCAAAAGCACCAAAATAAGGAAGACTGATTTTTCTCCCCCTCCATACAAGCAAATGTAAATGAGACCGATTTTCCCTCACCTCCCAAACGAAGCAATGTGAAATTGAGATTACTGATTAAAAAGCACTTCTTTCTTTCATATTTTCATTCCACTCAAAGAGTGAACCAAATGAATATTTGTCCATGTTCTACTTCGGGAATAACTTCATTTTCTTATAACATTCCATTTCCTTCGGTTTTGTAAAATAGGGAAGGATTTTAGAGCAACAGTCCGTGCCGTGAAATGAAGGGGACGTATTCTTGTCTCTCGTGGTTATATTTTTAAATCAATCAGAACACCTACAGAACATTGCTAAACGCTTTTAAAACGTATGTTTATCAAAACTCATCTAAAGCAAGATGTTTAATTTTCGTGTTAAAATGAGCCAGTTTGGAGGCGCCAAAGCTGCCTCGCCCGAAACCAGCCAAACAATTCCGAAGTCATTCCTATGTGGGGCACACCCTGAAAAAACCATTGTTTTGTAATTCTCCATTACGTCACAAGTCGCTTATTCAATACCAAACTTGTGTGCCCAGTGTGGTTTCATTTCGAAAAATGGAGCATTCAGAATTATTACTACAAACCTGCAGATCAATCGTTTTCACAAGATGACAGGTGAGATCTCAACCGCCAATTCCTTATTTGTTTGTTTAAAACAGAATTAAATCACGATACGACTATAATTAAATTAGGGTGTTTTTCTAAACAGGTTGCCCATAAAAACATCGTTCAACTGATGTTGAAAAATGATTATCTGAATACACGACGCGTAGTTGGATAAATGAAACGACTTTGCTTGAAGACATTTATTCGTTTTGAAAAGAAGTGATGATATTATTGTTGGCTGGAATTTCGCTTTGATTCGGGGTTCGTGGTTCCTCTTGTCTCTGTCTTCGAGGTGGTTTGTGTGTGTGTGTCCTTTATTCTCCTCTTATTAGTCTTCTTTTCTCTGTCCTCTCTTATCTGTCTCTCTTATCTGTCTTCTCTCTATCTGTCTCTTCTATCATGTCTCTTGTCCCCGGTTGTCTCTTTTCTGTTCTACTTATACACACCTTTTTATTGGCACTAGCAGGGATACCCGTGCTCCGCACAGGAATCCGTGGATGACGGCGGGTCTGAAGAGTATATGTCACATGTTAATTGTAAATGTAGAGGCTGCCACCATTATTATTTTTTTTTCATGCACCACTATAATATTATATTTCCGCCCATGTTTTATATGCAGAGACTCGGAGTCAAAAGGTTAAGATTTATTCCGCATCAAATAAAACCATAATGCTCAACAATGTGAGGCTGGTTTATGTCATCATTTGCGATTATTAATTCTCATTCTCTAATCTCTAATGCAAATTCCGTTGGTCCCATGTCCCAATCGGCTGAACTTGAAAAAATTACGTTACCAATCAGGTGATGACGTCATAAATCGGAAACCGGGATCGGAGTCATTTCTTCAATGATTGTAGCAATTATTTTTTCATTCTATTGCAAAATGGCGTTGGCCCCATGTCAATCGCGCTGAACTGAAAAAATTAACGGTTACGAAATCAGGTGAGACCATAATTCGGACTGCAAGACCTCGGAGTACACATTCTTTTCAATCGGGGCACTCCCTGGGTACATGTTTCTTGTCAGCATGTGAAGTTTGGTGAGGATTCAGTCCAGTATTTTCCGCATTGCATCAGGTCAGACAACACACACACAGACACACAGACAGACACACTTTCCCAACTTTATATTATAGTAGCTGAAGTCCTCGGTAATACCCCGGAAATTTGCCCTATTTTCCTCACGCTAGTTTAGACTGAGGCATTAGTTGTATTGGAGAATTAGGAAGGCTTCTTTTATTCCTCAGATTTATGGAAGGAAGGCTTTATGGCTGCCGTAATCCTCAGAGAAGGTTAGTTGAAGGCGGCCTTGAGCCACTCAATGTTTCTAGCAGCAGTGGCACTGTCCCTTGATGTCCTGCCAAACCCCGACTAGAAAGCTGGAACCGTGAGTTTTGTCTTCTCTCGCCGTCAAGTGTGACGCCTCTATCAGTTAGGCACGCTTCTCTCTCTTCTGCAGTCGACTCTGCTTGCCTTGGCTCGTTCATCGAGCAGATATATCAGAGTAGACGACTCTGACTCTCTTCCTCTTCTCTCTCTCGTCTCTCTCTCCTGTGCAGCTGATCCCACTTGGCCTGGCTCTTTCATGAGCATGATCGATCAGCAGTTAGCCTGTTGCCCTGTGCGCGTGCAGTTCGAGAATTCAAATAACAGGAGGAAATGTTTAATGTTTAAAAAAGTCAACGAATACGAACATTTTGTATTTTCAAAAAACCCTAGGTTTTAACCATTGAAGGCCTTTTGTTTATGATAATTACGGCGGCGCAGCTATTCGAAAGCCATTTTTTTTTTCTTTAATGGAAATTTTTATTTTTATTTATTTTTTATAATTATTATAATTTTTTTAATATATATATCATTTTTAGGAGAGCCCACTTAGCACATCCTGGAGCTGATGTTAGTTCTATATATGTGTAAGGTTCAATCAAGAATTCGGTCACTGGTCTTAGGGAGCTTATTCGTCACAAAAGAAGCAGCCAGACAGACCGGACCAAAAAGGAACTGCATTTATATAGTAGACTAGCTGAAGTACCCCGGATTTACCCGGGAATTTGCCCTATTTTCCCTCACGCTAGTTAGAACTTGAGGCATTGTTTTGTTATGGAGAAAATTGGAGGCTTCTTTTATCCTCAGATTTATGGAAGGAAGAACTTTATGCTGCCGTATCCTCAGAGAGGTTTCATAGTTGAGGTGGCCTTGAGCCACTCAAATGTTTCTTCTAGCAGCAGTGGCAACTGTCTTGATGTCCTGGCCAAAACCAGACCTGAACTGGAGTAGTTTTGTGCTTCTTCTCGCCCGTCGG
The DNA here is from genome assembly GCA_035128595.1 of Eptatretus atami. Classification (NCBI taxonomy): domain Eukaryota; kingdom Metazoa; phylum Chordata; class Myxini; order Myxiniformes; family Myxinidae; genus Eptatretus; species Eptatretus atami. The sequence goes on along the minus strand of CM068954.1, from coordinate 33,405,981 downwards.
TGTGATGCTCTATTGCAGTTAGGCGACGCTTCTCTCATCTCTCAGACCGACTTGCTTCCTGGCCCGTCATTGAGCAGATATAATCAGAGTAGACGACTCTCATCGTCTCTCTCTCTCTGCAGTCCGACTCTTCCTGCTTGCCTGGCTCGTCATGAGCAGATATATCACAGTAGCGACTCTCTTCCTCTTCTCTCTCCTCTCTCTGTCTCTCTCTCTCTCCTCGAAGCAGCATATCTCGGGGAGAGTGACCTGGTCTGAAACCAAATTGATGATTGGAAATCAAGCCATTGGCGAAGAGGAACGATTTAATGTCTGAAGCGATGATGGATTCCATAACCTTGCTGATGATGCGTTAGGTGAGTTTAGCACTGGAGCAGGCTCATTGGTCTGTAGTTGCAGGGATCTGTTTTTGCACCCTCTTTCTGTAGAGCGGTCATGTTTACTGATTTCCAAGCAGATGGCAGATGATCTTGAGC
>CM068954.1:33377503-33405480 GCA_035128595.1 Eptatretus atami | reverse complement strand
TGCTCTCTAACAATGGATGGAGCTCCCTCAATGCCAGACATGAAATCAGAGCCAAATCCTGGACATATCACGTGCTTTTGACACGGTCTGGCACCCTGCCCTGCTCACCAACCCTCTTCCATGGTAATCAAGGCCATCTCCATTCATGGCTCACAGACTTCCTCTCCTGTCGCAGTCACCCGTGTGGCTCTAAATGGAGTTCTCTCATCCCCTCTTTCTGTCCAGGCTGGAGTTCCTCAAGGCAGCGTTCTGGGCCCCTGTTCTTTTTCTGGTTTTCATCCAATGATCTCTCCGACTCTCTGGAAAATCCTCTTTATCTCTTTGCTGAGACTCCACACCTCTGCTGTACCATCTGTCATCCCTCAGACGGGAAAGCTGCAGCTTCTTCTTCACTGCAGATCTGGAAAAATCACAAACTGGTCCACACGTGAACATGTCATTCAATCCTGACAAATCTCACACTCTCACTATGTCTCTCCGAAAGGACCATTTGGAAACCCACCGCCCCCCCCGCCCGCCCGCCCAATATACTTTCTCAAACAATCTCTAGAAAGAAGTCCTTCATCAGCTTCTGGTCTCACTCTGCCGTGATCTTTCCTGGAAAAGCCACATTTCCAACCTGGCCTCCAAAGCCAGTCGCCACCTGGGAATCCTCTGTCATGCCAAAGTCCTTCCTCAGCCCTCCTGAGCTCCTGATCACATACAAATCTTTCGTCCGCAGCCTGATGGAGTACTGCTCCTTCCCTCTGGTCTGATGCTCCTGCCTCTTGCCTTTCTCGGCTTCACGCTCTGGAAACCAGGCATTTAGATCATTGGTATCTCCAGCGGTGAGGCTGAGCCTTTGGCTCTCACTTTCTCATCGCAGGCAGGTTAGTAGCCTTTCTGCCTTCTACCGCCACCTGTCCGGTCTTGCCCCCTGCTCTGTCTGCGATATGTCTCCCCCACATATTTCCGCAGGGCGCTCATGGTCCGCCAGCAACCCCTTCTGGTAAAACTACCAAAATCACGAATCACTGCTCACTTTCACCCTTTCATTCCTCTTTTATCCCACCCTTTGGAAATATACTCCGCCACTCTCTTCATCCATTCTTCTCAGGCCTTCAAAACAGCTGTTCCCCACACCACTTATCTTCCCCATCCAAACCATGATCTTTTCTACCCCGTTAATCCACCCAAAACCCCTACCTCTTAAAAATTCACTGCTTTCCTTCCTGAAAGTTCATGTAGTGTCCATCCTTCTATACACCATGTTCCCCGCCATCCCTCTCCCTTCCACAGATCTCCTAATGTCTCTGTTCCCCACTGTTTGTCTTTCCCTCTCCTGCCACTCTTGTCTCCTGCCCCCCCCCCCCCCCCACTTGTGCATTGTGTGTTAGCTCTTCATACGAGCCTCGACAATGTATGCAAAACATGCGAGTGCTTCAAGTAGGTGTTTTCATCTGCCTGTTGAGCTTGCTTGCAAGCCTGCTTCAACCTGGGAAATGGAGCCATGGTATCTGAAAATCAAGATGGAACTTTCTCGATGAACAACATTGGGAAAACAGTTGCAACACTTCAACAACTCCAAGATGCAGTATTTCCAAATTTGCACATAAACTTCCTTGACCACAAGTTGCTATGCCAAAGAGCCATCTTTTCACCAAAAAATGATTCAGCCAATTCCACAGAGGCCTTCTTAACATAGTTACCTGGCACTTTGCAATGTAAATAGTCGTTGAAACTGTAACAGGCACAAATGAAGCAGTTCACTACCTACAGAATCTCTTAACTCTCTGGAACCACCAGGTGTGCCTCCTACAATCTGCAGCTCAAGATTGGTGCACCCATTATGCTTTCTCAAGGAATCTGGACCCACCAACACTCTGCAATGGAACATGTTTGGCTGTCAAGAAGCTTATGCCACAAGTCATTGAAGGCCACAATCATGAACTGGCCATGCAGCAGGACAGGATGTCTCATTCCATCGCATTCCAACCATCCCATCTGACTTGCCATTTCAATTTAGAAGGCTCCGGTTCCTGTCCACTTCAGTTTTGCCATGAGCATCATCAAGGCACAAGGACAATCCTCAAAGTTGTTGGCCTCAACCACTAAAGCCATGCTTTTCTCATGGCCAACTCTATGTTGGTTGTTTCCAGAGCTGGCAATAGCAAAAACCTTTTCATCTTGGCACATGGTGGAAAAACATGCAACATTGTCTATCCTGAAGTTCTACAAAGTATAAAAACAAAAAACTATGTCAAACGTGAAATTGTGATGGTGAAATCCTCAGTGCTGAAGAAGGAAGAAACAGTGCTGGAGAAGAAGGCAGAAAGAGGAAAGAGAGAAAGGCAGAAAGAGAAACACAGGAGGAGGAAACAGAAGACCAATGAAAATAAGACAACAAAGAAGAAAGAAAGAAGAGAGGCAGATAGAAGAAGAAAGATACAGAAGAAAAAAAGGCAAAGGTTAGGAAGATAGAAGTACACAAGATGACAAAAAACAAGGAATAAGAAAAATCCAGAGCAGAAGAAACTCAAACATCAAGAAGCAACACAAGAAGTGAAAGCAGCAGCAATGAGCAACTAAAAACTTCTCAACAGCAAAAAGCAAGACCAGAAGCAAACACAGCACAATAACTGCATTTGTCCCTCCCGTACTGTGATCTCACAATCATTGTGTTGTACTCCATTGTTGTCCGTAACTATCTGGTTCAGGAGGACACAGTTCAAACTTAATGAAACTCTTCGCCGCCCCTGTGTGAAGCGGGTATATCGCCGTAAAATACAAACACACAGGAAATGGCGCTTTGTGTTGAGGTGTGGCTGTGATGGTCCATGTTTAACCCTCAACTAGTCATAGATCCCTGGGGGTTAAACAACGGCAAGCTTTTGTCTTATTTGCTGGTCTCCCACATGTCTCTGTCTTTCTCTTTCCCTCCTGCCCGCTCCTCTCTCCTCCCCCCATTCCCATCTCTCACCCCTTCCCACTCACCACCCTCGTCTCGTCCCTCTCTCTCTCTCTCTTCTCTCTCTCCTCTCTCTCTCTCTCTCGTCTCTCTCCCCATTCTCACCCCATTCATCCACAAATGCAACATTGCTGGCAAGCTCTGACCAGGGGTGAGTTCAGCTTTCTTTCCCTTTCCACTTGCAGCACGTATCAGCAACTCTAATCACCAGAACAAACAAATGGGGAAGATGGCACACCCACCGGAATCCTTACTTCCAACCTCTGCCATTCTGTTATAAAGACTGTTGCAAAACTGCATCCAAACTGATTATAATAATCACCATCAAAAAAATCCCAAGTCTTCCAGCATACCAAAATAATTTGCATGGCATGCATATCTGATTGAGGCATGAGGCACCGACCCATATGCATTCTTCTTTTGCTTCTTGCAATACTTGTCACACCATTGCTGAGTGCTCGATGCATCATGGTGACGCTGATATTCCTGCCTTCTGACAGAGCCATCCACAAAACCATTCTCTCTGATGAAGACTGAGCGAAGCAGCAAAAATGGCAAACAATATCTTCCCATCAAACATTGAGTAATGATATTGGTTTAAACTGCTCAAGCATCACAGCCTCCTTCTGCCGACTCCATTGACTGGGCACACCCACCTTCAACGCATTTCAAGCATATGTATATTTATATATAATCATTCCAAAAGAGCTCATAGCTAAAGTCAAGTCATCTGCTGAAATCATTATCAAACATACTGTGGACTATGTATTTATTACTCTATCCCATGTAATTAATTATGGCCTTCAAGGCCACAAGGGTTGTCACTGCAGTTTATGGGTCTTTGGCTGACAAAGTGGCCTAGAGGTAAGCACTCTCACCTCTAAGTTATCTAGCCTGGATTTGAAGCCCGACCCAGCTATAAACCGTGTTTCACAGGCGGATGGACGTTAAATGAAATATCCTGTCTGCCGCAGTCGTCGATGGACGTAAAAGATCCCATGTTGTCCTTCGCGAAGAGAGGCGAGCTATTGCGCGGCACCATGAACAAATTCCAAATTCCTGCCCTAACCTGCAGAGAGAATTGTATCAGTGGCACAGCCCCACCCTCAGCAAATTGATGCTACCTGCAGCCTGTGCTGCATACAAAAGAAGAAGAAGGAGAAGAAGGAGAAGAAGATGGGTGTTCATACAATGCCATCACTATATATCAATGCATCCTCATATTACAATATTGTTACAAAGCTAAATGGAAAATGTATTTGTAAAGCATCCTATATAAATGATTAATTTTTTTCGTATACAGTCAAGGCTCATGAGGAGACAGACCACCCCAAGGATTGATAAGTTACATCATATTAAGAGCTTGGGACAATTTCTGTGGATATGCCAGAGGCATGAGCATGGCTCTACAGCACTTGTGCATGAAGTGTAGTGTAAGTGAAGCTGTCATACGAGTGAACTCCTGATGTGTGATGTGACACTAATGCATCCACTATCGAATAATTTGTTGAGGGCATCAAATTTGTTGAATTATCTGGAAAAAATGAAAGTCTTACCGTGCCGGAATTAATGTATTTCTTTTTCGCGTGCTTTCTTCTTTGGGTTAATAACCTGTGGTGACAGAGAGAAAACCCACATACAAGCTGATAACACATCACAGCATACAGTAGCGTCAAATAACTTCACAGATGAATATCACAGAAATTTTCAATGCTGGATCCAGATCTGGATACGATAATTATTTAATTTCTTTAAGTGATTCTTCACATTGAGAGATTGGGCCTAAAACGATATATAGCACAATAATCTCAAAAAAGGTTATGGATGGATTCAAAATGAAACTTGGTGGACAGGTTAGGATTGCCACGAGGATGAACTGATTCAATTTTGGTGAAGATCCGAGTCCAGATCTGGATACAATATTTATTGAATTTTTTAACTGATTATTCACTTTTGAGAGATGGGGCTAAAAATGATATCTCAAAAAGTTGTTGACAGATTCAGTATGAAACTTGTTGGATGGGTTGGGTGTGTGACAAGGACTAATTGATTCGATTTGGGTGAAGATTTGAATCTGAATTCGGATTTGAGAAATTTTCAGAACTTCACCATTGAAGTGTATAGCATGTTATCAAATATGAAACGATGTATAGCTAAAAATACAACAAAAAAACTATGTATAACTTATGTATATGTATAATTGTATATGTATATGTATATGTATATGTAAATTGTATATGTATATATTATATATATATATATATATATATATATACAATATAGGTCAAAATCTATGTATGACATTTTATCTGTAAAAGTTGTGGATGACTAGTGACAAAAAGAGGTGGAAGAGTTGGTTAGGTGACAAGAACAAGCAGATTCGATTTTGGTTAAGGTCCAGAATCAGATCCCACCTATCAGTGGCACACAAAATAATAAACTATTCAGCTTGGCGGAGGTAATGTTCTCTACAAAATGCTGTTCCGCTTCGCCAAGTTGTCACTATTTGAGTGATTTTTCATTTGTTTGCATTTGTTTGTTTGTGCACACAGACTTTCTTGTTTTTCTCCACAACCGCTTGCCAGATTGAGACAAAATTTTCCCCCATTGGTGTGACTACTTCATGTAAAATGTTTTAATGATAATTAAGATGTCTAGGTCATGTGGTGTGACAGCCATATTGGAAAATGGAAAAAAATTTTTGACCACTGTATCTCTGAAATCACACCAAGGAAAACTTTGAAACTTGGCGCATAGCAAGTACTCCTATGGGGAACGAGTGCGGTTCTTTTATGAAGCCATAAGGTGCCCTAATTATGACGTCATAATTGCATATGTAGAATGCCACATCCGATCAGCATGAACATTTTTGATGGTCATCTAGGGATAAAATGGTCCACAGTAAAAAATTTGATGAAGTCATCGGTCACGTATTCGGAACCATATTGTTTTTTTTAAAAACACCTTCAAAAAAAACCTTCTTCTCTGAAGTGGCCAAAACAGGTCGAGGCAAAACTTTACACGTATGACCGCCTGTTCATGAAGAAACAAAAGGTTCCACATATTTGATGTCAAATTTGTCACATGGTTTGGCAGCCATATTGGATTTACCTGAAAACCTATAAAAATTCTTCTCCAGAATGGCTGGACAGATCGAGGGGAAACTTCACACAAATGCTCCCCAAGTCATGGCGTACAAGTTTATTAAGGAATAATTGATAGGTCACAGGGTTTAGCAGTCGTATTGGATTGAAGAAAAATATTAAATAAATGTTTTTCTCTGGAACCACTTAATCAATCAATGTGAAACTTCACAATTATGATCTAGTAGTGATGGGGAAATAAGTGGTCTGGCACACATGGTCTGACAGCCAGAATTATTTAATTTCTTTGATCTGGGTTCTTTTTTATTTTATTTTTTTCCTTGAATAAGGCTCATTTGGCTGTGCCTGGATGGGTTTGAGGGTAGAGGATTTGCAGCTGAAATGTGAATCCTCTTCAGGTTCCTTCTGATGACTTCATCTTTGCTTTTTGCTTGTTTGGGTTCCTTCTGATTACTCCAATGCAGGATTGTACCTATTTTGTCTTCCATTTGATTTGAATTAAATTAATTTTATCCCATTCTAAATCCAATTGAAATACTAATGAAAAACGTCACGGTTCAGGTGTCCAATCAAAGCGGGACATCTTGGTCCGAGGTCATTACTGCCAGCAATTTTAAAGTGGCAGTTCTAATATTGTCTCTTATTAATTACGTAACACACCAGTACACAAACACACCACACAAAAATACAACCACACGAAACAAGTCTTGGCAAGGGTCTGCAATCTCTGATTGCTCTTTTTTCTTGCTCAAAAATATATTGGGCCTGATATGTCTCGTGGATCAGGCATTATGTGGCGGAGGTATGCGCTCTACCGAATTCCCTTCTAGTTTTAGATGAAATGAACATTTAGTTAAAAAGAAATCACTTATGCAAACATAGAGTGTGGCATTAATATGAGCAGTGATGAAAGACTTTTGAAAGCCATGGAACATCAATAACTACTGGAAGGTAATTACGGTATCCAATATGAAAATCAAATAATGCTTTCAAACAACTTGCACAACATCAAAATGCTTGTTACTTCCACCACCAAAAGTAGATGGAGGTTTTGGTTTCACCCATATCTGTTGTTCTGTCAATGTGTGAGCAGGATATCTCAAATAGTTATGGACGGATTCCGAACGAAACTTGGTGGACAGGTTTGGTGTGTGGCACGGACAAATTTATTTGATTTTGTGAAGATCTGGATCTGGATACAGATACAATAGTTTTCTTGTTGTTTTTTAAATGTGATTCTACACCAATTGAGAGATGGTGAACAAAAACGATATGTCGCACGATATCTCAAAAAGTTATGGCCGGATCCTGACAAAACTTGGTGGAGAATGGGTAGGTGACGAGAACAAGCTGATTAGATTTGGTTATGGTCCAGATGCAGATTTGACCCATCAGTGGGATACACATCATAAACTGTTCAGCCTGACGAAGGTATGTGCTCTACCAAGTGTCATTACAGTTTGTGATTGAATGATCATGTAAAGAAATCGTTACAACGTCAAAGTGAAAACTTGCAAGGTAACAGGAAATCAATGGGATAATCGACCGCAACTAAACCCGATCAATTTTCAAGCTGGGACTGACTGCAACCAACTACAGTGTTCCAAAGTGAACATATAACTAGCAAAAAAAGACAACAGCAATCACAAAGATAATTGAGTTAAGAGAGAAAGCTTTGTGGATGGTCAGTTCTTTGCCAACCATGAGATGTACTCGTAGACGTGAAATTATTGTGACCACGTGACAGTTCTCGATAGCTCGTTGTGAATTCTCCCAATAAAATCGTGGCTGCAAAAAGATAGGTTTCACCTTCTGGAAGAAACACACAAGCAATTGTGCTACAAAATACTAAGTGTTGCTGCATGTCTTCCTTACCTGCCATCCCTGTCCCAGTCATAAACTTCCACCCGGATGGTTCTGGAAACAAGTAAAAGGTGGACAATCAAGGGAAAACATACGCGCATCGCTGGCAGAGATCATCAATGTGCAACGTGGCTTCTATGCTTTGATTGGATTTAAGTTGGATATTCAGGCAGGTAATATGGTTGTGTTGTCCAGAACCAATACAACTCCCTTAACTATTGTCTATTGAACAGAATTTGAATAGATTGTCTGAGAACAAATGGTTCCACACAATCTGTTCTCAAAGAACCTGCCACCTGCCGCCATCTCAGCAAGGGTAGATCCAAATATACAATGCATCATAAAAAGCCCATTTTCTTTCGGAATTCCAACCTAAATACTGATATATTCAGTGAGGTGGTAACCTCCGATCAAAAATATGGCATCAAATGTGGAAAAATACTGTAATAAGACCTCACCAATGATCGGTAAAATCGGCAGAAGGAGGAGTTATGTGACCTCTCAAGTGTGCAAATCATTCAAAAACATCATACAAATACAACCTATACATCGATTTAAAGGAAATTTTACTGCTCATCTAAAGAAGTACTCTCAAAGAAGAAAAGTTTGTAGAACAAATGTTGCCACCTTAGCCAAATTCACAATATCACATAATATATATGCGTCCGTATAGTTGAAAAGAACCAAGTTAACATTGTGATTTGATTTTTGATTGAAATAGATTGTCGATGTTTGATTATGTTCGCCGTGGATGTCTCACCTCAAATGAGAAAATTTTTGGAGTATGTATTCTTGGTAGAAACGGGATTTCAGTGTAAAATTCAGTTATGAAATGTCATAGTGGGTGGAGCCGGTAACCTTGGCAACCATTAAGTTTTGTGGTTTTCAAATGGTTTCTGGTCGCCATCAAGAGAATATTCAATTGCAGGTGAGATATATTTCAATTTCGTACAACATTATCGATATCTCCAACCTCTTAACGATGACTTATGAGGGGCCATTAAAATGAATGTAAATAACTGCATGGGGGTTGGTGTGTGTCCAAACGTTATTGAGTTTTACACTTGCAGGGGGTTGGGGGGGTTTCCAGAGCCGTTATGTAATGACCTTTCCGTTACATATTAAAAACAAGCTGTAAAAGGACTTTATGGACGTTTCTGGGTGAGCTTTACCATAACTTTGAAATGAGGTTCTGATGAGCAATTTCTAATATTCGGCCATGGCTTCCGAGAGATCTAATGTAGTGCAGCCGATAACTGCAAAAATACTTCGGTTTGTGATGCAAGCACTGAATTGTTGGCACAATATTTTTTTTTTTTTTTTTTTTTTTTTTTTTTTTTTTTTTTTTTTTTTTTTTTTTAATCTTGTATTTTTTGAAAAAATCAAAAAAGGGTAGCACACAAAAATATTTTGTTTTTTTTTTGTTTTTTTTTTTTTTTGGCACCAATCTCTGAGGTTCATTCAAGCGGCTGCGAAAATTCGAATGGCGACTTTTTCATCAGATGGCCGCCATAATGCACAGAAAATTCCTCTTCTGCAGCTAAATATTTAAACAAAACACAAACATTAAGGGTGTAACACAAATTTTTTGTGTCTAAGAGATTTTAAGCATGATTATTCTTTGTAATGTAACACCTCACAGCATGGTTGTAACAAAGATGCATCCAAGTGTCTGCGCAAAACCAAAACAATGCTCTTAATTCAGAAATAAATAGACATAAAGACTCATAATTTTTGATTCTTATACCTAGGTTTTTGGGAATCAACTAATAGGTGGAGCATTGGTTTAGAATTCTCTAGTTCCCATGCCATACTGCTGAAAACAAAGATGGGAGTCCAAGATGGCTGCCACAATAGCTAATAACCATTGTTTCACGGAACTAGCGTTTGGGAACAAAATCAAGAATTTTTTTTTTTAGGTTTACTAACTTGACAGATATGTTCAGATATGGACAGAGAAAATTCCTTCCCATTTTTGGCAAAGGGAAAATCAACCATGGAGCGGTTAGTCCGTCATAGAGAGATGTCTGAGGCCATGCTCAATGGCAGCAATTTCTTACCAGGCTTCTCTTTCCTGGTTTTTGGCAAAGATAGAAGAGACCATGTACACTGGGAAATGGAGTTTTCTCTGTCTTTGGAGTGTCTGTGTGTTGCTGCTCGCCTCTTTGTATCGGGAATGCAGTTATACTGCAGCAGCGTGGGATAATGGCCTGGTCAGAACTTGAAGCCCCAACATCTCAGGCTGGATTTTTGATGTCTGCTCTCCAATGTTCAAACCATCCTGAAGGAAATTGGAAAGGAGAAATGGGTGGTATAGCATCTTTAACAACAGCCTTCAGGAAAATGTGCCATCAAATCTTGATTGATTGGTCTAGTATTCGTGTCGTCTCAAGTTTTTTGCAGCTTTAGCCATCACAAAGTGCAATCAGAGTATTCTGATGCCTTTTTGATAGTTGACAAAGCCACAATCTTTCTGAATGCTAAAAGCACACATCTTCCCTTTTTTGGTGAGCTTCAAGCTCAAGGATTTCAGCCAATAATTTATCCTTTAATCTGGTGGTATATGACAGTGGGAGTATCAACAGCCAGTTGGTGCCAGACGTTGTTGTAAAACTGGTAATAATCCTGCAAGGGGGAAGACTGTGGGAAACCGTCTGAATTCAGACTGGTTTCAACAATGTAAATTCAACTAATTCCAAAGAACCAGTGGGTCACAATCTGGTCCTCCTTAGTTTGATGTTCTTTCTCAAGACTTCTGAGAATGGATCTCTCCCTGTTGTACAGAGCAGTGAGAACAGGCATGATGGTTATTTTAGTTCCTGGGCCAATGGCATCTCTCACCACCCAGTTTTGCTAACACTGTGCCATCATTCATGTTTTGAGCACACTCGTGCAGCCCTCTTGTCCAAGTTCAAGGTCAAACTTGCGAAGGTCAGATTCCAGGTGATGTCTTTTCACACATAATACATTACTTGCGATCATGGCTAGTTCGTCGCTGCTTCACATGCCCTTCGTCTGTTTCACTACCGATGAGAGTCGGAATTCGACGTTTCTTTGGCACGATCGAGTTTAGTGTATTAAATAAGACCGACAATCATGTGTACTTGTTGCCCTCATGTCCTCTCAGTCGTTGCCTCTATATTCCTCCACCCTCATTCGTCTAGCTGGGTCTAAAATCAATGAGAGTCACTGAATCTCAATGAATAGAGGTATATTGGTCGCCGCATAGTATACCCATCATGTTCTGGACATGAATGGGTAGGTAAGGTGGAAGTCGGGCTTCATTCTTTGTCTTTTGGCAAAGACGACATCGAGTCCAGTCTTTGCCTCTTGGCTAAAATTGGATTCGCATGCTGCCATTTTGATTAAGGCGAGGGTTTCCTTTACCCACCTTAATCAACGCACAATTCCTGTATGGATACGACATAGGTTTCGGGTGAACCTACACCTAGCCCCGAATCATTCATCCAGTGTCATTTAAGGTCCGCGTGTGATCTGTACACCATTCGGGTAAACTACATGAGCTAAGTCATGTATAGCCTTGCCCTTGGCCTCGGCTCTCCCGCGCTGGCACACCCTGTCAATTCAGGCGCGGCTATCTAACTAAATCTAGTAACTACAACACTGTTTACTAGCTACTGATAATGGGGGCTGTAGAAGCAATTTGGAACTACTAACTAACTATACTACAACTACCAGTCCTATTACTACAGCAATTAGTAAAGCTAGATCAAGCTTCGACACTGAACCCCATGCTGAGTTACACAGCAGTGAACGCACCAAGTGTGCCTTGTTGTGTGCCTGACGATCACTCTAATTATAATTAATGCGAAGCTTTCCCTTCACCCCTGCTAAAATGCAATCAATGGACAAAATAAGTAATAATTCTAAATGAAATCCATATCTTATTACCTATTTGCCGACTTATAGTCTATAATTTCCTATGTTTTTTCATTGATTGAGAAATATTTTTAAGTTTTTACGAACGGCCCATACTTGGACGCCATCCTTTGTTTGTGAACAGGTAATTTTTGGGCAATATATGACAAACAATGAACATTTATGCAATAAATCAGAAATAAAAATATTTTACCACTACTTTTGTGAAATGAAAAATGATTATTAATTACCAGCTTGAATTTTTCTGGAGATACGGGCTTTAGCAGCATCTTGAAAATGGCAGCCATTTTAATTTTCAGCAGGAGCAATATTTTGGCATAAAGAGTGATCCTTGGAGACTAGAGAATCATTTATGTTGAATTTCATGCTTGGCATCATAAGATATTTCTGATGAAAATAAGAAAATATCTTCAGCACAGTTCCCTGAAATATTAGGATTTATAGATTTCATGGCGGCCATCTTGGACGCCATCTTGCTTTGACCATTTGATTAAGTACTTAGAGCCCAAGCACAACATTCCCTATTAGATTCTTTGACCCCTAATAAACCGTCGGTAATATCAGAACCTCAAAAAATGTCTTTTTAAACAAATACTTGTTTAGGATGAAATACTTTTTCATTTGATGGTGGACATCCTTTGGATAAATGGTCCGCGCTTCTCTGAGATTTTTTTCGGTGGCCAGCCCTTTTTAACACAGTTAGACCCGAAAGAGTATTTTGTGCAAATTTCATGCTGTGGCATCACAAAACTGAAGTATTCTAGGGTGATTTTGCAGTTATCTGCTGACTATTGTAAGCTGGTTGATGGAAGCAAAAAACAAGTTGGAGCATTCCTCCCCTGAGAAGTATGAAGAAGAGGCGCGCAAAAATCCTCTCTCACTCTCTCATCTCTGCACTCCTCACTATAGTTTTCTCCGAAAGAACCATTTGGACCACCCCCCGCCCCCCGACCGCAATGCTAACTTTGCACACAATCTCTGGAAAGAAGTCCTTTCATCAAGCTTTCCTGGTCTCACGTATCTGCCACTGATTCTTTCCTGGTAAAGCCACAATTTCCAACCCCTGGCCTCCCAAAGCAGTCACCCACTGGGAAATCCCCATCGTGCAAAGTCCTTCCTCGCACACCTGAGCTCCTCTGAACACACACACATAAAGCTCTTCGTCCACAGCCTGATTGAGTACTGCTCTTCCCTCTGGCTGCTGCTCCTGCCGTCTCACCTTATCTCGGCTTCACTCGTGGAAACAAGGCATTCGGATCAATTGGTATCTCCTGCGGGAGGCTGAGTTCTTCTGGGCCCCTCTCACTCTCCCACCGCAGGCAGTCGGTGGTCTTTCTGTCTTCTATCGTCTCCTCTCCGGTTCACCCCCCCCTACTCTTCTGTGAATATGTCCCCCCCCCAATATTTCCGCAGGCCACTCAAGGTTCTGCCAGCCACCCCCTTCTGGTAAAACTACAAATCACGAAATCACTGCTCACCTTCAACTCTTTCATTCCTCTTCCCCTCCCCCCCCCCTGGGGAAAAACTCCAGCACTCCCTTCAATCCTTCCTTCCTCCAGGCTTCTCAAAACCGCTGTTCACCACCAACCTCTTTATCTTCCCCCATCCAAATTCTCGATCTTTTTCTACCCCCATTAATCCACCGCAAATCCACCTCCTTCAAATTCCCTGCTTTCCTTCTTGAAAGTCCCTGTAAGTCCATCTTGATATCCCGTGTTTCCTGCCCCATCCCCTCTCTTCCCACAGATCTCTAATGTCTCTGTTCCCCACTGTTTTGTCCCTCCCTCTCCCATCCCTTTGTCTCCTGCCTCCCCCTTGTTGTGTGGTGTGTGTTGGCTTCTCCATAACGAGCCTCGACAGTGTTTGCAAAAAAAAAAAAAACAAGGAAATGTGTATAAGGCTGTACCATTTCTGAGTTTTATACATTTCACTTACCCCCTACTTTCTTAATTAATGTAGTGGCATTTGTGTGTTTATTACTCTGCACTCGAAAGCGAAAAGCAAGGTCAGGCATTCGGTAAGCGTATGTGTGGCAATGTTGCGTGCGTGCCTGCATTTTTAAATTCAATTTCCTCGGCCACCGTTGGTCGCGATTGACACAAAATTTTACCAAGAGGAAGTCCTCCAGCCTCCTTTGGCAGGTCCTCCTGCCTCCGCCTCCTCCTAGAATTTCTTTAAATTTATCATTGGAAAAATGCATCTTGGAAAAACGTTGCACCTCCATATCTCCCAAACTGGCTTCAATGAGAAATTGCAACATGGCTCATTGTCAAGGCCAATGGGATAAGATATGTTGAATGATGATGTCATCAGTGCCTTCATTATGAAATGTCATAATTCGACACGTACAATGTTTGATTTCTGATCAGTTTGAAAAAAAAAAATTTTCCTCTGCAAAATTAGTCGCCGATGGACCACAAAATTTTCAGATTAATGGTGGCTCTCGTGTGTAATTTTTAAAAATCATAATTATGTCAAGGTCACGTGATAAGGCGCCATCTGAGAAAATTGGAAAAAAGTTGCAACCTCTAATATTCCGAAACCGCTCCATGGAAAAATGGGAACATGGGCTTATTGTCAAGTACTCCCCTTGGGAAAGATTGTCATGAATGATGTCATCAGTAAGCTTAGTTATGAATGTCATAATTTGATGAGTAACCACTTGATCAATCAGTATGAAATTTTTTATTTCTCTGCAATTCTTGTCCAATTACAACAAATTTTTTTATCATTGGAGTGCCTCCACCTGTAGAATGTTTTAATGATAATCATGATGTCATAGGTCATGTACAGTGGAAACTGAAAAACGTTGACTGAGCAGGGTAAGTTATTCTATGAATACCATCTAAGTAGAGGACCAAAATGGGGTTCTGAGCAGCCATTCAAATGAATGGGGGAAAAGGGAAAAAACTTTCTGACTCAAAGCCTCCAAAAGCACCAAAATAAGGAAGACTGATTTTTCTCCCCCTCCATACAAGCAAATGTAAATGAGACCGATTTTCCCTCACCTCCCAAACGAAGCAATGTGAAATTGAGATTACTGATTAAAAAGCACTTCTTTCTTTCATATTTTCATTCCACTCAAAGAGTGAACCAAATGAATATTTGTCCATGTTCTACTTCGGGAATAACTTCATTTTCTTATAACATTCCATTTCCTTCGGTTTTGTAAAATAGGGAAGGATTTTAGAGCAACAGTCCGTGCCGTGAAATGAAGGGGACGTATTCTTGTCTCTCGTGGTTATATTTTTAAATCAATCAGAACACCTACAGAACATTGCTAAACGCTTTTAAAACGTATGTTTATCAAAACTCATCTAAAGCAAGATGTTTAATTTTCGTGTTAAAATGAGCCAGTTTGGAGGCGCCAAAGCTGCCTCGCCCGAAACCAGCCAAACAATTCCGAAGTCATTCCTATGTGGGGCACACCCTGAAAAAACCATTGTTTTGTAATTCTCCATTACGTCACAAGTCGCTTATTCAATACCAAACTTGTGTGCCCAGTGTGGTTTCATTTCGAAAAATGGAGCATTCAGAATTATTACTACAAACCTGCAGATCAATCGTTTTCACAAGATGACAGGTGAGATCTCAACCGCCAATTCCTTATTTGTTTGTTTAAAACAGAATTAAATCACGATACGACTATAATTAAATTAGGGTGTTTTTCTAAACAGGTTGCCCATAAAAACATCGTTCAACTGATGTTGAAAAATGATTATCTGAATACACGACGCGTAGTTGGATAAATGAAACGACTTTGCTTGAAGACATTTATTCGTTTTGAAAAGAAGTGATGATATTATTGTTGGCTGGAATTTCGCTTTGATTCGGGGTTCGTGGTTCCTCTTGTCTCTGTCTTCGAGGTGGTTTGTGTGTGTGTGTCCTTTATTCTCCTCTTATTAGTCTTCTTTTCTCTGTCCTCTCTTATCTGTCTCTCTTATCTGTCTTCTCTCTATCTGTCTCTTCTATCATGTCTCTTGTCCCCGGTTGTCTCTTTTCTGTTCTACTTATACACACCTTTTTATTGGCACTAGCAGGGATACCCGTGCTCCGCACAGGAATCCGTGGATGACGGCGGGTCTGAAGAGTATATGTCACATGTTAATTGTAAATGTAGAGGCTGCCACCATTATTATTTTTTTTTCATGCACCACTATAATATTATATTTCCGCCCATGTTTTATATGCAGAGACTCGGAGTCAAAAGGTTAAGATTTATTCCGCATCAAATAAAACCATAATGCTCAACAATGTGAGGCTGGTTTATGTCATCATTTGCGATTATTAATTCTCATTCTCTAATCTCTAATGCAAATTCCGTTGGTCCCATGTCCCAATCGGCTGAACTTGAAAAAATTACGTTACCAATCAGGTGATGACGTCATAAATCGGAAACCGGGATCGGAGTCATTTCTTCAATGATTGTAGCAATTATTTTTTCATTCTATTGCAAAATGGCGTTGGCCCCATGTCAATCGCGCTGAACTGAAAAAATTAACGGTTACGAAATCAGGTGAGACCATAATTCGGACTGCAAGACCTCGGAGTACACATTCTTTTCAATCGGGGCACTCCCTGGGTACATGTTTCTTGTCAGCATGTGAAGTTTGGTGAGGATTCAGTCCAGTATTTTCCGCATTGCATCAGGTCAGACAACACACACACAGACACACAGACAGACACACTTTCCCAACTTTATATTATAGTAGCTGAAGTCCTCGGTAATACCCCGGAAATTTGCCCTATTTTCCTCACGCTAGTTTAGACTGAGGCATTAGTTGTATTGGAGAATTAGGAAGGCTTCTTTTATTCCTCAGATTTATGGAAGGAAGGCTTTATGGCTGCCGTAATCCTCAGAGAAGGTTAGTTGAAGGCGGCCTTGAGCCACTCAATGTTTCTAGCAGCAGTGGCACTGTCCCTTGATGTCCTGCCAAACCCCGACTAGAAAGCTGGAACCGTGAGTTTTGTCTTCTCTCGCCGTCAAGTGTGACGCCTCTATCAGTTAGGCACGCTTCTCTCTCTTCTGCAGTCGACTCTGCTTGCCTTGGCTCGTTCATCGAGCAGATATATCAGAGTAGACGACTCTGACTCTCTTCCTCTTCTCTCTCTCGTCTCTCTCTCCTGTGCAGCTGATCCCACTTGGCCTGGCTCTTTCATGAGCATGATCGATCAGCAGTTAGCCTGTTGCCCTGTGCGCGTGCAGTTCGAGAATTCAAATAACAGGAGGAAATGTTTAATGTTTAAAAAAGTCAACGAATACGAACATTTTGTATTTTCAAAAAACCCTAGGTTTTAACCATTGAAGGCCTTTTGTTTATGATAATTACGGCGGCGCAGCTATTCGAAAGCCATTTTTTTTTTCTTTAATGGAAATTTTTATTTTTATTTATTTTTTATAATTATTATAATTTTTTTAATATATATATCATTTTTAGGAGAGCCCACTTAGCACATCCTGGAGCTGATGTTAGTTCTATATATGTGTAAGGTTCAATCAAGAATTCGGTCACTGGTCTTAGGGAGCTTATTCGTCACAAAAGAAGCAGCCAGACAGACCGGACCAAAAAGGAACTGCATTTATATAGTAGACTAGCTGAAGTACCCCGGATTTACCCGGGAATTTGCCCTATTTTCCCTCACGCTAGTTAGAACTTGAGGCATTGTTTTGTTATGGAGAAAATTGGAGGCTTCTTTTATCCTCAGATTTATGGAAGGAAGAACTTTATGCTGCCGTATCCTCAGAGAGGTTTCATAGTTGAGGTGGCCTTGAGCCACTCAAATGTTTCTTCTAGCAGCAGTGGCAACTGTCTTGATGTCCTGGCCAAAACCAGACCTGAACTGGAGTAGTTTTGTGCTTCTTCTCGCCCGTCGGTGTGATGCTCTATTGCAGTTAGGCGACGCTTCTCTCATCTCTCAGACCGACTTGCTTCCTGGCCCGTCATTGAGCAGATATAATCAGAGTAGACGACTCTCATCGTCTCTCTCTCTCTGCAGTCCGACTCTTCCTGCTTGCCTGGCTCGTCATGAGCAGATATATCACAGTAGCGACTCTCTTCCTCTTCTCTCTCCTCTCTCTGTCTCTCTCTCTCTCCTCACATAGTGAGAGTGTGAGATTTGTCAGGATTGAATGACATGTTCCACGTGTTGGACCAGTTTGTGATTTTTCCAGATCTGCAGTGAGAGAAGAAGCTGCAGCTTTCCCGTCTGAGGGATGACAGATGGTACGGCAGAGTGTGGAGTCATCAGCAAAGAGATAAAGAGGATTTTCCAGAATTGGGCAGATCATGAGACCCAGAAAGCTTGAATAAAGGACTTCTTTGCAGAGAGATTGTTGCAGAAGTAGATATGGGGGGGGTTCCAGCGGTCCTTTTAAGGAGAGACAAAGTGAAAAGTTGGTGAGATTGACAGATTTTGGTCTTGCAAATTTCAATTGCGATATTCGGATGAAAATGACAATTTTCTTAGAATTCGGCCTCTGTTTGTCCTTTTGGCCGATTGTGAAACCTTTAAAATAATTGTGATTGATTCAGTGACCTGAAATACTACGTATCGCTCTTCCAAGATATCAATGAAAGATTGAGGATTATTAGAAGAATACCACCGGTTTAGTTGTGAACCTTGGGTACTTATGTTGGACCTTTGGTCCATGTTTGCAGGAGCCTTCAAAAAATAATGGCTGGGTTTAATTCATTGACCAGATATATGCAACTCGCTCTTCCAGTTTCACGTCAATCAATGTAAAATGACAATTGTAGAAAGTCGCCTATGTTCGTTCCGTTGGCGCTATGTTGGACCTCGAAAATGTTGGGTGTTGAATCCTACTGACCTGATGTGCAAATCCCTTCAAATTTCAAGTTCAACTGAGCTTGAAAATTGGAGCATTTTAGAAGAAATAGCCGTCCTTTCGTTGTTGACGCTGGCCTAGTTGACCTTTTTGGCCATGTTGACCGTCAAATTTCAATGCTGGTTGATTTCAGTTAACCTAAAGATCCAATCGTTCAAATTTCAAAACCAATCGAGACAAAAACTTTGAGGGATTAATGAAATTTACCTCAAATACGCCTGTGACTCAAAATCACATGGACTTTCCAGTTTGACGCTACATCTCACAACTTACAGGCTCGAGTAAAGTTTCAATGACAATGCGTGTTTAGAAATCTCTGACCTGAAGGGATGGACGACTGACGAGACAGACAGACACGACAAACAGTGCAAATTATTTATTTTTCCAAGTAACAAGCAACAACAAATGGACCCAAATGCAACCCTCTGTCCCTTCGGCGTAGGGTAATGATGGACTAAGGTGATGACAATAGTGGAGTGGATGAGCTGGCTAGGTGGACAACAACAAGTTCCGATTTCGATTCGGTTCAGGTCCGGTTCCAGATCCATCGTTATCAGTGGATACTAAGACGTGAAACTGTTTCATCCTGGTGGAGTGGTGCGCTCTCCCTAGTGCGTCTAGTCTTGATAATGTGAAAGGTCATAGTAACTACTCTTTTAGAGAGAAATGATGGCTCAAGAGCCCGCGCGCATGCTGGCTCACAAAATCCTCAAAACTTTCTTGGATTTCGATACTTGGTCGATTGTTCGGACTTGAAACGAACGGAAATCTGCCTTCACTCGATGATGTGTCAGCCAAGTGTGTATAGTTGTCTCACCCACCGGGTCATATCTCCGCTTGTTTCACATTCAATATGGTTTGGTGGTTGGGGTGGATTCTGAGGTTCTAAAGGTTGCTTGTGTTGTTGTGTTGGTAGTTGAGAACGTGACTCTCATAGTCATGACTAGATGGTGTTATAAATCTGCACATCAACAAAAAGGTGGTGATGGAGCCAACAAACCGGTAAATTGTGCAAATGCTCCGAGTGTGTTTATCAACTTGATAGCGATGATCATGATGAGATGACGTCATAAAGCACAACACAGTCGGCGATTGTGACGTGTGGATTTCGCATCGATCGGACGTGAGATTCGATGATGGATGTGTAAATCGAACGAAACGTCTCCAGGTGTGGATAATGAGGAGAAAGATGGCGAGGAAGTATTGTCGAAGCGTTTGGGGAGCAGAGGTTACAGCGGTTGCTCAAGTTTAGGAGGCCACCCATGTGAGCTCTGAGTCCCATCGAGGTCGACATGGGAGTTAGCATGGATAACAAGCAACTGGAGTGAGTATAACGAACCGGTCACAGCACCTGTGAAGTACTCCAAGCCGGATATTGGCAGCAACATACGTGAGACGTGTTTCAGGTACGTAACAGGTGTCAGAACGAATGGGTCAAAGGTGGGACTCTACAAATGCACAAATGGGCACACACAAAACTACTTACATGCATGCATGTTCATTGGGGTTTACATCTAGACATGGCTAGCACGGCTCCTGCCAGGAATACCATTTGTGTTCTTCTATGTGGTCCATCCTCCTCCACGCTAACTCTCCAACCCCTCCATCCTATCTCCCCAACCAACCGCCTCCATCCCTACCATCAATTCTCCACCCCGCCTCCCATCCACCCTCCTCTTCCCTCCTCCCTCTTCGCCATCAATCTCCACCGCTCCGAATAACGTGAACGTTCATGAACGCACGTGACCCTAACCTTCCCTGCCCTTCCCTTTCACGACTCAGGATTGTTTCTTCGTTTCCCCTCTCTCTCCTTTCACAGGATCGAACCCAGAAACGGCCTCAAGCGAATTCTAAGCCCGTCTTCGTAAGGTAAACGTCTGACACACCTGTCTACGAACCGTAACAAAGGAAAGAACACGTGATTCCTCCTACATGCAAAATGTTTGTGAGAATCTTGTGTTTGTCCATTAATTAACCGAAGTGGTTTGGAAACAGGAACAACGAAAATCCTCTCAAATGTGCAACAACCATCGACGATGTGTTTGACCATTCGGTGAGTTGAGGATGGACACTCACGAGGGAATTCTCACTGCGTGTACAGAACAAACCCATCACATCACGTGTACATGACAAACACCATCCACATCAAGTGTACACGTACAAACAACCATACACAGCACGTGTGATCACGTACAAACAACAATCTCACATCACGTGTACACGTACATAACACCATCCACATCACGTGGTACACGTACAAACAACATCAAATCATACACGTACAAAGCAACCATCCACACAACGTACACGTCAAACAACCATCTCCATCACGTTATCACGTACAAACAACGGCATCCACATCACTGTACACGTACAAACAATCCATCCACATCTACGTGTACAGCGGTCAAACAAGCCATTCCACATCATGTGTACTTACGTACAAACAACATGCAACATCACGTTACCGCCTACAAACAACTCATTCCACCATACTGTACGACGTACAAACAACCATCCACATACGTGACACGTACTAAACAGACCATCCACATCGACCGGTACAGCGTACTAAACAACCATCCAAATGCAACGTGTACACGTAGCATAACAAACCCATCCCACAGCGATGGTTACACGTACACAACCATGCCACATCACGTGACCTATCGGTACAGAACGAACCATCCACAGATAGTCACGTGTACACGTACAAACAACACATCCACGATTCACGTGTACACGTTACAAACAACGCATCCAATCACGTGTACACGTACAAACAACATCCCACATCACGTGGTACACGTACAAACAACCATCCACATCACGTGTACACGACAAATCACATCCACATCAGTGTGTACACGTACAACAACCATTGCCATCACTACGTTAACGTACAACAAACCATTCCCATCACTGTCAAGTACAACAAACATCAAACGTGTACACGTCACATATGACAAACCATCAACATCACGGGTACACGTATAAACAAACCACAAAATCACGTTGACACGTACACAAACATCGACATGTCACCGTGTACACGTACTAGACAAACGAATCGACAGTCTACGTGTAACGTACAAACAAACCATCAACACACGTGTAACACTTACCAACAAACATCCACATCACGTGAACTAGCAACAAACATCGACATCACTTTACCGTACAGTAACATAACCATATCAACATCACGTGTAAGTACAACCAATACATCGACACCGACGTGTACAGTACAACAAACATCAACACACGTGTACGTACACAAAACCCATCAACATCAGTTACACGTACAATCCAAAACGATCAACATCACGTGTACACGTACAACCAACCATCGACAATCTATGTGTAGCAGCGTACAAACAAAACCATCAACCATCAGTGTAATGTACACCAAACATCAACATCACGTTACACGTACAAACAGGGAACATTCCACATCACGTGTACCTACATCAACTAACCATTCGACAACTGAACGTACAACACAAACCATCACATCACTGTGTACACGTAAACAAGACATCAACATCACGTGTACACGTACAGACCAAAACCATCACATCGACGTTTACACGACAACAAACCATCAACATACTGTACACGTACAGTTAACAAACCATCAACATCACGTGTACACGTACAAACAAACATCACATCACGTGTTACGAGCGTCTGACAAACGAACATCAAACATCACTGACCTAGCGTAAAACAAACGCATCAACATCTACGTGTACAACGTACAACACGAAATCCATCACCATCAACGTGTAACGTACTAATCAAACCATCAACATCGAACGTTACACTACAACACACAACCATGCAAACACGTTACACGTAAACAAAACGATCGAAATCGACGTGTACACGTACAAACAAACCATCAACATCACGTGTACACGTACAACAAATCCATCACATCACGTGTACACGTACAATACAAAAATCCATCCACATTTATCAGTCGTATACACTGTGTGTACACGTACATACATAACCATATGGCTCCACATCCAACTGTGACACTGTACAGGGTAACAAGCCATTACCAGCACTTACGTGTACAAGCTAAATACAAACCAATGCCATCTACGTGACACGACAAACAAACATCCAATCACGTGTAACGTACTAACAAACCAGTCGACATTCCCGTTACTACACGCACAAATACAGAACGACGAACATCACGTTACTCAACGTACAAACAAACCATCCCACATCCGTGACACCGTACAAACAAACCAATTAACTAATCACGAGTAACTGTACAAAATCAAACATCCCACGACAGTGTAATGAACAGACAGATTGAAACTTGCGTGTTGTGTGACAGGACAAATGTGATTTCCCGTTGTTCACAATATACAATATAGGTATATATCCCGCAGAATTTCGATCAGGTATCTCGGATCCAGAAATCCGACCCCTCCTCGTGGGACGAATGTACTGTCACCCTGGCGGAGGAGGTGTGCGCTATCCGCCCTTTCTAAGTGTACTAGTTCCACTACAACATCCTCAAAGGGAAAACAAACTGTAATAATAAATGTTATATTATTACTTCAATCTGTGAGTGTTTATTAAAGTGCACGGTCACGTGTCATGACAAAAATAAAAAATTGCACCTTTCAATTCCCCAAGGATTTGTGTGCAGGATGGATGGGGCATGTCACCCACCACTAACCACCACTGCGCGATCCTATTTGTGAGTTGCAGAAACGACTATTCCCGTCGTGTATTTTTTTTGATTCACACCGTACAACTATCTCTACACCCGACCTATCCGCTTGCCACCAAATTCTTTTTTTTTGTTTTTTGCCCAATTCATCTACTTTTCGCTGGTGCTCTTGCCTATGTATTTACGTCTTCCCAGTCCGAGCCTCCACCCGATTGGCTGTGAACGACGCCACATTTTTTTTTATGACATTTTAAAAATATATGAGCTCCCTTCTCTCCATCGTTCTCATCCTTGTGTTCAGGTCCAAAACTAATACCTTTCACAAAGCTTCCAAAGAGACGGATGGGCATGCGCTTACCAAATAACGAAGGGAACGTCGTGAACTTCGCGTCTTAGTGATAAGGGACTGTGTGGCCAGAACCTACGAGCGACTTCAAAGAAATATCTCGTTGCTGCTCGAAGGACATCTCCACGAGAGGCCAGGGTGTGTCGAATAGGAACAGTAATCTATCGTGCAGGTAAGATATTCAATTACATAACTGACACACAACCATTCAATTTCAATTTGGCATGAGCACCCAAAGGCAAAATATTTCCAATTTCCTTTTTTGTCGACTCATTTTGGGCCTTAGGGCAAAAAACACCGACGATGTGGCGGAGATACCTCATACGTAACCACACTGTCAAACCCTGGAATGGTTCCCAGTTCACTCGATTAGGCTATCGCATCGATGATCATTTCAATTTCATAGCATGCTCACTTTCTTGTAAACATATAAGTAACCTGGTATTTGAATTTTCACCCTTCCAAGCACGATGATTCATCACATGCTTGATTTCAGCAATAGCCGTTTGTAGTTACATAAGGAGGAGGAGGATATGGGACCATACTCTGTTCTGCAGAGCGTTGGTGCTCTAAGCAGTCTCCTTGGTCATTGAACAGATCCTGGAACGGTCGGCATCCGACCAGTGCCCCTGCCCGCCTCCCCCCGTCCCCCGCCCCCACATCTGCTGGCGACTCACTTTCGAAGCGGGTGGGGCGGGGTGGGAGGGGCGGGCGGGGGGGGGGGCGCCGGTGCGGCAGGGGGGGGGGGCGGGGGGGCGCTGTGTGCTGGGCGGGCTGGGGGCTGCGCCTGTTGGCCCGCCCGAGCGCTGGGGCTGGGCGTGGGGGGGGCGGCGCCCGACCTGGAAGGATGACTGCCGAGTTAGAAACCTTCTGTATAATTCACCAGCTGAGCGGACGATTTGAACTCAGACCCGAGGATCCTAGCCCGTCATCCTAACAATAAGCCGAAGAACCACAAGTTACATTAAACTATGATTAAAGCAGGAAATTAATCATCTAACTATGCATGGAGGACATGAACCAAACTGAAAAAGAAAGAATAATTAATCTTACCTGTTGATTTTATGCTCATCCTCCGTGTCAAGAGGGTTTGTCTGCTTGAATGCGGGCTCGGACCCCAGCGGCGATTGTGTTGGTTCTATCGTGAACCAACAACGGTCCAGCAAGTGCATCGATGACCACATTCCGCAAAGATGCAGATGGGTTTGATCTCGGGCTTGTGGTCACGGCGACCTCTGTCGGTAGTGCGCCCGCAGCCGCGCACCCGGACCTTGCGTTCAATACATGTAGCTCGCTTCACAAAACGACTTCACAACCGACACAACCACTCAAAGTGATCACATTTGGTCCGCTTGAAGAAGCCTTTTTTTCGCTTGTTCTCACATCTGCAGTCCGTCGCTCTCCGAATGACTTCGCTGCTCGTCCTTACATTTCTGCATGAAGCACAAGGTCAATCCAGCCGAGCGACTAAAGTCACATTCTAGAGTTCTGTACAAAGGATTGAGCCATGCTCAGTAGATCAGCAACGTCCTATATATAATTCTTTTCCCCCCAGTCCCATTACCTGATAATGTCGGCAGATGTTGTCAGCGTCATTTGGGCATTCTAGACTCAAAGTAGTGGTCCTCTAAGTATTCCAACATCTTCTTGTTTTGTGCCCACCGGCGCTCCTCACAGTCCAACAGCTGCCGCCACGAGTGTCCCTCAAACAAACACGGAACACAGATAGATATCATTTACGTGCACCTTTGACACAGAACAGTCAAACATTTCCAATCATCGTAGTTCGATTTCCATGACCGTAACCTCGTTGATTACTTGAATCACCAGTTAGAATTGTTAAATTTGTGGGTAAATCTAATGAATGATCATTTCCAGCACAACATTGTGCTCAAACTCAACGGCCATTGGTGGAGATAAGCTATGCTGGCAGGTAAATGTGGACAATGCGCCATGAAAAGAAAACAAGGTCTCTGACATCGCTGGTCTTTGCTGCCAATGCGCTCTGATACCTCCCGGGTATCTGCTATGGCTTTGAACACTCAGTTTTACCTTCTGTGTTAGACTTCATGAAGCGACCCTAGTGGCGGAAACTTGAATCTATTGAACTTTGCTTTCGCGACGAAACCACATGTCAGTTATGAATTTAACAGGTTTGTTATGATGTGATGGTGATTATAAAATATGAGGGGAAAGGAGTGAGTGAGATAGGAGGTTGTGCGTGAGTGGGAGAGGAATTGTTTATCAGGCGAATATTAGGGTGAGTCAGAGGGAGAATTGCGGGGAAGGAGATTTTGGGGGAGTGGGAAATGGAGTCTGTGAGGGAAAGGAACAGGAACTGAGGATTGTGAGCAAGATCGGGTTATTGATTGAATAGCATGGGTTGGTGGAGCAAGAGAAAGGGTTGGGGCCGACCTATGGGGAGGGTGAGCTAAGGGTTACAAAATGGGTGGAGCTCTAGGTTGTCGGAGGTGGATTAGGGTTGGTGACGTGGAGTCTCGTGTGACTCCGGGGGACTTCGTGTTGGCAGAAAAAAGGTGCGGCTGGGGTTGGGTCGTGGGGTTGAGCTCTAGGTTGGTGGGTTGGAGCATCGGGTTTGGTTTGAGCTCATGATTTGGTTGGCGGGGTGCGAGCCGGTGTGGGGTGGATGCTCGGTTGACAAGAGGTGGAGCTCCGATTGGGGGTGGAGCTCTGGTTGGGTTGATGCCCAACATCCTATCACCATTAGCACAGATGGCGGGGGTGGACTCGGTTCGCAGAGGTGCGGCTCGGGCATTGGTGGGGTTGGAGCTCGGGTGAGGTGGAGCTCGTTGTGCAGGTGGTGCGATGCTCAGGGTTGGTATGGGTTGGAGCTCCGGGTTGCAAGGTGGCTCAGAATTGGTGGGGTTGGCCGGGTTGGCAGGGGTGGCAGCTTGGAGTTGGAGGAGGTGAGCTCCTCCAAGTTGTTTGGGCGGCAAGAGCTTTTGAGGGTGCATCATAGCTGCCAACTCTTTACCAACGACATGTAAACCGCCGTGGATTTTAACATCCAGACTTCGTGTCAGCAGATGAATGTGAAAAAAAGAGACACCCAGTAAACATGCCCCTGAGGGATGCCAAGACACATGATAATCCCTGCTGCCCGCATTTTCCAGTTTAATTGCGCCAAGATTCAAACTCGCAGAGACAGAAAGTTGAGTGTGATCCCCCTCTAGAGTCTAGGCCATCTACCGTGTTGCTGTGATTGTTTGTATGATGACGTGTATAATATAGATGTAAGCAAATACTAAGAGGTTCATCAGTGACCTTTATAGAGAAAACTATATTGATGTCCTCACATTAAGTGCGCAATTTTCAGCTAATCTCTGTATGATTAATCCGCGCAATCCGTGGCAAATATAACCTCCACAAGACGCGGTCTGCGTGCCAAGGACGGCTTGAGGAATATTGTGAAGACCATCAAAATGCCTCGCCAAGTAAAGTAACCAGGACTGGGTGGACACGACCTTGTGACCCCGATCTTGGCTCTCACACAGACCCAGATACCTCTGTCCGTGTTATTAGACTGCCGTTTATGTGACTGCGCCCAACGCTTAACACTGTGTTCTGAAGAACACCTGGCGCACCCCCAGGCGTGGCGGCTTCCAGATGTGTACCTTCTTCTCATGTGGTGATGGCCAGTGAGTGAATATGATGGTCAGTTCAATGAATAATTAGTCAACGCTTATTATATTCGTGTGACAATTGTCTTTTTTTCAAATGTAATCAATTTTAAATTTCAGGTGTTTGCACAACAATAATCTGACAGTAATGGATGTGAATACTCGTGAAGGCAAGCTTGATATGGTTGATTTTTTAAAACATATGGAAACAGCTTGCAGGTGGACGAAATGTAAAACTCCCTGGATGGAGTGAGTATCGGAGGCCTACTGGTGCTTTGGAGTGAAAACAGATCAGGTTATGTGCAAATGTTATCCCCGTTTCTGCTTGTCCTTCAGAATGCATCGTCATGTCTTTGCAGACAGATCTCCTCAAAGCCGAATCCAGGATCCTCTGCATGAGCGTATCGGCAGGCAAATCAATGAGTGAGAAACCATTCTGAATCTCCTCTTGTTCACCATCACCCCTTCCTCTACGCACCTGATGGTGCAGACATTCCTTTTCCAAACTGTTATTTGTCTTTCAGAGGGGAAGAGACGGGAAGGAAAAAAAAAGATGGATAGTTGTGTTTGGCACGAATACAGAAATTTCTCTTCAATCCCTCTCCCCCTTTAATAACACCAAGATGCAAC
>CM068954.1:33359837-33377478 GCA_035128595.1 Eptatretus atami | reverse complement strand
GAGGAGAGAGAGAGAGACAGAGAGAGGAGAGAGAAGAGGAAGAGAGTCGCTACTGTGATATATCTGCTCATGACGAGCCAGGCAAGCAGGAAGAGTCGGACTGCAGAGAGAGAGAGACGATGAGAGTCGTCTACTCTGATTATATCTGCTCAATGACGGGCCAGGAAGCAAGTCGGTCTGAGAGATGAGAGAAGCGTCGCCTAACTGCAATAGAGCATCACACCGACGGGCGAGAAGAAGCACAAAACTACTCCAGTTCAGGTCTGGTTTTGGCCAGGACATCAAGACAGTTGCCACTGCTGCTAGAAGAAACATTTGAGTGGCTCAAGGCCACCTCAACTATGAAACCTCTCTGAGGATACGGCAGCATAAAGTTCTTCCTTCCATAAATCTGAGGATAAAAGAAGCCTCCAATTTTCTCCATAACAAAACAATGCCTCAAGTTCTAACTAGCGTGAGGGAAAATAGGGCAAATTCCCGGGTAAATCCGGGGTACTTCAGCTAGTCTACTATATAAATGCAGTTCCTTTTTGGTCCGGTCTGTCTGGCTGCTTCTTTTGTGACGAATAAGCTCCCTAAGACCAGTGACCGAATTCTTGATTGAACCTTACACATATATAGAACTAACATCAGCTCCAGGATGTGCTAAGTGGGCTCTCCTAAAAATGATATATATATTAAAAAAATTATAATAATTATAAAAAATAAATAAAAATAAAAATTTCCATTAAAGAAAAAAAAAATGGCTTTCGAATAGCTGCGCCGCCGTAATTATCATAAACAAAAGGCCTTCAATGGTTAAAACCTAGGGTTTTTTGAAAATACAAAATGTTCGTATTCGTTGACTTTTTTAAACATTAAACATTTCCTCCTGTTATTTGAATTCTCGAACTGCACGCGCACAGGGCAACAGGCTAACTGCTGATCGATCATGCTCATGAAAGAGCCAGGCCAAGTGGGATCAGCTGCACAGGAGAGAGAGACGAGAGAGAGAAGAGGAAGAGAGTCAGAGTCGTCTACTCTGATATATCTGCTCGATGAACGAGCCAAGGCAAGCAGAGTCGACTGCAGAAGAGAGAGAAGCGTGCCTAACTGATAGAGGCGTCACACTTGACGGCGAGAGAAGACAAAACTCACGGTTCCAGCTTTCTAGTCGGGGTTTGGCAGGACATCAAGGGACAGTGCCACTGCTGCTAGAAACATTGAGTGGCTCAAGGCCGCCTTCAACTAACCTTCTCTGAGGATTACGGCAGCCATAAAGCCTTCCTTCCATAAATCTGAGGAATAAAAGAAGCCTTCCTAATTCTCCAATACAACTAATGCCTCAGTCTAAACTAGCGTGAGGAAAATAGGGCAAATTTCCGGGGTATTACCGAGGACTTCAGCTACTATAATATAAAGTTGGGAAAGTGTGTCTGTCTGTGTGTCTGTGTGTGTGTTGTCTGACCTGATGCAATGCGGAAAATACTGGACTGAATCCTCACCAAACTTCACATGCTGACAAGAAACATGTACCCAGGGAGTGCCCCGATTGAAAAGAATGTGTACTCCGAGGTCTTGCAGTCCGAATTATGGTCTCACCTGATTTCGTAACCGTTAATTTTTTCAGTTCAGCGCGATTGACATGGGGCCAACGCCATTTTGCAATAGAATGAAAAAATAATTGCTACAATCATTGAAGAAATGACTCCGATCCCGGTTTCCGATTTATGACGTCATCACCTGATTGGTAACGTAATTTTTTCAAGTTCAGCCGATTGGGACATGGGACCAACGGAATTTGCATTAGAGATTAGAGAATGAGAATTAATAATCGCAAATGATGACATAAACCAGCCTCACATTGTTGAGCATTATGGTTTTATTTGATGCGGAATAAATCTTAACCTTTTGACTCCGAGTCTCTGCATATAAAACATGGGCGGAAATATAATATTATAGTGGTGCATGAAAAAAAAATAATAATGGTGGCAGCCTCTACATTTACAATTAACATGTGACATATACTCTTCAGACCCGCCGTCATCCACGGATTCCTGTGCGGAGCACGGGTATCCCTGCTAGTGCCAATAAAAAGGTGTGTATAAGTAGAACAGAAAAGAGACAACCGGGGACAAGAGACATGATAGAAGAGACAGATAGAGAGAAGACAGATAAGAGAGACAGATAAGAGAGGACAGAGAAAAGAAGACTAATAAGAGGAGAATAAAGGACACACACACACAAACCACCTCGAAGACAGAGACAAGAGGAACCACGAACCCCGAATCAAAGCGAAATTCCAGCCAACAATAATATCATCACTTCTTTTCAAAACGAATAAATGTCTTCAAGCAAAGTCGTTTCATTTATCCAACTACGCGTCGTGTATTCAGATAATCATTTTTCAACATCAGTTGAACGATGTTTTTATGGGCAACCTGTTTAGAAAAACACCCTAATTTAATTATAGTCGTATCGTGATTTAATTCTGTTTTAAACAAACAAATAAGGAATTGGCGGTTGAGATCTCACCTGTCATCTTGTGAAAACGATTGATCTGCAGGTTTGTAGTAATAATTCTGAATGCTCCATTTTTCGAAATGAAACCACACTGGGCACACAAGTTTGGTATTGAATAAGCGACTTGTGACGTAATGGAGAATTACAAAACAATGGTTTTTTCAGGGTGTGCCCCACATAGGAATGACTTCGGAATTGTTTGGCTGGTTTCGGGCGAGGCAGCTTTGGCGCCTCCAAACTGGCTCATTTTAACACGAAAATTAAACATCTTGCTTTAGATGAGTTTTGATAAACATACGTTTTAAAAGCGTTTAGCAATGTTCTGTAGGTGTTCTGATTGATTTAAAAATATAACCACGAGAGACAAGAATACGTCCCCTTCATTTCACGGCACGGACTGTTGCTCTAAAATCCTTCCCTATTTTACAAAACCGAAGGAAATGGAATGTTATAAGAAAATGAAGTTATTCCCGAAGTAGAACATGGACAAATATTCATTTGGTTCACTCTTTGAGTGGAATGAAAATATGAAAGAAAGAAGTGCTTTTTAATCAGTAATCTCAATTTCACATTGCTTCGTTTGGGAGGTGAGGGAAAATCGGTCTCATTTACATTTGCTTGTATGGAGGGGGAGAAAAATCAGTCTTCCTTATTTTGGTGCTTTTGGAGGCTTTGAGTCAGAAAGTTTTTTCCCTTTTCCCCCATTCATTTGAATGGCTGCTCAGAACCCCATTTTGGTCCTCTACTTAGATGGTATTCATAGAATAACTTACCCTGCTCAGTCAACGTTTTTCAGTTTCCACTGTACATGACCTATGACATCATGATTATCATTAAAACATTCTACAGGTGGAGGCACTCCAATGATAAAAAAATTTGTTGTAATTGGACAAGAATTGCAGAGAAATAAAAAATTTCATACTGATTGATCAAGTGGTTACTCATCAAATTATGACATTCATAACTAAGCTTACTGATGACATCATTCATGACAATCTTTCCCAAGGGGAGTACTTGACAATAAGCCCATGTTCCCATTTTTCCATGGAGCGGTTTCGGAATATTAGAGGTTGCAACTTTTTTCCAATTTTCTCAGATGGCGCCTTATCACGTGACCTTGACATAATTATGATTTTTAAAAATTACACACGAGAGCCACCATTAATCTGAAAATTTTGTGGTCCATCGGCGACTAATTTTGCAGAGGAAAATTTTTTTTTTTCAAACTGATCAGAAATCAAACATTGTACGTGTCGAATTATGACATTTCATAATGAAGGCACTGATGACATCATCATTCAACATATCTTATCCCATTGGCCTTGACAATGAGCCATGTTGCAATTTCTCATTGAAGCCAGTTTGGGAGATATGGAGGTGCAACGTTTTTCCAAGATGCATTTTTCCAATGATAAATTTAAAGAAATTCTAGGAGGAGGCGGAGGCAGGAGGACCTGCCAAAGGAGGCTGGAGGACTTCCTCTTGGTAAAATTTTGTGTCAATCGCGACCAACGGTGGCCGAGGAAATTGAATTTAAAAATGCAGGCACGCACGCAACATTGCCACACATACGCTTACCGAATGCCTGACCTTGCTTTTCGCTTTCGAGTGCAGAGTAATAAACACACAAATGCCACTACATTAATTAAGAAAGTAGGGGGTAAGTGAAATGTATAAAACTCAGAAATGGTACAGCCTTATACACATTTCCTTGTTTTTTTTTTTTTTGCAAACACTGTCGAGGCTCGTTATGGAGAAGCCAACACACACCACACAACAAGGGGGAGGCAGGAGACAAAGGGATGGGAGAGGGAGGGACAAAACAGTGGGGAACAGAGACATTAGAGATCTGTGGGAAGAGAGGGGATGGGGCAGGAAACACGGGATATCAAGATGGACTTACAGGGACTTTCAAGAAGGAAAGCAGGGAATTTGAAGGAGGTGGATTTGCGGTGGATTAATGGGGGTAGAAAAAGATCGAGAATTTGGATGGGGGAAGATAAAGAGGTTGGTGGTGAACAGCGGTTTTGAGAAGCCTGGAGGAAGGAAGGATTGAAGGGAGTGCTGGAGTTTTTCCCCAGGGGGGGGGGAGGGGAAGAGGAATGAAAGATGAAGGTGAGCAGTGTTTCGTGATTTTGGTAAAGTTTTCCAGAAGGGGAGTGCTGGCAGAACCTTGAGTGGCCTGCAAAATAGTGAGGGGGGGACATATCATCAGAAAGTAAGGGGGGGGGAGGCAGCGGAGAGAGACGATAGCGAAGACAAGAAGACACCAACTGCTGCCTGTGGATGAGTGAGAGGGCCCAGAAGACTCAGCCTCACCGCAGGAGATACCAATTGATTCCGAAATGCCTGTTTTCCACGGTGAAGCCGAGAAAGGTGAGAGGCAGGAGCAGCAGCCCAGAGGGCAGAGCAGTACTCAATCAGGCTGTGGACGAAAGCTTTTGTGTGGTGTCAGGAGCTCAGAGTGTGCAGAGGAAGGACTTGTGCACGATGGAGGATTCCAGTCGGTGACTGCTTTGGAGGCCAGGGGTTGGAAATGTGGCTTTACCAGGAAAGAATCATGGGCAGATATGAGACCCAGAAGCTTGAATGAAAGGACTTCTTTCCAGAGGATTGTTGCAAAGTTAGATTGCGTGGGGGGGGGGGCGGTCCAATGGTTCTTTCGGAGGAACATAGTGAGAGGAGAGTGAGAGAGTGAGAGAGGATTTTGCGCGCCCTCTTCTTCCTACTTCTCAGGAGTGAAGCATCCAACTTGTTTTTTGCTTCCATCAACCAGCTTACAATAGTCAGCAGATACTCAAAATACCCCTAGAATACTTCGTTGTTGTGGATCGCACAGCATGAAATTTGCACAAAATACTCTTTGGGTCTAACTGTGTTAAAAAGCGCGCTGGCCACCCGAAAAAATCCAAGAGCAGCGCGGCACCATTTCTCCAAAGATGGCCACCAATCCAAATTGAAAAAGTATATTCATCCTAAACAAGTCATTGTTTATAAAGACAATTATTTGACGGTTCTGTATTTACCGAGGTTATTAGGGGTCAAAGAATTCTAATAGGGAATGTTGTGCTTGGCTCTAGTACTTAATCAAATGGTCAAAGCAAGATGGCGTCCAAGATGGCCGCATGAATCTATAAATCCTAATATTTCAGGAACTGTGCTGAAGATATTTTCTTATTTCATCAGAATATCTTATGATGCAAGCATGAAATGTTCAACATAAATGATCTCTAGTCTCCAAGGAATCACTCTTTATGCCAAAATATTGCTTCCTGCTGAAAATTAAATGGCTGCCATTTTCAAGATGGCTCTAAGCCGTATCTCCAGAAAAATCAAGCTGGTAATAATAATCATTTTCATTTCACAAAAAGTAGTGGTAAATATTTTTATTTCTGATTTATTGCCATAAATGTTCACTTCGTTTGTCATTATATTGCCCAAAATTACTGTCACAAACAAGGATGGCGTCCAAGTATGGGCCGTTCGTAAAAACTTAAAAATATTCTCAATCAATGTAAAAAACATAGGAAATTACTAGTACTATAAGTCGGCAAATAGGTAAATAAAGATATGGATTTTCATTAGAATTATTACTTATTTTGTCATGATTGCATTTTAGAGGGGTGAAGGAAAGCTTCGCATAATTATAATATTAGAGTGATCTGTCAGGCACGACAACCAAGGCACACTTGGTGCGTTCACTGTGTGTAACTCAGCATGGGGTTCCAGTGTCGAGCTTATCTAGCTTTACTAATGCTGTAGTAATAGACTGGTAGTTGTAGTATAAGTTTAGTTGTGTTCCAAATGCTGTCTACAGCCCCATATCCAGTAGCTAGTAAACAGTGTGTAGTTACTAGATTTAGTTAGATAGCCGCGCCCTGAATTGACAGGGTGTGCCAGCGCGGAGAGCCGAGGCCAAGGGCAAGGGCTATACATGACTTAGCTCATGTTATTACCCGAATGGTGATACAGATCACACGCGGACTTAAATGACACTGGATGAATGATTCGGGGCTAGGTGTAGGTTCACCCGAAACCTAGTCGTATCCATACCAGGAATTGTGCGTTGATTAAGGTGGGTAAAGGAAACCCTCGCCTTAATCAAAATGGCAGCATGCGAATCCAATTTTAGCAAGAGGGCAAAGGAGACTGGACTCGATGTCTGTCTTTGCCAAAAAAGACAAAAGAATGGAAGCCCGAACTTCCACCTCCTACCCATCATGTCCAGAACATGATGGGTATACTATGCGCCGACCAAATATACCTCTATTCAATTGAGATTCAGTGACTCTCATTGATTTTAGACCCAGCTAGACGAATGAGGGTGGAGGATATAGAGGCAAGACTAGAGGACATGAGGCAAAGTTACCACATGAGTTGTCGGTGTGTATTAATACACTAAACTCGATCGTGCCAAAGAAACGTCGAATTCCGACTCTCATCGGTAGCTGAAACAGACGAAGGGCATGTGAAGCAGCGACGAACTAGCCATGATGCGCAGAGTAATGTATTATGTGTGAAAAGACATCACTGAAATCTGACCTTCTGCAAGTTATGACCATTGAACTTGGACAAGAGGGCTGCACGAGTGTGCTCAAACACTGAATGATGGCACGTTGTTTAGCAAAAACTGGGTGGTGAGAGATGCCATTGCGCCCAGGAACTAAAATAACCATCATGCCTGTTCTCACTGCTCTGTACAACAGGGAGAGATCCATTCTTCAGAAGTCTTGAGAAAGACACATCAAACTAAGGAGGAACCAGATGTGTGACCCACTGGTTTCTTTGGAATTAGTGAATTACATTGTTGAAACCAGTCTAATTCAGACGGTTCCCACCAGTCTTTCCCCCTTGCAGGATATTTTACCAGTTTTACAACAACGTCTGGCACCAACTGGCTGTTGATACTCCCACTGTCAATACCACCAGATTAAAGGATAATTATTGGCTGAAATCCTTGAGCTTTGAAAGCTCACAAAAAAGGGAAGAGTGTGTGCTTTTAGCATTCCGAAAGATGTGGCTTTGTCAACTATCAAAAGGCATCAGAATTACTCTGATGCACTTTGTGATGGCTAAAGCTGCAAAAACTTGAGACGACACGAATACTAGACCATCAATCAAGATTTGATGGCACATTTCCTGAAGGCTGTTGTTAAAGATGCTATACACCCATTTCTCCTTTCAATTTCCTCAGGATGCGTTGAACATGGGAGCAGACATTCAAAAATCACAGCCTGACGATGTTGGGGCTTCAAAGTCTGACCAGGCCCATTTCCCACGCTGCTGCAGTATAACTGCTATTCCGATACAAGGGGAGCAGCAACACACAGACCACTCCAAAGACAGAGAAAACTCCGATTTCCCAGCTTCACTGGTCTCTCTATTCTTTGCCAAAAACCAGGAAAGAGAAGCCTGGTAAGAAATGCTGCACATGAGCATGGCCTTCAGACATCTCTCCTATGGACGGACTAACCGTCCATGGTTGATTTTCCCTTGCCAAAATGGGAAGAATTTTCTCTGTCCATATCTGAACATATCTGCCAAGTTAGTAAACCTAAAAAAAAAAATTCTTGATTTTGTTCCCAAACGCTAGTCCGTGAAACAATGGTTTATTAGCTATATGTGGCAGCCATCTTGGACTCCCATCTTTGTTTCAGCAGTTATTGCATGGGAACTAGAGAATTCTAAAACCAATGCTCCACCTAATTAGTTGATCCAAAAACCTAGGTATAAGAATCAAAAATTACTGAGTCTTATGTCTAATTTATTTCTGAATATAAGAGCATTGTTTTGGTTTTGCGCAGACATCTTGGATGCATCTTTGTTACAACCATGCTTGAGGTGTTACAATTTACAAAGAATAATCATGCTTAAAATCTCTTTAGACACAAAAAACTATGGTTTACACCCTTAATGTTGTGTTTTGTTTACAATATTTAGCTGCAGAAGAGGAATTTTTCTGTGCATATGGCGCGCCATCTGTTGAAAATTCGCATTGAATTTTTCTGGCAGCCGCCTTTTTGGAAAAGACCTCAGTTTGTGCCAAAAAAAAAAAAAAAAAAAAAAAAAAAAAATTATTTTTGTGTTGCTTAGCGTTTTCTTATTTTTCAAAAAAGTGACAAGATTAAAAAAAAAAAAAAAAAAAAAAAAAAAAAAAAAAAAAAAAAAAAAAAAAAAAAATATTGTGAAAGTTCATGCTTGCATCACAAACCGAAGTAGTTTTTGCAGTTATCTGCTGCACTACAGTTAGATCTCTCGAAAGCCATGGCCGAATTATAGAAAATGCTTCAATCAAACCTCATTTCAAAGTTATGGTAAAGCTCACCCAGTAAACGTCCATAAAGTCCTTTTACAGCTTGTTTTTAATATGTAACGGAAAGGTCATTACATAACGGCTCTGGAAACCCCCCCAACCCCCTGCAAGTGTAAAACTCAATAACGTTTGGACACACACCAACCCCCATGCAGTTATTTACATTCATTTTAATGGCCCCTCATAAGTCATCGTTAAGAGGTTGGAGATATCGATAATGTTGTACGAAATTGAAATATATCTCACCTGCAATTGAATATTCTCTTGATGGCGACCAGAAACCATTTGAAAACCACAAAACTTAATGGTTGCCAAGGTTACCGGCTCCACCCACTATGACATTTCATAACTGAATTTTACACTGAAATCCCGTTTCTACCAAGAATACATACTCCAAAAATTTTCTCATTTGAGGTGAGACATCCACGGCGAAATAATCAAACATCGACAATCTATTTCAATCAAAAATCAAATCACAATGTTAACTTGGTTCTTTTCAACTATCGACGCATATATATTTATGTGATATTGTGAATTTGCTAAGGTGGCAACATTGTTCTACAAACTTTTCTTTCTTGAGAGTACTTCTTTAGATGAGCAGTAAAATTTCCTTTAAATCGATGTATAGGTTGTATTTGTATGATGTTTTTGAATGATTTGCACACTTGAGAGGTCACATAACTCCTCCTTTGCCGTTTTACCGATCATTGGTGAGGTCTTATTAACAGTTATTTTTCACATTTGATGCCATATTTTTTGATCGGAGGTTACCACCTCACTGAATATATCAGTATTTAGGTTGGAATTCCGAAAGAAAATGGGCTTTTTATGATGCATTGTATATTTGGATCTACCCTTGCTGAGATGGCGGCAGGTGGCAGGTTCTTTGAGAACAGATTGTGTGGAACCATTTGGTTCCAGACAATCTATTCAAATTCTGTTCATAGACAATAGTTAAGGGAGTTGTATTGGTTCTGGACAACACAACCATATTACCTGCCTGAATATCCAACTTAAATCCAATCAAAGCATAGAAGCCCACGTGCACATTTGATGATTCTCTGCCAGCGATGCCGGTATGTTTTCCCTTGATTGTCCACCTTTTACTTGTTTCCAGAACCATCCGGGTGGAAGTTTATGACTGGGACAGGGATGGCAGGTAAGGAAGACATGCAGCAACACTTAGGTATTTTGAGCACAATTGCTTGTGTGTTTCTTCCAGAAGGTGAAACCTATCTTTTTGCAGCCACGATTTTATTGGAGAATTCACAACGAGCTATCGAGAACTGTCACGTGGTCACAATAATTTTCACGTCTACGAGTACATCTCATGGTTGGCAAGAACTGACCATCCACAAAGCTTTCTCTCTTAACTCAATTATCTTTGTGATTGCTGTTGCTGTTTTGTTGCTAGTTATATGTTCACTTTGGAACACTGTAGTTTGGTGCAGTCAGTCCCAGCTTGAAAATTTGATCGGTTTAGTTGCGGTCGATTATCCCATTGATTTCCTGTTACCTTGCAAGTTTTCACTTTGACGT
Organism: Eptatretus atami; assembly: GCA_035128595.1. Lineage (NCBI taxonomy): Eukaryota > Metazoa > Chordata > Myxini > Myxiniformes > Myxinidae > Eptatretus > Eptatretus atami. The sequence goes on along the minus strand of CM068954.1, from coordinate 33,367,124 downwards.
GTAACGATTTCTTTACATGATCATTCAATCACAAACTGTAATGACACTTGGTAGAGCACATACCTTCGTCAGGCTGAACAGTTTATGATTGTATCCCACTGATGGGTCAAATCTGCATCTGGACCATAACCAAATCTAATCAGCTTGTTCTCGTCACCTACCCATTCGTCCACCAAGTTTTGTCAGATCCGGCCATAACTTTTTGAGATATCGTGCGACATATCGTTTTTGTTCACCATCTCTCAATTGGTGTAGAATCACATTTAAAAAACAACAAGAAAACTATTGTATCTGTATCCAGATCCAGATCTTCACAAAAATCAAATAAATTTGTCCGTGCCACACACCAAACCTGTCCACCAAGTTTCGTTCGGAATCCGTCCATAACTATTTGAGATATCCTGCTCACACATTGACAGAACAAACAGATATGGGTGAAACCAAAACCTCCATCTACTTTTGGTGGTGGAAGTAACAAGCATTTTGATGTTGTGCAAGTTGTTTGAAGCATTATTTGATTTTCATATTGGATACCGTAATTACCTTCCAGTAGTTATGATGTTCCATGGCTTTCAAAAGATCTTTCATCACTGCTCATATTACTGCCACACTCTATGTTTGCATAAGTGATTTCTTTTTTAACTAAATGTTCATTTCATCTAAAACTAGAAGGGAATTCGGTTAGAGCGCATACCTCCGCCACATAATGCCTGATCCACGAGAACATATCAGGCCCAATATATTTTTGAGCAAGAAAAAGAGCAATCAGAGATTGCAGACCCTTGCCAAGACTTGTTTCGTGTGGTTGTATTTTGTGTGGTGTTGTTTTGTACTGGTGTGTTACGTAATTAATAAGAGACAATATTAGAACTGCCACTTTAAAATTGCTGGCAGTAATGACCTCGACCAAGATGTCCCGCTTTGATTGGACACCTGAACCGTGACGTTTTTCATTAGTATTCAATTGGATTTAGAATGGGATAAAATTAATTTAATTCAAATCAAATGGAAGACAAAATAGGTACAATCCTGCATTGGAGTAATCAGAAGGAACCCAAACAAGCAAAAAGCAAAGATGAAGTCATCAGAAGGAACCTGAAGAGGATTCACATTTCAGCTGCAAATCCTCTACCCTCAAACCCATCCAGGCACAGCCAAATGAGCCTTATTCAAGGAAAAAAATAAAAATAAAAAAGAACCCAGATCAAAGAAATTAAATAATTCTGGCTGTCAGACCATGTGTGCCAGACCACTTATTCCCCATCACTACTAGATCATAATTGTGAAGTTTCACATTGATTGATTAAGTGGTTCCAGAGAGAAAACATTTATTTAATATTTTTCTTCAATCCAATACGACTGCTAAACCCTGTGACCTATCAATTATTCCTTAATAAACTTGTACGCCCATGACTTGGGGAGCATTTGTGTGAAGTTTCCCCTCGATCTGTCCAGCCATTCTGGAGAAGAATTTTTATAGGTTTTCAGGTAAATCCAATATGGCTGCCAAACCATGTGACAAATGACATCAATATGTGGAACCTTTTGTTTCTTCATGAACAGGCGGTCATACGTGTAAAGTTTTGCCTCGACCTGTTTGGCCACTTCAGAGAAGAAGGTTTTTTTTGAAGGTGTTTTTAAAAAAAACAATATGGTTTCCGAATCACGTGACCGATGACTTCATCAAATTTTTTACTGTGGACCATTTTATCCCTAGATGACCATCAAAAATGTTCATGCTGATCGGATGTGGCATTCTACATATGCAATTATGACGTCATAATTAGGGCACCTTATGGCTTCATAAAAGAACCGCACTCGTTCCCCAAGGAGTACTTGCTATGCGCCAAGTTTCAAAGTTTTCCTTGGTGTGATTTCAGAGATACAGTGGTCAAAATTTTTTTCCATTTTTCCAATATGGCTGTCACACCACATGACCTAGACATCTTAATTATCATTAAAACATTTTACATGAAGTAGTCACACCAATGGGGGAAAATTTTGTCTCAATCTGGCAAGCGGTTGTGGAGAAAAACAAGAAAGTCTGTGTGCACAAACAAACAAATGCAAACAAATGAAAAATCACTCAAATAGTGACAACTTGGCGAAGCGGAACAGCATTTTGTAGAGAACATACCTCCGCCAAGCTGAATAGTTTATTATTTTGTGTGCCACTGATAGGTGGGATCTGATTCTGGACCTTAACCAAAATCGAATCTGCTTGTTCTTGTCACCTAACCAACTCTTCCACCTCGTTTTTGTCACTAGTCATCCACAACTTTTACAGATAAAATGTCATACATAGATTTTGACCTATATTGTATATATATATATATATATATTATATATATATACATATACAATTTACATATACATATACATATACATATACAATTATACATATACATAGTTATACATAGTTTTTTTGTTGTATTTTTAGCTATACATCGTTTCATATTTGATAACATGCTATACACTTCAATGGTGAAGTTCTGAAAATTCTCAAATCCGAATTCAGATTCAAATCTTCACCCAAATCGAATCAATTAGTCCTTGTCACACACCCAACCCATCCAACAAGTTTCATCTGAATCTGTCAACAACTTTTTGAGATATCATTTTTAGCCCCATCTCTCAAAAGTGAATAATCAGTTAAAAAATTCAATAAATATTGTATCCAGATCTGGACTCGGATCTTCACCAAAATTGAATCAGTTCATCCTCGTGGCAATCCTAACCTGTCCACCAAGTTTCATGTTGAATCCATCCATAACCTTTTTGAGATATTGTGCTATATATCGTTTTAGGCCCAATCTCTCAATGTGAAGAATCACTTAAAGAAATTAAATAATTATCGTATCCAGATCTGGATCCAGCATTGAAAATTTTCTGTGATATTCATCTGTGAAGTTATTTGTACGCTACTGTATGCTGTGATGTGTTATCAGCTTGTATGTGGGTTTTCTCTCTGTCACCACAGGTTATTAACCCAAAGAAGAAAGCACGGAAAAAGAAATACATTAATTCCGGCACGGTAAGACTTTCATTTTTTCCAGATAATTCAACAATTTGATGCCCTCAACAATTATTCGATAGTGGATGCATTATGTCACATCACACATCAGGAGTTCACTCGTATGACAGCTTCACTTACACTACACTTTCATGCACAAGTGCTGTAGAGCCATGCTCATGCCTCTGCATATCCACAGAATTGTCCCAAGCTCTTAATATGATGTAACTTATCAATCCTTGGGGTGGTCTGTCTCCTCCATGAGCCTTGACTGTATACGAAAAAAATTAATCATTTATATAGGATGCTTTTACAAATACATTTTCCATTTAGCTTTGTAACAATATTGTAATATGAGGATGCATTGATATTATAGTGATGGCATTGTATGAACACCCATCTTCTTCTCCTTCTTCTCCTTCTTCTTCTTTTGTATGCAGCACAAGGCTGCGGGTAGCATCAATTTGCTGAGGGTGGGGCTGTGCCACTGATACAATTCTCTCTGCAGGTTAGGGCAGGAATTTGGAATTTGTTCATGGTGCCGGCAATAGCTCGCCTCTCTTTCGCGAAGGACAACATGGGATCTTTTACGTCCATCGACGACTGCGGCAGACAGATATTCCATTTAACGTCCATCCGCCTGTGAAACACGGTTTATAGCTGGGTCGGGCTTCAAATCCAGGCTAGATAACTTAGAGGTGAGAGTGCTTACCTCTAGGCCACTTGTCAGCCACAAAGACCCATAAACTGCAGTGACAAACCCTTGTGGCCTTGAAGGCCATAATTAATTACATGGGATAGAGTAATAAATACATAGTCCACAGTATGTTTAAATGATTTCAGCAGATGACTTGACTTTAGCTATGAGCTCTTTTGGAATGATTATATATAAATATACATACTGCTTGAAATGCGTTGAAGGTGGTGTGCCAGTCAATGGAGTCGGGCAGAAGGAGGCTGTGATGCTTGAGCAGTTTAAACCAATATCATTACTCAATGTTGATGGGAAGATATTGTTTGCCATTTTTGCTGCTTCGCTCAGTCTTCATCAGAGAGAATGGTTTTGTGGATGGCTCTGTCAGAAGGCAGGAATATCAGCGTCACCAGATGCATCGAGCACTCAGCAATGGTGTGACAAGTATTGCAAGAAGCAAAAGAAGAATGCATATGGGTCGGCTGCCTCATGCCTCAATCAGATATGCATGCCATGCAAATTATTTTGGATGCTGGAAGACTTGGGATTTTTTTGATGGTGATTATTATAATCAGTTTTGGATGCAGTTTTGCAACAGTCTTTATAACAGAATGGCAGAGGTTGGAAGTAAGGATTCCGGTGGAGTGTGCCATCTTCCCCATTTTGTTTGTTCTGGTGATTAGAGTTTGCTGATACGTGCTGCAAGTGGAAAGGGAAAGAAGCTGAACTCACCCCTGGTCAGAGCTTGCCAGCAATGTTTGCATTTGTGGATGAATGGGGTGAGAATGGGGAGAGAGAGAGAGAGAGAGAGAGAGGAGAGAGAGAAGAGAGAGAGAGAGAGGGACAGACGAGGGTGGTGAGTTGGGAGAGGGGTGAGAGAATGGGAAGGGGGGGGGAGAGAGGAGCGGGCAGGAGGAAAGAGAAAGACAGAGACATGTGGGAGACCAGCAAATAAGACAAAAGCTTGCCGTTGTTTAACCCCCAGGGATCTATGACTAGTTGAGGGGTTAACATGACCATCACAGCCACACCTCAACACAAAGCGCCATTTCCTGGTGTTTTGTATTTTACGGCGATATACCCGCTTCACACAGGGGCGGCGAAGAGTTTCATTAAGTTTGAACTGTGTCCTCCTGAACCAGATAGTACGGACAACCAATTGGAGTACAACACAATGATTGTGAGATCACAGGTACGGGAGGGCAAATGCAGTTATTGTGCTGTGTTTGCTTCTGGTCTTGCTTTTTGCTGTTTGAGAAGTTTTAGTTGCTCATTGCTGCTGCTTTCACTTCTTGTGTTGCTCTTGATGTTTGAGTTTCTTCTGCTCTGGATTTTTCTTATTCCTTGTTTTTTGTCATCTTGTGTACTTCTATCTTCCTAACCTTCTGCCTTTTTTTCTTCTTGTATCTTTCTTCTTCTATCTGCCTCTCCTTCTTTCTTTCTTCTTTGTTGTCTTATTTTCATTGGTCTTCTGTTTTCCTCCTCCTGTGTTTCTCTCTTCTGCCTTTCTTCTCTTTCCTCTTTCTGCCTTCTTCTCCAGCACTGTTTCTTCTTCTTCAGCACTGAGGATTTCACATCACAATTTATCAGTTTGACATAGTTTTTTGTTTTTATACTTTGTAGAACTTCAGGATAGACAATGTTGCATGTTTTTCCACATGTGCCAAGATGAAAAGGTTTTTGCTATTGCCAGCTCTGGAACAACCAACATAGAGTTGGCCATGAGAAAAGCATGGCTTTGTAGGTTGAGGCCAACAACTTTGAGGATTGTCCTTGTGCCTTGATGATGCTCATGGCAAAACTGAAGTGGACAGGGAACCGGAGCCTTCTAAATTGAAATGGCAAGTCAGATGGGATGATTGGAATGCGATGGAATGAAGACATCCTGTCCTGCTGCATGGCCAGTCATGATTGTGGCCTTCAATGACTTGTGGCATAAGCTTCTTGACAGCCAAACATGTTCCATTGCAGAGTGTTGGTGGGTCCAGATTCCTGAGAAAGCATAATGGGTGCACCAATCTTGAGCTGCAGATTGTGAGGAGGCACACCTGGTGGTTCCAGAGAGTTAAGAGATTCTGTAGGTAGTGAACTGCTTCATTTGTGCCTGTTACAGTTTCAATCGACTATTACATTTGCAAAGTGCCAGGTAACTATGTAAGAAGGCCTCTGTGGAATTGGCTGCATCATTTTTTTGGTGAAAAGATGGCTCTTGGCATAGCAACTTGTGGTCAAGGAAGTTATGTGCAAATTTGGAAATACTGCATCTTGGAGTTGTTGAAGTGTTGCAACTGTTTTCCCAATGTTGTTCATCGAGAAAGTTCCATCTTGATTTTCAGATACCATGGCTCCATTTCCCAGGTTGAGCAGGCTTGCAGCAAGCTCAACAGCAGATGAAACACCTACTTGAAGCACTCGCATGTTTTGCTTACATTGTCGAGGCTCGTATGAGAGCTAACACACAATGCACAAGTGGGGGGGGGGGGGGGGCAGGAGACAAGAGTGGCAGGAGAGGGAAAGACAAACAGTGGGGAACAGAGACATTAGGAGATCTGTGGAAGGGAGAGGGATGGGCGGGGAACATGGTGTATAGAAGGATGGACACTACATGAACTTTCAGGAAGGAAAGCAGTGAATTTTAAGGAGGTAGGGGTGGGTGGATTAACGTGGGTAGAAAAGATCATGGTTTGGATGGGGAAGATAAGTGGTGGTGGGGAACAGCTGTTTTGAAGGCCTGGGAAGAATGGATGAAGAGAGTGGCGGAGTATATTTCCAAAGGTGGGATAAAAGAGGAATGAAAGGGTGAAAGTGAGCAGTGATTCGTGATTTTGGTAGTTTTACCAGAAGGGGTTGCTGGCGGACCATGAGCGCCCTGCGGAAATATGTGGGGGAGACATATCGCAGACAGAGCAGGGGGCAAGACCGGACAGGTGGCGGTAGAAGGCAGAAAGGCTACTACCTGCCTGCGATGAGAAAGTGAGAGCCAAAGGCTCAGCCTCACCGCTGGAGATACCAATGATCCTAAATGCCTGGTTTCCAGAGCGTGAAGCCGAGAAAGGCAGAGGCAGGAGCATCAGACCAGAGGGAGAGCAGTACTCCATCAGGCTGCGGACGAAAGATTTGTATGTGATCAGGAGCTCAGGAGGGCTGAGGAAGGACTTTGCATGACAGAGGATTCCCAGTTGGCGACTGGCTTTGGAGGCCAGGTTGGAAATGTGGCTTTCCCAGGAAAGATCACGGCAGAGTGAGACAGAAGCTGATGAAGGACTTCTTTCTAGAGGATTGTTTGAGAAAGTATATTGGCGGGCGGGCGGGGGGGGCGGTGGGTTCCAAATGGTCCTTTCGGAGAGACAGAGACATTAGGAGATCTGTGGAAGGGAGAGGGATGGGGCGGGGAACATGGTGTATAGAAGATGGACACTACATGAACTTTCAGGAAGGAAAGCAGTGAATTTTAAGGAGGTAGGGTTGGGGTGGATTAACGTGGGTAGAAAAGATCATGGTTTTGGATGGGGGAAGATAAGTGGTGGTGGGGAACAGCTGTTTTGAAGGCCTGGAGGGAAGAATGGGATTGAAGAGAGTG
>CM068954.1:33334327-33354112 GCA_035128595.1 Eptatretus atami | reverse complement strand
ATATATATATATATATATATACATATACAATTATACATATACATATACATATACATATACAATTATACATATACATAGTTATACATAGTTTTTTTGTTGTATTTTTTAGCTATACATCGTTTCATATTTGATAACATGCTATACACTTCAATGGTGAAGTTCTGAAAATTTCTCAAATCCGAATTCAGATTCAAATCTTCACCAAAATCGAATCAATTAGTCCTTGTCACACACCCAACCCATCCAACAAGTTTCATCTGAATCTGTCAACAACTTTTTGAGATATCATTTTTAGCCCCATCTCTCAAAAGTGAATAATCAGTTAAAAATTCAATAAATATTGTATCCAGATCTGGACTCGGATCTTCACCAAAATTGAATCAGTTCATCCTCGTGGCAATCCTAACCTGTCCACCAAGTTTCATGTGAATCCATCCATAACCTTTTTGAGATATTGTGCTATATATCGTTTTAGGCCCAATCTCTCAATGGTGAAGAATCACTTAAAGAAATTAAATAATTATCGTATCCAGATCTGGATCCAGCATTTGAAAATTTTCTGTGATATTCATCTGTGAAGTTATTTGTACGCTACTGTATGCTGTGATGTGTTATCAGCTTGTATGTGGGTTTTCTCTCTGTCACCACAGGTTATTAACCCAAAGAAGAAAGCACGGAAAAAGAAATACATAAATTCCGGCACGGTAAGACTTTCATTTTTTTCCAGATAATTCAACAATTTGATGCCCTCAACAATTATTCGATAGTGGATGCATTAGTCACAATCACACATCAGGAGTTCACTCGTATGACAGCTTCACTTACACTACACTTCCATGCACAAGTGCTGTAGAGCCATGCTCATGCCTCTGCATATCCACAGAATTGTCCCAAGCTCTTAATATGATGTAACTTATCAATCCTTGGGGTGGTCTGTCTCCTCCATGAGCCTTGACTGTATACGAAAAAAATTAATCATTTATATAGGATGCTTTTACAAATACATTTTCCATTTAGCTTGTGTAACAATATTGTAATATGAGGATGCATTGATATATAGGTGATGGCATTGTATGAACACCCATCTTCTTCTCCTTCTTCTCCTTCTTCTTCTTTTGTATGCAGCACAAGGCTGCAGGGTAGCATCAATTTGCTGAGGGTGGGGCTGTGCCACTGATACAATTCTCTCTGCAGGTTAGGGCAGGAATTTGGAATTTGTTCATGGTGCCGGCAATAGCTCGCCTACTCTTCGCGAAGGACAACATGGGATCTTTAGCGTCCATCGACGACTGCGGCAGACAGGATATTCCATTTAACGTCCATCCGCCTGTGAAACACGGTTTATAGCTGGGTCGGGCTTCAAATCCAGGCTAGATAACTTAGAGGTGAGAGTGCTTACCTCTAGGCCACTTGTCAGCCACAAAGACCCATAAACTGCAGTGACAAACCCTTGTGGCCTTGAAGGCCATAATTAATTACATGGGATAGAGTAATAAATACATAGTCCACAGTATGTTTGAAATGATTTCAGCAGATGACTTGACTTTAGCTATGAGCTCTTTTGGAATGATTATATATAATATACATACTGCTTGAAATGCGTTGAAGGTGGTGTGCCCAGTCAATGGAGTCGGGCAGAAGGAGGCTGTGATGCTTGAGCAGTTTAAACCAATATCATTACTCAATGTTGATGGGAAGATATTGTTTGCCATTTTTGCTGCTTCGCTCAGTCTTCATCAGAGAGAATGGTTTTGTGGATGGCTCTGTCAGAAGGCAGGAATATCAGCGTCACCAGGATGCATCGAGCACTCAGCAATGGTGTGACAAGTATTGCAAGAAGCAAAAGAAGAATGCATATGGGTCGGTGCCTCATGCCTCAATCAGATATGCATGCCATGCAATTATTTTGGATGCTGGGAAGACTTAGGGATTTTTTTGATGGTGTATTATAATCAGTTTTGGATGCAGTTTGCAACAGTCCTTTATAACAGAATGGCAGAGGTTGGAAGTAAGGATTCCGGTGGAGTGTGCCATCTTCCCCATTTTGTTTGTTCTGGTGATAGAGTTGCTGATACGTGCTGCAAGTGGAAAGGGGAAAGAAGCTGAACTCACCCCTGGTCAGAGCTTGCCAGCAATGTTTGCATTTGTGGATGAATGGGTGAGAATGGGTATTGACAGCACCTTACAGTCTATCGGACAGTTCATGTCCCGATCGGTGTACGTCGGGCAGCTGCTAAACAAGGTAGATGTACAAAGTGACTTCGTGAATGTGTGTGCATGCCTGCATGCTTCGTTATGATTCCATAGTGGCAAAGTTTCATCCCGTATTTATGATGATGATGATGTGTTGTGTGGTTTTAACTGAAACCTCATGGCACAGCAACGAACGGATCATGATCCATAGAGGTTGCCAAAAATGTTATCAAAGCTTTTTCACCTGAAATGACTTCATTGGCGATATGTCTCATCAGAAAAAAAACCCCACCCCGAATCCGCCCATGGGAAACCTCGTTTGACCCTCATCCCGATGGCCGACTCGTACAGGGCAAAACTTAAAAAATGACCTAATTTTGAAAGAAACAAACATAGAAACACTTTTAGTGTCATTTTAACTAAATTTAGGGACTCCCGTTCATTTAGTGAAATTTTCGGAACCATTAGAGGTACGATTATGTGTTAAGGTCAAGTCATTGTAAATTTAATTCAAAAATTGATCTCAAAGCTCACAAATGAGCATATTAACCCGGAAATCGCTCAGTGTGCATCATCACCTATAGATCACATTAGTTAACTCATTCGGCCCGAGACCCATCAAAATACGGGTTTCTGCAAGTGTGGGGATGAGACCCGTAATATATATGGTTATTATGACGTTATGTGACGAAATGACATTAAGACATCATGGACGTCATATAGCATTATGCCACATGCACTGTTTTAATCTCCTCTCTAATGCTAATTCTACCCTCAATCTGAATGCAAACCCCACCCAGATCCCCCTCAACACCATCCCCATCAACCCCACCACTTGCACCAACTCCAGACACCAATTCTGAATTCTTGAGGGCTCAACGCATGGAAATCCACGAAACGTAGGCTGATTGCGTTAATTTGACTGTGTTGAAATTTGTGAATCCTCTCCATGGTATGTTCAATCTAATCATATATTATTATTTTTGTTTCAGATAGGACCGTAATGCAGGTGTGCAGTCAGACGCAGTTTGTTACTGTGTGAGAGAATATAACATTCACTGTGAAGGATTTGCATGTGTCAGTCGCCAAAGGTCTTTGCTGCAATCAATGATTCAGTGTCAAATACAATGAACTAAATCCAGTAAAGACTATCCCGATTCATGCATTGACGACAATGAGAAGCAGTATGTGCATGAGAGATGTCGTAAAGCTCACACTAATACTAGGCGATATGAGGAAAATGCCACAAACGTAAACATGACTTGATTCTTCCTCAGCACAGAAACTCAGATCTGATGTCAAGAAATCTGTTTCCATACTGACTGTTATCTGTGTGGAGATTGGTTGATCAAGAAAGATCAAGCGACATCCAAACAATAAGATTATTGAAATTCAGTAGGGTCATGCTGCTCCAGGTGAAAGCAACGATTACAAGAAGATGTGCAGAACGTTGTGCAAGCAAAGTAGATGAGTGGCCGATGCTGTATCATATAGACTCTCAGCATCAACGTCTGCCTGCAGAGGAGGCCATTTCCATCGTAGATGCTAACATACTTCATGCACCCCGTAACTTGCAGTTGGAGCACCATCTACTGCACTGATGGAGCACTTCCTAAGAAGCGAGGACGTCCCAAGCAGAGCAGATGATGAGGAAAGAAGCGCCTTCATCATGTCAGGAATACCTGGAAACAACGCATGACGAGACAGTCACTTTAGATGAACTACACGAATCATGAGAAGGAAGCTGGTGTGTGAAGTGTACTCCAAGAGATCACCCAGCGACAACTCTATGCCACTATGGCAGCACGTCCATCACATCATCAAAACAACAGCCACTTATCGTCACGCTGTCCTCGAATGTCAAGCAGTTGATTCAAGAAGCACATACACAATTGAATGAAGATTCCAAGGATCGGATTCGCTTATCAAGTTGGGCACTATATACGAACGAATATTAGAGTGCTGAAAAACACAGAGATCCGTATCCAGACACAACGATATGAATCCATTGATCTAATCTCACCATTCTGCCCCTCCTTGAGCTTGCTTCTACAGACCATCATCAAAAGTAAAACTGCAGATCTGCGATGTGCATCTATCGCAAGCATCATGAGTGCACTTGTCCTCAGTTCCTCTCTCTCTACAAGTCGGTTTGTTGCTCACGCTCGATCAGAAATATGGTCATCGCGACCTGATCACTTACTCTTCAACCTTGGCTCTGTTCATCGATATTCTGATCAGTTATCTACAATGGACTACGTGCACACAGCTGTGGCCATGCAGGGAATAACATGCAGAATGGCCACCTGTGGACAATCAGGATGAGATACCAGATGTAGATCTCCAATAATAATACAATGATTGACATGCAATTTGACTTTAAAAAATTATCACTCATACAATATCATTTAAGTGATCAGCATAGTAAACTTTGTTATTAGACCCTTAACACGGGTTTCAAAATAATGTCACTGCAAGTCACAAAATCTGTTGGATTCTTCTTATTTGGTTAAATTTGGCTATGATATGATCTCGATGCCAATCTCATAAATAAGTGAATGACATCTTGAAAGAGCCATTGAAAATGATACATCCAATGACTTTTTGAGATCGATTGCATCATTTGATCAATTCAGGGTCAAATTAGGATAATTCACATATCTAAGATTGTTCCTAATCACCTCAAAACTATTACTAAAATAAGACATCTTAATGGTATATTCAATAACAACCAAATATTTTCATAACTATCATTTGGCATATACTTTGATACAATTCGTCAAAAACGTTTTCTCAGTCAAGTAAGTTAAACCTTGACCTTGACATCATGACCTTGATATCTAACACTATAAGTATACTAAACGAATGGGGTCCTCAAATAGTTAAAAATGCCACCTTAAAAGTGTTCTTTGTTGTTTCTTTCCAAATTAGGTCCATTTTAATTTTGCACCTGTACAATGTCGGCCATCTGGATTGAGGTCAAAACGAGGTTTCCCATGGGAGGATCGGTGGGGTTTTTTTCTGATAAGACATACGCCAATGAAATCATATCAGTGAGAAAGTTTTGATAACATTTGTCAACCTAAATCGTCATTGCTTAGACTAAGAGAAGGCCTTATGTATACATTTCGTAATATGGGAGGAGTGATGACATACACAGAGAGAAGGAGGAATAACAGAACATGAGTAACAAAGCAGGAGAGGAACAGAATGGAAATAATCATGTGTGTAGAAGAGATCAGATGTACATGAGTGAGCACATTGTAGTGAGGCAGCACATTGAAACGAAGTGTAGAAGGTAACATGGACATAGAGAGATTCTACATCTAGAAAGGGATGCTGAATCATGGGTTCTCTATGGGTTAGGTTGAAAGGGAGTGAGCCCGAGGTGAGGGTTTTAGGAATGTCGTTGCAATCCTGGGCGTGGGTTTGGAGAGGCATGTATAAGTAAGGAGTTGTACATGTAAGCTTGTATCAAATATCTGAATTGTCTTCTTCTCATTTAATCCTGTTTATTCTGTCTTTGCAGAAATCATGGCTCATAGGAGAACAAAACAACAGTGTCAGGTTAACTGATATTGATGGAGCAATGGGAACAAACAGATAAACTAGATGAGTAGAGGATAAATGGGATTGCTGAGGCAGCCATTCAATGTGGGGGAAAAGGGAAAAACTTTCTGACTCAAGCCCCAAAAGCCCAAAATAGAGAACTGATTTTCTCCCCCTCCCATACAACAAATTAAATTGAGACTGATTTCTCCCCCTCCCATACAACAAATGTAAATTGAGACTGATTTCTCCCCTCCCATACAAGCAAATGTAAAATTGAGACTTACTGATTAACACTTCTTCCCTTTCATATTTTCATTCCACTCAACAGCGAACCAATGATTATTTGTCCATGTTCTTCTTTTAGGAATAACGTAATTTTCCTTTAATTCATCACCATCGAGTATATTTCACAAAGATTACTTTGGAACTTAGTTCTTGGTTTAAGTATTTTTGTTGAGCCGAAATGAAAGATAAACTTCTTCTTAATGCTCATATTTGACCACGTATGAGCTACATATGATTTGAGATTGCAGTAAATTGTTTTCCATTGTTCATTGATAACATCAAAGTTTTCAGTCCATTCAAGAATATATTTTTTTCTTTACATCCTCCAACTTATTTGTAATTAAATTTATCCCTTATTTGTTTTATCTACTTTACCGGTTATTCTTCAATAAGACATTTTGATATTTCTCACATTCTTTATGTTTCCCATTTAAATACCAAGGCTGATTAACATCTCCACTCTTGGTTTAGTTATTGCTTGATTATATCATTATAATCAGTAAAAAGACGGCAGTAGCCTGTTAAAATTTCCAACCCAACATCTTAACCTTGTACTTATAACTATAGGGAGACTATTGATTCCATTCTCTAAAATATATCTTTTATCATCAAAAGCTCCTAATGCTTCTTATTTCTCTTCTTGTATATAATTGATGTTTAAACTTCTTATTGTATTCATTTTTCTGTACTCTTCCTTCTTTAAGTTAAACAGTTGTAATAATGTTTAAGTTATTGTTTCCTTGATTATATTTTCTTTATTCTCTTTACCTTCTTATCACACCTTCATGTTATTATTATCATACACGTAAAAGCATAAGACTTTGATCTCAATCTCTATAAATTCACTCTATACCTTCCCACCCAATCATCTTTGAACTACCAATAACCTTTTTATTCTTGATGAAAACAAACATCACCTGACTTATAATTATTGTATCATATGTATCAATATTATCAATCATATCCTCATATACATCACTTGTCTTAACTTCTAATATAAAACTATCTGTATTCATATGTAACAATGTACCTTCACTTTTGATTTTAAATTATTAGAGTAATAGTCATACATTAACGACTTGACAAGTCAATAATTGATGTTCCTATATAAATAGTTTAATCCATTTCAATACTCCCTTTTTTCAAATGAATAGCACAAAAGTTCTCTGAAAACACCTCTGCTCGTTCAAAACTTGGTCTATTAATTAACTTTGAAGCCTGTTAACAAGATGTAGCAAGTCTTATGTTTTGTCGATTCCTAACATTTTCCAAGTCTTTCGAATACAGCATTATTCATTAATTTATAAAGTCCTTCTCAAATCGTTTTTGCTTCTGTTCTCCTTTTTGTATTAAAATCAACATACTTCTTTAACCGATGACTGTTTAAATTTTCAAAATCCGATGAATTTTCCTCACTCTCAACCCAGCAGAATAAATATTGTCTCAAGTTCCTTGATGCAAAACATAACTTTCTATATCATTTAATGCAGTGAGTAGTTTTTCCGGAGATTTACCTTTTATATTAAATGACTGTTGGTAATCACTTAACCATTATTTTCTTGTATTTTCTTTATCAGGGCATAAGGAAGGTCTTTATGTTTGTTATGAAGTCTTCTGGATTTTTTTAATCAACCACAAAATAATATCCAACTTCAGCTCATCCAATTCTTTTTGAAGAGGAGACAACAATGTCTTGAAAACTTTTCATAATGTTTTTCTTTAACCCATTTAAGTTTTTAGGAAGCATTGAGACATAGCCCACCCATACAAATTGTTAGCATCATAATACATCAGTAAGAGTTGTCCTCATCTATGAAAATCAGGAAGATATTTTGTGTTTGCTTTAGCATATCTCTTGAACATACTTGAGATATATCCTCCTCTTTAGCCTTCTCTATCATTAAAAGCATATCTATATCACTGATTCATTCCAAATTTTTGTTTTGTCATTTTTAGAATCCTCGTGGGAGGATCTCTAAGTCTTACTCACGTTGTTGTTCTTCATCTTCTTCTTGTGGACTTTTTTGTTTCAAGCCTACAGTTTTCATCGAAACTTCCTGAAACTTGGCATATATATGTAAAAATACCCTGCGCAGACAGTAACCATCTCCGATTTTGAAAATTCCTCCAAGAAAAAAAAAGTTATGAGTCAAAATACTCCGCTAATGGAAATCGCCTAAAAAATTATATCCGAAACTAGGCAAGCTTTTTAAAATCTGTCTGTGAGAATCGAACATGCATTAGCAGAGATTAATTACCGCACATATGATACGTCACTATGACGTCATATCAATTTTATGACGCTCTTCCTATTTTTGACATTTTTTGTTTCACAACCCAGAGTTTCATCGGATCTTCGTGACATTGCCATTGATAATGCAGAAAGCCCACGTGCAGGCAATAACCATCTCCGATTTTGGAAATTCTTCCTAGAAAAAAGTTGACGTCATAATATCGCCGCTAATGGAAATCGCCTATACCATTATCTCCGAAACTAGACAAGCTGTTTGAATTTTGTTGCGGGAATCAAGACCGGGCATTAGCACAGATAATTTATTGCAAACCTGATACATCACAATGACGTCATATTCGTTTTTATGACTGCATCATTAAGAGGATGAGGATCTTAGCTCATTTGAGCTTGTTTTGTTTTTTAGCAAACATTGTCGAGGCTCGTATAAGAGCCAACACACAACACACAACAAGGGGGCAGGAGACAAAAGGATGGGATAGGGAAGGACAAAACAGTGGGGAACAGAGACATTAGGAGATCTGTGGAAGGGAGAGGGATGGGGCAGACGGGATATACAGATGACTACAGGGACTTTAAAGAAGAAAGCAGGGAATTTGAAGGAGATGGATTTGCGGTGGATTAAGGGGGTAGAAAAGATCGAGAATTTGGATGGGGGAAGATAAGAGGTGGTGGTGAACAGCTGTTTTGAAAGCCTGGAGGGAAGAATGGGATTGAAGGAGTTGGTAGGTTTATTCCCCAGGTGGGGGGGAGAGGAATGAAAGAGTGAAGGTGAGCAGTGATTCGTGATTTTGGTAGTTTTACCAGAAGGGGGTTGCTGGCAGACCTTGAGCGGCCTGCGGAAATATTGGGGGGGGGGGATATACAGACAGAGGGGAGACCGGAGAGGAGATGATAGAAGACAGAAAGACCACTGACCTGCCTGCGGTGGGAGAGAGAGGGCCCAAAGACTCAGCCTCACGCAGGAGATACCAATGATCCAAATGCTTGGTTTCCACAGCGTGAAGCCGAAGCAGGAGCACAGCCTGAGGGGAGAGCAGTACTCCATCAGGCTGTGCACGAAAGCTTGTTGTTGGTCAGGAGCTCAGGTGGCTGAGGAAGGACTTTGCACGATGGAGGATTCCCAGTCGGGACTGGCTTTGGAGGCCAGGGTTGGAAATGTGGCTTTCCAGAAAGATCATGGCAGATAGTGAGACCCAGAAGCTTGAATGAAAGGACTTCTTCCAGAGGATTGTTGACAAAGTAGATTGGGGGGGGGGTGGGGCCAAATGGTCTTTCGGAGAGACATAGATGAGTGAGAGTGAGAGAGACTTTTGCGCTCTTCCCTCTTCTCAGGGAGGTGGCATCACTTGTTTTCTTCCATTGACCAGCTTACAGTGAGATCTCTCGGCAAAGCCATGGCGAATATAAAAATGCTCAATCAGAACCTCATTCAAAGTTATGTGTAAAGCTCACCCAGAAACGTCCATAAAGTCCTTTTTACAGCTTGTTTAATATGTAACGAAAAGGTCATTACATAACGGCCTTGGAAACCCCCCCAACCCCTGCAAGTGTAAAACTCAATAAGTTTGGACACACACCAACCCCCATGCATTATTTACATCATTTTGAATGGCCCCTCATAAGTCATCGTTAAGAGGTTGGAGATATCGATAATGTTTAAGAAATGAGTTGTAAGATAATGATGTTGTAAGAATATGTTGTAATAATGTGAAAAACCATTTGAAACCACAAAACTTAATGGTTGCCAAGGTTACCGGCTCCACCCACTATGACATTTCATCACTGAATTTTTACACTGAAATCCCGTTTCTACCAAGAATACATACTCCAAAAATTAGCGTTTTAGACAAATTTTTCAAAAATCGGCATAAGCTGGCTAAAACTTCAAGGTGTGACTGGGCCTTTACCAATGACCTTTTATAAATGGTTTGTGCTTCTTCCTTGCTTGATGCTCAGCATTTAAAAGGATAGATCATGGACAAGCAATGCTGGGAAAGCAACAGCAAACCACCTAGTACAACCCTTGCCAAGAAACTGCTTCGGCAGCACCAACGCTCTGTGCGTCAAGTCAAATCAAATCAAAATGTATTGTGCAGTAACGAAACAAGTACCGGTCCACCGCGGGCATGATGGGCCTCGTCATATATCTTCCTGAATTGTTATAATGGTAGCTTAACCAACCCGTGGAAAGTTCTTACAACATTCATTGAATCACAAGCACCAGGAAACAATGAAAATAATAAAGGTATGAGACTCAAGAATTAAAATTTGTTTTCACATCATGATGGCTTTCACACCACATTACATCAGCTTTCTTACCGCCCCCCTTGCCCATTTATTTTGTTCATAAGGATGTGGCCACAATGCAGCTGTGTGGAAACCGACTGGACAAGAAGGATTTTTTTGGCAAATCTGACCCCTTCCTGGTGTTCTACAGAAGCAACGAGGATGGAACGTGAGGATGGTGGGGGTTGATTGATATGGAAACTGACCATGGGAACTCTCCTGAAGGAACTGCTGAGTGTTGAGAAGGATGTGTTGTTGTTTAGATTGCGTTGAGGTTGGTATTGGTGTGAAGCCCATTCAGACACGCTTGGTGTTTGAAATCACTTCGTAGAACTGAGTCATGGAGAGATGAATGAGAATATATTATATCAGCCTCTGAGGAATATAGTTGTGGGGAAAGCAGATGTGTTCTGAAAATTGATTAATGTTTGAAGAACAATTTAAACCCCAGGATGGACAATATCTAATGAAGTGAAATATTTTGCCAGGTAGTGATTCAGATTTGTTGCTGCTCTACTCCCAACGTTTCTCTTTCCCATACCCAAGGTTCACCATTTCTCATAGGACTGAAGTAGTGAAGAATACGCTCAACCCAGTTTGGCAACCATTCTCCATTCCTGTGCGTGTCCTATGCAATGGTGATATCGACAGGTTTGCACTGATGGTTTGCCGGCCTACCAGATATATGTGTATACTCATAAATATTTGTGTGTGTGTGTGTGTGTGTGTGTGTGCGTGTGTGTGTGTCTCCTCCATAACTCAACAACCATGAAACCTAGCGGCCTGAAACTTTGCATGAATACTAAGGGAACTCCAAGGGAGTGCAAGAGTGAAAATTGGGTGTTTGGGCAAATTAAAACACCCCTTTGAATATAATTCACAGCCTTTTATAATTATATCCTTTATCAGGTACATCCACGGCCAAATCACTCTTGATGGGGTCTTGAGGCACATCCTGGGTTACCTCGCTGGGGTCTGAAGCCGCCATTTTTTGGCCTGCTCAACCATGCCTTGACTTGGAACAGGATGCAAGAATTTATTAATGACAAAGTGCTCAAATTTTTGTTTTTTTCACTTTCCTCACTCATATCATTCGCCTCATCTACATGCCTACAAATTGCTATCTACATTGCTTTTGTAATTGCAATAGTTTTAAAATTAGGAGCTTGGAGCAAATTCATGCATTTAATATATGATGCCATTTTCCATGATCTACTCTCAGAGACCAAATCAAGTATGATCGAAATATAATTTGAGTTTGGAGGATCGGATCATGGGGATTAAATTTGAGTTTGGAGGATAGGATCACGTGGATTAAACAACTCGAAATCTGGAGTGAAATTTGAAAATGTTAAGAAATCGGCGATGTTTAGTTTTTTGCGGGTATGTGCCATTACTAATCAGCTTGCTATTACTTGCCAAGCCAGCCATTCCTTATCAACCATTTAATTGGAGTGCTTGCTTGAATGCTTAAGCAAGAAGGAAGAGATTAATAATGGACTAAACCCATATGAGACTGAGGCCGGATAAAAAATGAGCAAACCACAGCTCTCAAGCAGTGCGCACCACCCCCGTAACCTTTAAAGGACACAGAGCGAGGACCGCAGTCTGCTGACCAGGGGACTTTTCAGTTCCTGCATTAACCAACAACTGTCCGGCGAAGAGAAGAGCCCAAAAGGGTTTTTTGGTAGTGTGGAAGAGAAAGGTAGTGATGGCTGGACAGTGGTAGGCTTGACGTAATCCGCTTGGACTCATATTGCGTGTTGGTGGTCACGTGCGATCCCTAGCCATCGCTTCGACGCTGACGATGATATGACAGGATAAAGATTCCAGAAAAAATGATAATGTGAGGATAATGTTTAAACGCGATATTAGCAGTCACTAACAAAATCTGGTTCCCCGCAGACCTAAATACCAGAGTAGGACGAACAGGGCCCATCAAAGCCTAAGTGGCCAACCTATGGTTGCCTCGCGCTACCCAAATGGCTGAGAGAACACACGAATACGACTGCCAGCTTGTTCACTACTGCGGGTCAAACCGTAGCGATGCTCTCAACTTAAGATAGCGAAATGCCTAAGTACGCACCGCCCCACCAAATGCCCTCGCAGCATGTCCGCACTGCCAACCCGTCGTGCAGGCCCTGCCTCACAGGTTTAATTGCATTTGGTTCATGCGCCTTGTCAGACAGTGAGATTCTGGCATGAACGAGCCTCTAATCAAGGTCAGGGCACACAATTTTCAAAGTGACTAGATACAAACAGATTAAACATGGGGGCCCTTAAATCTGTAAGTCGTCAATTAGGAATAAGTACCCATTTCCATGACAGTTGGGTGGGGTGTGCTGTTGTTAGTTAATTCCAGGAATCTGGGGTCAGACGGTTGGAAGTGAGTCCTCTTTGCAGAGGACTCGAAGGTATCAGCCAGTCCGAGGTTATTTTCTGACAGGGACGCAGAGTGAGACAGGCCCGTCACGAGAAATGATCTGGGAGTGCGATCAGATCTAGCCACTGTCGTACAGGTTTCGTGTGTGACGCGAGATGCACCCAAGCACTCTATCCAAGAATGACCAAGGGCGGAGGCGGGCTAAGGTGTCGTACCAGAAGAGAGGAGCCGAGCCGGAACACAGACAGATCAAGGAGCGGTGAGTCTTCGAAGGCATATCCATGCAAACTTCTTTCAGGACCCGGTGGGACCAACCCAAAAGCCGCCCGCGGAGCACTCCACGTCAGATCGAGATTCCAGTTCATATCGCCCGACGAGGTTCTTCTTCACAAAACCCGTACTGGCCCTCCAGCTACTCTCATTCCAATTAAGGCATCACGCCTGAGCTGTTACAATGCTAACGGAATCCAGCACTACATCCAGGGACTGCCTGTAGTCACATGTATCATTCTGAGTCTGCCACACTATTTTTAATTACTGTGGTCACTCGCATGTCAAGTCTAGAAATGACGAGATACTAAACTAAATTCATGACTGATAAATTAGCTGAGTAAACGGTCACTATGCAGAGCGTTGCTCTGTTCAGTGAGTAGATGGAACAAGCTGAATACCAATGACTATGTTATGTGTATGCAATCACAATAGCTAGTGAGCTACAATCTGACTTCAATAAATACGAACTTGGAGAACAGCCGAGCCCAGGCAACCACAAAAGCGACAATAAGCGCTCGATACCCCACGAGATGACGTATTACTTATTAAGAAAGACATACTAAAAGTGTGCTCTTAAGGTAGTGTTATCCGAGAAATTATATCTGGAACTGGGTAGTGAAGATTGTTGCAAAGTGCCAGGCATTACTCATGACTTGGATTGCCTTGTGTGACAACTGCTGGATGTAGATTTACATCCCAATAGGAGGGTTTTGTACTTCCACTTCTACTTTGCAGAACTACACCTGTCTGGATTGACTGCAGTCCTGCATCACTAAATCCATTGGTAGCCTTTAGTCCGTGCATTTATTGGATTCAGCTCCAAGATCCAAGGAGCCTTTGTCCTATGCCAGACGAAGCAAAGCCACTATGCCACTTCTACACTGATAAAAAAATATCATCGCGGCTAATTTATACTCCCATACCTCCGCCGTTGGGTTAGCGTGCTTGAATTGTCCGTTTAATTCTTGGTCTTATGTAATAATGGGCTGTCGTAACATTACGGTTTCGGTGTTATGGGAACAGTCTCCTTGCACCGTCTAGGAAAGTCTTTACTCTACGCAGCGCAGACGGAACTGTTCTGCGGTGTGTGCTTCCAGTGTCCTTAATACCAAAAGGCCGATAGACATCAGCCCTGTTGAACTTTCCTATTTTTGTACACATGTGAAGCCCAATCAATAGGCTTCTTTAAACTACTCCGATTACTCGCATGCACTAGCCACAACATCTCGAGCGGATTTAGCTGACTGGGTAGATAGAGGTTGGATATAAGTGAGAATTCATTGGTGGGTGAAATCCCAGTGGATATAGTCGACAGGTCTAGAACACTGTGGGCAGTGAGTCGCACCTAACCCCCCCGCAGACGTAAAGACATACGTTGGAGTTGATTAAGATTCTAGAATAAGAGGTAAATTCGAGACACTATGCTGGACAGAATCTTAAGAATCATGAAGGTCTTGAATACTGAGCGGCTGCAGAGGTGAGATGGGGGGGACACAGCGAGAAGGGCAGTGACTACCAGGTGGATGAGTGAATAACGAGTCCATCCTTCCGAAGTCACCCAGATAAACACGAGACCAAACTTACTAGAGCCAAGATGCACTGCGGATAAACAAAACGGGTCTAAGCAGGACCACACGCCAGAAAAGTATGCAGACCGAAAGCAGGCGAAAACTACAAAGAGAGTCTATATAAGAGTCATATTTAGAGAATCAATGGGAAGTACTCATTTAACATCGAACATTGGCTCTGGCTCAAATGAAGTTGAGACTCAGATGTAAGATCTAGGAAGCGACGAGTGCCAGCTCATCTTCAATGACAGTCTACTGAATATAGAATAGCGATTCTTACAGTTCTCCCCAAAGGAGGGTCCTCACCCAAGTTATATGTGCAGTGACGTCAGTCAGAAATAAGAGAGAATGATGCAATAAAGAGGATCGTACGTTTAAAAGCAACCTTGAGTGCACTTAGAACTTATGGGCCGAACTCTAGTTTATGCGAGAGATCATCGGCAAACCATATGGGTCCGTCGGATGCGACATCTAGGGCCCTGAGAAGAGATTTGGTGCGCATAGTTGAACGGAATCAAACCATGTCAGAGAGAGCCCACATGTAGGAATAGGAAATTAAGATGGTCAACTCTTCGCTGAAGCAAGTTGAAGGTGATGATCAACATGACGAGCACACCAAGGGTCAAAGAGTCCTACATTGAGAATTAAATTAGATAAAGACTTGCAGTTGATATGTATAGGAGTACACGCAGGGTCCTTGTCTGATTAAAAGGAAAATCGTACGAATGGCGTGCCATCTCAGCATAACGCGAACAGTTCATTTGTCCTTTCCACATTGATCACACTTTGAGTCCGTGGTGCTAAACTGATTGGCTTATGGGTCCCGCATTTATAGACACTTATGAGACTCCTCGTCATAGCTCGCCGTCTTGGCAGAGTTAGAAGCACTATAGTACGTACGATGTTGGAATGTTTGCTGACTTTTGGGTGTCAGGAATTTGGTCTCAGTCATGCAAGTTTAGATGCTCTGTCTACGAGTCGATGCTACCAGCGAGAAGAACGTGTAATTAGTAGGACAACCACGATTACGTGTTCAACAATTAGAAGCTCAAATGACGCTCTAAGCACAGTCCAATTATATAAATATACACCTATGTATCACAAGTGGAAGAAGCTTTATGGCTAACAATAAATACTACATGACATATAGTACACAAAAACCTAGGTAGTAACAGTAATATATCTTATAGTTAGGATTACATAATATGATGCTATTATCTATTAGGGTCATGACTAGAAGTGCAGGTGACGTAGACACGCAAGAATATCCCGCGGGAGGCAACCACATGCGACGGGACTAGAAGAACATAGCTGTAGCACAATTCGACAGACCTGCACGACTAATTTACGGGGAAATAAGAATTCGCAATTCGAAGGAATGCAAGGGACTATGACCCAAGATTGTCCCAACACCATGCCATGTCCGCTCTTATAAGCATGCCAAGCAATTGCGAATTAAGGATCGGTGACGGCGATGCCGAGTTTTTATTGAGCAAGAACTGAGGGTAATTCATAGTAGAATATAAGAAGAGATGGAAAATAAAGGCATGAGGAAATGGTAGTATGAATATTATAGAAGTCAAGTATGTAGTAGTGATTAAGGATGAAACAATAATATACCAGTAGATATAACCATACTATATATCTATTATAACAGGCAATACTGATGTAGTATGTATGTATATGTTATAGTATGTTGTGCTCATATACAATATTATGGGTAATAATATAATTAGACCAGTGGTCCTTAGAGGTAAAATATAAGAATAAAATATGTATAAAACCAAGACAGATAAATAAGACAAGAGCGAATACTATCAATTCAGTACAGACCTGATTCAAATATTCCACTTCGACGTGAAAGTAAACGAGTGTTACTCTGCCTGCATCCAGAGAGCGGCAACACGCTGGACCTGCAGAATGCGACTCTCCAGGAATGTCAAAGCCCAAACGCTTCGCAGTGAACAAAAGGGTAGTCAACATATTGAAAGCCATGGATAGGTGGCGGGCGAATCCATGCCATTGGACATACTCGTGCAGAGCATGGGCGCGTGAACATCCCGGGCATGAGCACAATCCGATGGTGCCGCTCCAACACAGGATACCAGCATCTGGCAACTCAATTTGCGACTCAAGAAGAGGACAGGGCAGAGTCAATCCCACCTGGTTATAATCAACGCCGAGTTGGGATTTGAAACTCAGGACATAGGATTCCCAATCCACCCTAACCACTGAGCCATCACAGCTACAATTTGTGTGTGTGTGTGGTGGTGGGTGGGTGTGGTCGTGTGTTGTGTGGTTGCATTGTAATATAGTATAAGATATATATAACAATATATATATATATATATACATATATGTATGTTCGTCTTTCGCTGCTTCCCGTAGGGATCGCCACAGCGATCTGTTAGGGACCCATACTGATGTTGGCATGGTTTACGCCGGAAGACGCAACCTGGTCACTTTATGACACGAAAGGATTGGTTTCGCCATGATTCCGCTGCCTAGAAACCCCCCATAGCGCGGCCACGGCAGAGCGGCCCGTCCCAAGCGAGCCTCCAACCAAGTCCCCGGTACCGATACAGGCGCACGCCAACTCACCGCTTATAGTATATTATAAATATTATATAGTATATTCATAGTATAATATAACTATATATATCATTATTATATATACACAATTAAATATAATATTAAATACTGTATAGATAATATACTACATAATAGTTAAATATTCTAGTATATATATTACTTGTATAGAACCTTATTATATAATGATATATTTGTAATTATAATTACATTTATATCATATATATTTATTGATAATATTTATTTATTTTATTGATATAAAGTATAGTAAATATATTTTATATATACAATAATATCTATTGGAGCTCCAGGATTATAGATTGCCTCGGATTGACAATGACCTGTAGGAGAGTAGGAGCAGGCTAGGCAGCCTCGAAGGTGGAGGTACAGCACTGGAAAAGGAATATAGTCAGCTCGGAGTAAGATGAGTACATGTGCAAATAAGAAGAGGGAGGGTGGTGGTATCGTGCAGTTGCAAGAGTGTGAGGTGGGAGGTGATGGGTTTAAATACTTGGATCAACTGTCCAAAGTAACGGAGAGTGTGGTAGAGAAGAGAAAAAGAGAGTGCAGGCAGGATGAGTGGAGGAGAGAGTTGGCAGGAGTGATTTGTGACAGAAGGGTAGCTCGAAGAGTGAGGGAAAGTATACAAGGTGTGAGACCAGCTATTGTAGGTTTGGAGCGGGGCGCAACAAAAAGACAGGAATGCGGAGCTGGAGGTGCAGAGTTAAAAGATGCTGCATTCCGTGGGAGTGACGAGAGGACAGGATAAGGAATGAGTATATTAGAGGGACAGCGCAGGTACGACGGTTGGAGACAAAGTGAGAGATGGCAGATGGGAGTGACTGTGCACAGGAGGGAAGCGGAGTAATCGGGAGAAGGAACTGAGATGGAGCCGAGCAAGGAGGAGAAGAGGAAGGCCAAGAAAGAGGTCTGGATACGGTGAGGCGGACAAGCGGCGGTGGAGTGTCAATGGAAGATGTGGAGGATAGAGCGAAATGGAGACGGATGCCGCTGTGGCGACCCTAACGGGAGTAGCCGAAAGAAGAAGAAAAAAGAAGAAGATATATATATTTATATGTAAATATATATATATATATTTTCATATATGTATTATATATTTTTTATATATATATATATCAATATACGCAACACACCACACACAATATATATAGTATTGTGTACCGCGGACTCGGTGCATCAGGTTCGACATCCTCTGCTCTTGGACGTCATTGGTTCAAACCTGGCCAAGCTAAAGGCCCAGTCACACTTTACATTTTAACCAGCAATGGGCAACATATCAAAATGTATGTAAAGACGCTGGCTTACGCTGAAACTTTGACGTTTTTTAAAAAATATTCGGACGTATCATAACGAGTTGGTCGTAAGGCAACATATTAGTAACGGACACAGAACGTTTCGTTGTCTTATAGATAACTTATACAACGAATGCTACCTGTTGTCGGCGTTACAACCTATGCCCAACGATAGTCAACTTATGCATAGCGCGCTGCACGTATCAACCGACACGATCACGTGACGCAGGCCTATTAAAGGTGCCGCACATAATTTCAAATCATAAACGGAGAAAAAGGAAGTGCACATCACAGTCACAGCCTTGGCGACTGCGCAGCGTAATCCGACATCTGAAAAAATGCGTCTAAAACGCTGGCGCAACGTCGAATACGGTATGGGTAAGTTAGGTATAGTGAATAGAACGCTAAGAACGCTATCATACGTCGTAGTAAGTGGAGTACGTCTTTAAATTTAACGTGTTAAAATTTTTAACGACGTACTTGCCGTATGCCTGACACGTTCGCAGCGATGGGAAAGTTGTATCGTAACGCGACGATATGCGACTGTTGACACACGCCACACATGTTACTTGTAAGTACTCATAAGTCGAAACACGTAAGGTAAGGTAGCGTCAGTGTTTCAGACTCCCAGTTTTTTTTTTTATTCTTTTTTTCTGGTAATGACGGTGATGTTGAACACTGTCGATTCTAGTGGCGGTATAATATAATATAATTAAAAGGCCGCTCAACATTTAAATCTAACCAGACAGAAAGCGAAGTGTCAACATCACGGTCATACCGAAGAAAAAGAATTAAAAAAAAAAAACCAGGAGTCTGGAACACTGACGCTAACTCATTACCTCGACGTGTTCGATCATGATAACTTACAATTAACGTGTGATGTGTCAACGAGCGATAACGTGCTCGACAACTTATGGCCAGGTAGGGAACTGTGAGTCATACGCTGGACATAGAGCGAAATTTCAAGCAGCGAAATGAGAACAACGGCCAAAGCACAACGAAACTGCACAAGCCTAACGACATATGGGCAGTTTTTTCAAGCGTGCCTCAATGTTTCGAAAACTTACCCATACGTAACTCGACCTGTGC
>CM068954.1:33318656-33334302 GCA_035128595.1 Eptatretus atami | reverse complement strand
TTTACGACGTACTTGCCGTATGCCTGACACGTTCCGCATGCGATGGGAATAAGTTGTATGCAGTACGCACGATATGCGATCGTTGACACACGTCCACACATGTTACTTGTAAGTTACTCATAAGTCGAAACACGTCAAGGTAGATTTAGGAGTTTCAGAGGGTTGGTGTAGGCATAACTATAGTCGACAGACGTTTCTGTTTTTAGATAATTATTACAGGTTAGCCCTGTTTTGTCGGCGTCACCTTGCCAACCGATAGTC
This sequence comes from Eptatretus atami, assembly GCA_035128595.1. Lineage (NCBI taxonomy): Eukaryota > Metazoa > Chordata > Myxini > Myxiniformes > Myxinidae > Eptatretus > Eptatretus atami. The sequence goes on along the minus strand of CM068954.1, from coordinate 33,334,041 downwards.
TAATTATGCTAGGCGCTGCCGTATCACCGACGTCACGTGCGTAGCCTATTAAAGGCGGCCAATGATTCAATCATACGCCGGAGATGGAAGTGTAATCAGCCCTGGCGATCTGCAGCGTGCCCACTCTGAAAATGGCTAAACGCTGGCGCAGTATACGTATGGGTAGTTTGGTTACTGAATAGACGCTGTACGTATCTATCGTAGTATGGAGGTAGTCTTTATTTTAATTGTTTAAAAATATATATATATATATTTTTTCATATATATATGTATTTATATTTATTTTTATATATATATATATTTCACATACGCACACACACACACACACATATATATATATATATTTGTGTACCCGACTCGGTGGCATCATGGTTCGACCATCCGCTCTTGCTCTTGGACGTCATTGGTTCAAACCCTGGCCAAGTCTTAAGGCCCAGTCACACCTTGACATTTTAGCCAGCAATGGCAACATATCAAAATGTATGTAAAACGCTGGCTTACGCTGAACTTTTGACGTTTTTTAAAAATATATATATATATATATATATTATATAATATATATATATATATATATATATATATAATATATTATATATATATATTATACTAGCGATACCGTGCACATGCACGGGATAGCAGTAACATACGCTGGTAGCAGTCGACAGACCGTACACGGGAATGACAAAAATACGCATTGTGCAAAATGCAAGTGGTACTATGGAACGCCAAGACTTCCAAACATTGTCGGCATGTCCGCTAAGTGCCACAGCAATTTCATAGGGATCGTGTGACGGCGAGCCGAGTTTTTAGTGTGCAAGCTTGGTATTATAATAGAGAGAGATATATAATTATGTATGTATGTATGTATATTATATATTATATGTATGTATATATGTATTATATTATATATATATATATAATATATATACAGAATATATATGTATGTATGTATATGTATATGTATGTGTGTGTGTATATATATATATATATATATATATATATATATATATATATATATATATATATATATATAACAGGATCCTGAGTTCAAATCCCACTTGACTGTTGAATTAATACGAGGTGGGGTTGACTCTGCCTGTCATCCTTCAGAGAGCGGCAAAACGCTGGTATCCTGTGTCGGAGTAGCGACCTGTCCAGGATTGTGTCCAATAGCCCAGAAGACTGCTTCGGCAGCACCAATGTTCTGCACAGAGTATGGTCCCAATGGATAGTGTGTGCGTGTTTGCGAATCCATCCATTGGGACCATACTCTGTGCAGAGCATTGGTGCTGCTGAAGCAGTCACCTGGGCTATTGGACACAATCCTGGATGGGTGGCCGCTCCAACACAGGATACCAGCATGCTGGCACTCATTTTGCCGACCTCAGAAGGATGACAGGCAGAGTCAATCCCACCTGGTATTATTCAACAGCCGAGTGGATTTGAACCAGGATCATGGATCCCAACCCACCACCCTAACCACTGAGCCAACACCAGGCATACAATGTGTGTGTGTGTGTGTGTGTGTGTGTGTGTGTGTGTGTGTGTGTGTTGTGTGTTGTGTGTCGTGTGTATATATATATATATATATATATATATATATATATATATATATATATATATTGTTGTTCGTCTTTCGGCTGCTCCCGTTAGGGTCGCCACAGCGGATCATGTTATGATCCGCATACTGATTTGGCATAGGTTTTACGCCGGATGACGCAACCTCGGTCCTCTTATGACACGGATAAGGATTGGGTTTCGCCATGATTCGGGCTGCCCTACACCCTCTCATAGCGCGGCCCAGCGCAGAGCGCCCGTCCTCAAGCGATCTCCAACCCAAGTCTCCGAGTAGCCGATTACAGGCGCACCACTACACCGTTTATAATATATATATATATATATATATATATATTATATTATTATATATGTATTTATGTATATATATATACATATATATTCATATATTCATACGTATATATATTTTTATGTTTATATATATACACTTTATATATATATTTATGTCTATTGATATATATGTATTATTTATATATATATCATTTTATATATATATTTATTGATATATATTTATTTATTTATTGATATATATATTTATATATATTTTTTATATATAATATATATCTATATGGAGTCTCCATGGATTATGATGTTCTCGGATGACATCATGATCTGTAGAGAGAGTAGGGAGCAGGCTGAGGCGAGCCTCGAGAGGTGGAGGTACGCACTGGAGAAAAGGGGAATGATAGTCAGTCGGAGTAAGAGGAGTACATGTGCGTAAATGAGAGGAAGGGTGGTGGTATCGTGCAGTTGCAAGGAGTTGAGGTGGGGAAGGTGGATGGGTTTAAATACTTGGGATCAACTGTCCAAAGTAACGGAGAGTGTGGAGAGAAGTGAAAGAGAGTGCAGGCAGGATGGAGTGGTTGGAGAAGAGTTGCAGGAGTGATTTGTGACAGAAGGGTAGCTCGAAGAGTGAAGGGAAAGTATACAAGACGGTAGTGAGACCAGCTATGTTGTATGGTTTGGAGGCGGTGGCTAACAAAAGACAGGAAGCGGAGCTGGAGGTGCAGAGTTAAAGATGCTGCGATTTCCGTTGGGAGTGAGAGGATGGACAGGATAAGGAATGAGTATATTAGAGGGACGCGCAGGTAGGACGGTTTGGAGACAAAGTGAGAGAGGCGAGATGGAGATGGTTTGGACATGTGCACAGGAGGGAAGCGGAGTATATCGGGAGAAGGTGCTGAGGATGGAGCCGCCAGGCAGGAGGAGAAGAGGAAGCCAAAGAAGAGGTTCATGGATACGGTGAGGGCGGCATGCGGGCGGTTGGAGTGTCAATGGAAGATGTGGAGGATAGGCGAAATGGAGACGGTTGATCCGCTGTGGCGACCCCTAACGGGAGTAGCCGAAAGAAGAAGAAGAAGAAGAAGAAGATATATATATTATATGTACAGCGAATTCGTAACAATACGTTTCCGTCGAGTAATGGACCAGTTAAGATTGGCTACAATGTGTTTTCATCTCAGCTTATTAGTTTTGCTGGAATTTGTTCTGTAAAGGATGATTTTGTGGTTCATGTTAAGAAGATGTATTCCATGATGTTTGAGAGGGGTTATTGTGCTAAGAGTTTGATTACGTCATGTGATAAGGTTTTTAGATGTCATTGGAATCTCTTGTTTAAGTTTGGTTGATTTTCATGTAAACAGGTTCCTGTAGCATTGAAAGTTGTGTGAAATAATAAAAATAATAAAAAAAATAATGGATAATATGTTGTTTTACTATTATTATCAATTAATTAAACCGGAAGTGTGTCATTAGTATTTACCAGAAATGGATCTTCATTATAAATGGAGGGCCTGTGTATTGATGTGTGTGCTGGTGGATTCCTTTGTATATTCTGTGGAGGTAAGGTAAGAAGTGGTAAGGTATTTCTGCCCTGAGTGGGGTGTGTGTGTGTGTGTGTGCTTTTTGTTAGTATGTCATGTGGATGTTTTCTGTTAGTGTGTGTGTGTTTTTGTGTGTGATTGTGTGTGTTTTTTCTGTGCTCCATCTTTCTTTCTTTCTTTGTCTATAGCGAGGTGAATCTTGCACATTTGTGTGAGGTTCACTTGACTGTAACTAGATGGGTTTGAGGGTAGAGGAGTAGCAGCCAAAACCCAAATCCTATCTAGGTTCCTCCTATTGACTCCATATTTGTCTGTTTGGGTTTTTCTTGATACTCCAGTGCTGTATTTGGTCAGTTATTTGATTGAATTATATACGGACGGAAAAAAGTTCCTGTACACCATTAAAAAAATACACAAAATGATACTGATATGTACCCTAGCAATGTAACAGTCAGCCATCATGTGCCTTGACATGTTCCACAGTTTCCCTGTGAATATCCGGAATTTGCACGTGTATACTGTGCACTGCATGCACAAATTTCCATCCACGCATACCGAGTCCCATGATAGTGCTACACGTGGTACTGAGCAAATTTCAACGCAACACAATTCGGTGAACCATCCCAGCTGTTAAAAACATTTTTTATTGACATCTAAGCATCATAAACGTGATGCCACGCCTTTCCGAAAATGAACATCTATGTGCATGCTTGAGACAAGAATTCCACAAAAGTTTGTGGTAGGGATTGTGTTCATTGGAACACCATAAGTCACTCTCGAGATGTTATCAACAAACTGGCAACATCAGAGACCCTCCACATTCTGGGAAATCACGTGTGACATCACGTCGGCAGGATAACCATATCCGGTTGGTGCACCTTGGGAATTGGTTCCAGACAGCAAGTTTGATGGGTCACAGCATCCCTGGCTTGTGACCAATTGGTGCCAAAGCTGTCAGGAATCGGTCATGTGAGCATAACATCTGACCACGATGACCAGCAGTACGTCCAATTTTGTCGTCACATCATCAACATGCGCGCCTAGCTTTGTGTAGACGTCTGAGGTTCAGGAGACAAGATTGGGCTGCTGTCCTGTTTACAGATGAGCCGAGGTTCCATCTTGGCAGTAGTGATGGCCATTGTCACATTTATCGACGGGAAGGGGAACGTCACGCTGAAGTATGTATTGTGCAATGTTCGTCATTCGGCGGTGGAAACGTGATGGTATGGGGAAGCATCACGCACATCACAGAACCCAGCTGGAGGTTATTAATGGCAAGTTGACAGGTACTTGGTGCCGTGATGAAGCTTTCCATCTTCATATCCTCCCATTCCTATTGGTTCATGGACATCACATCACACTTCAACAGGATAATGCGTGTCATCATGTCGCATGAATGATCACCGACTTCATCACACAACAGAACATTCCCACACTTTTCTGGCCAGCTGTTTTGCCTGATCTTTCTCCCACAGAATATGTGTGGGATGAAATGGAATGATGATTGCACTGACTTCAAAACCAGCCGGCAATGTTGGCCAAATTGCAGCAGGCCTTGGTACACATCTGGAATGACATCCATCAAGCCTTCTTCAACCATTTTGTGTCCTCAATGAGGCGCCGTTGCCAAGCGTGTGTCGACGCAAATGGTGGTCACACCAGACACTGAGCTGTTAACTGACTTTTGACCACACCTCTCTTCGAGCCTATGGAGACATATCTTGCACACACGTGTTGACATTCTCAGGTCAATTGCATGTTTATCAAACACTAAATATTGATATGATCAAACAACATGATGTGTTTGTTTTCATTTCTCATTTCACATAGGTGTAAATGATGCACAGGACCTTATTTTCCACTCGTGTATATTAGATTATGAAAAAATATCTGAAACAAAAGAAATGAGGAAAGCCCATCGAAAGAATGCATCTGTTGCTAATGACGTCACAGAGGCCAAAACAAAAAAAAACAACAGGATTTTTATTTATATTGATCTTAACCTCACAGAAGTACATCAATCACATGCAAAAAAACCACAAGGATGCTCGTAGACAACACACAAACACAGATAATCTACGGAATTTGAACCCATAAGGGTCTCAGGCATCTTGAGCCCAAGGTTCAGGTTGAGGACGACTAACACAACAGCCAACCCATATCGAAAATACAATGTCATCAAGCTTTAATAATTATTTTACATGTTCAGAAGATAGATGTGTAAGTAGCTGAAAATCTATCAAGTCTTGAGGCTGAAATTAACTTTCATGCAAATCTCATGGATAATGGGATAATCCATGGGTGACAACATAATCTCTTGCCATTTACAATTAATGAAATGGTTATTTCCTTTTATTCCTTGGAAATTTTATTTTCTTTCACATTTATTACTGAAGATGAAACATATATTCTTATATTCTGTTGCAATATTTTCCGTGCACGAATATCTTCTGCCATCTCTTAATAATGCATAACATTATATAAATTGCCAAACACAGCTCGCAGTGCCCCCCCCCTTTAAAGGACACAGAGCATCGCATGTGTCTTGCTGAGCCAGGGAGCTTTTCATGTTTCCTGCATTTTACACTCTAACAATCTTACGCGGTCGAGAGAAGAGCTCCAAAGTGGTTGTTTGTGATGTGGCAAAGAATTGTGACGGTGATTGGCTGTGACTAGTTGGTAAGCTTGACGGTAATTGCTTGGACATATTGCTGTTTTGTTTGTGTGTTTTGTCACTTGCTGATTTCCTTATGCCCATCGGCTCGACTGCTTGTACTCTATGTAATATGACCAAGGAAACGTTTCCAAGTAAAATGTTATTATTTTTGATATTTTAATGTTTAAAACGTTGATATTTTGCAGTCCAGCTTCACCTATGCATATTAATATCGGTTTCCCTTGCAAGGAACTTAAATACAGGAGGAGGCAATCAGGCCCATCAAAGCCTGTGCAATGGTTGCCAACCTATGGTTGTTTGTCCATGCTCTATCCCTTTTAAATGCTGAGCTTCAAGCAACGAAGTAAGTGTTTGGTTTGACTCGGCCGGGGTTCAAACCGCCGGCTTCTCAGACTTAGAGCGGATGCTCTAATGGTTACGCTACCGAGTATCAAGTCGTCTGCTCTGCGATGTTATGTGGTCATTTTGGTTATGGCTGTTAAAGGAGATTGTGCATTGTCCTTTCAAAGGTCAAGGGGCACACAATTTTAAAGACTATGTAAAACAAGCATTGGTGTGTGTGCCTTTAATATCTTGTAAGTCGTCAAATGTTCATTGTAGATGATGAGACTTGTGTCATTTCTCATCACCACGTGTGTGTGTGTGTGTGTGTGTGTTTGTTTGTTGGTTGTAATGTCCAGATGTGGGTTTCAGAAGGTGGAATTGAGTCCTCCCAGATCTCGAAGTATCTACCTCCATGTTTTTTTTTTAAGGGAGCACTCACTGTTCATGGACCAAGTTGTGAAGTTTTCTTGTTCTCAAAGTTTTGTTCCGAGTGCCCTTTTCAGGATCACCACCGAGCCCCGAACAGCTTCCAACTGTAGTTCATGCGTAGTAATATTCCAGGGATTGTCTTTAAGATCTCCGAGAGGTTCTTCTTCATCATTCTCGTTGCTCCAATTATAATCACTGGTACAATTTCGGATCACTTCAGCTTCCAGGCTCTTTTCATTTCATTTTTGAAGTCTTGGTATTAGTTTATTTTCTTGATTTCTGCATTGTTTAGGCCAAAATTTCTGGATACTGACACCTCAATTAGCAATGTCTTATTTTCGTTTTTGTACTGAAGTACTATATCTGATCGTAATGCTTTATTTTCTATGTTCCCGCTGCATGAGATCATCAGGTCATACATGAGTGTTACTTCCTTATTTTCAGTCATTGCTTTTGGTTCATGTTTCCATGAGTTTTCTGGAACTGGGATGTTGAAATTTTTGCAAATGTGCCAGTGCATTACTCCATGTACCTTGATGTGCCTTTGTGTGTACAACTGTTCTGGCATGAGGTTTTTTACATCCCAATAGGAGGTGGTTTGTACTTTCTACTTCTACCTTGCAGAACCTACACCTGTCTGATTGACTCAGTCCTGCCATCTTCTTAAATCCATTTGTGTAGTGCCTTTAGTCTTTGCATTTATTATGATTCATTCTCCATTCCAATGAGCCTTTGTCTATGCCCAATATGTCCAAATCCTTTTATTTATTTATTTATTTTTAAAATATCTTCCTGCTCTTTTGTCATTCTCCCAGCTGTTGGTGTATATCTGTTGATATTTCGTTTTATATTTTTCTTTTGTCTTTTTTGTAATCATTGGGGCTGTCTGTATTCATTACTGTTTCGGTTTTATGTGTGATATCTTTCATTTGCACCTGTCTTAGGAAAGTTTTTTTCTAGCTGGGTTAGGGATATTTTCTCTGGTTTGTTGTCTTCGTGTTTCCTTACAAATTGGATTCAGTCATCTGTTGAACTTTTCCTTTTTTGTACACTTGGTTGAGCTCCATCAGGCTTCTACCTCCTCCTCGTCTCGGCAGGCACATTCTCGGGATACACTGATTTTTGTAGAACATTTTGTGGATAGTGAGGAGTTTCATTGTTTTGATATCCAGTTTTATTGACTTCCACTTGTGGCCAGTTTATTATTTCGCAGCTATACTGGAGTACTAGCAGAGCTACTTGGTTTATGGATTTAATTTTATTCCTTGGAGAAAGGTATGTTTTCAGGATCATCCTCGTTCTGTTAAGATCCTCTTAAGATCTTAGGGTCTTGAGTCTGAGCCGTTGTCATAACGATAAATGACACCAGGTGGGTTGACTTAACGAGTCATCCTTCCGAGGTCAGCAAAATGAGTACCAGCTTACTGGAAACAGGGAGCACTCCATCAACGGCACAGCCATGCTTCCAGAAAATGATGCAACCAGCAGCCACATACAAAATAATAATAATAATAATAATTATAATAGTACTCCATTTAACATTCTGGAACATTGTGCTCTGGCTCAAATGAAGTATGAAGACTTCTCAAGATTGTCAAACAGGATGTCGACGAATGCAGCTCTAACTGCATCCATCTGAAAGTATACATACATTTTTTTCAGTCCCCAAAGGCTCAGTTAAGTGTGGACGTCATGTCAGATAAGGATGTGAAGAGGCAGAGAAGCGACGTATTTTCACTTGCATCATTTTAAAGACAACAGCAGACAATCTCGACACAATATGGGATGTGAACCTGGAATCACAGCATCATGAGCCACATGCTCAAATTGGAACATCAAATGGGTCAACCCTGTTTGCAGCACTTTGAAGTGAGACTAACTAAGACACATCCAAGGGCAACACTTTCACCTTCAAATAGATTAAAGAGCTTGCAGTTGAGAGCAAAGATGTACACAGCATGTGGTTGCTGTCTTATGAAAGGAAAAATCGTAGGAATCTTTCCCATTTCACGATTACTGCCCATTTGTCGACGTCACACTAATGATGCCATGCGGTGTTGCCTGCACGACTCACCCGTCAACTGTCATGGAGTGTTAGAGATTCCATTAGAACCTGCTGATCGGCCAGTATGCAGTTTCTAGATTGCTGTTTCTCACTGAAAGGAGTACCAGCGAGTAATATGGTGTAATTAGAATTGGTGTGATAACCCGGTGACGTCTTTCTCATTTTGAACTTTCAAACTGCCCTTTAATCAGTCCAGAGTCTATATAGTGTAAATAATAAATGTGCTTGGTTTAAATGTACCCCGTTCATTGCGTCCTTTCCCTTATTGGAATGCCATCTTGCATCGCGGAATAATAGTCGGGTTTTAAATACCCGTTAAATAGAATCGGATCCGGCGAGGTCGGGCGATAATACCCGCTCGGTTATCACTGAAGAACGGAACGGATTCGTTCGGTCGTCCAAGCCGACCTGCGCCGAGGTATGGTCTCCGGTAGGCTACGCGCAGGTACTTAGGTATATCGAGATTCGGCGATTGACCCTATTTGTGCGAGTAGAAAATTGGCTGGGCGTGGTGGGGGTTGAAGACCCACCGTGATGGGGTTCCGGCGTTGTTCCGGAAGGTCAGACTGAATTGTCTGTCCGGTGGGCGACGCGGCTGCTATTGGGAAACGCGGTCAATCGCACGCCGGCGGACATGAGTGAATGATGTGGCGCCGAGCCCCGACAAGTAGAATTGCTTAAGTGCCTGTAAATAATAATAATAGTGCTTTTGCTTGCTTGTGTCTTTGTCCCCGTCCCGTGTATGCTTTTCTGTATACCTGCATGACTGCATCATTGCATACGTGTTGTCGGTTGGTATCGAGAATCGCAGCTCGGTCTCGAGTGGAAGTGTCTTGGAATGGTGGTGATGGCGTCGTGACACGCAGGGTGTAGCGTGGGTGATGGAGCGACGATGCGACGAGGGACAAAGGCGATGCAGGCGTTAGCTGTTTTGGGAACGCGCCGGGTTACCATGGCGACGCGAGGTTCGGGCGTGCTTCGCAGAGACGCCGCGTGCGAGGCTGCGGGTGAAAACCGGTCCGTAACGCGCGGTAGATGAGCCGATGTGCGAGACCGGGCAAAAGGTAGGCTGGATAACGGATTTCGACGGATGGTTTCCAGGCGGGCGTGTGTGTAGAGCCCATGTGCCTGCGCGTGCGTTCTGTTGCGAGAGCTGACCCCGGGGTCAGTGTAGGTGAGTTAGTGGGTTAGACAATTGACAACATGGAGGGTCGTTTTGCTGTTGGTTGGGAGTGTAGGTTCAAAACCCATTTGGAAGGTGGCAGAGCCTGTTGACGGGCTGGAGCGTGGCTGCGAAGGTGAGTATCGCTTAGTGGTACCGGGCACCGGGCTAGTCGGCCGCGTAAGCCAAGGCATGGGGCTGGGATAGTGTAGTGGGCACGGGTGCCGCATGATGCGGGACCTGGGGCGCCATGGCCGCGGGGCAGTGCAATTGGGCGCGGGCACAGAAGGGGCCCGGGGCGCCAGCTTGCCAGGTGAGCGTCGAGGAGGGAGTCGCAGAGAGGATCTCCCAGTTTTGAGGAGTGGTAGGCTCGGAGCAGTGTAGTGCCGGGGTGCATAGTTGGAGAACGGCAGAGGTAGTTCCTGCCAAGGGAGCCACGCGTCCGCCACGAAACCGTGCAAGGGCACGAGGGAAAATTTGAGGGCATTGGCCGAATTTGAGGGACACAACAAGGCGAGGAATCTTGGTTGTTAAACCGATTTTACCGAGAGGCCTTGTTGAAGCCCCGGGTAGTTAAATGGAATAAATGTTAGGGTAGATTAGAAGTGTACCCCTCCGCACATCCATCTCGCTTCGTTGTGGCCGCTTGGCACCACTTTGGGTGAGATCGCTGAGATCTGAGGGCCATTCTGAGGCTTCATTGGGCCTCGACACAGGACACTGCTCTCCCTTATCCCCTCAGGAGGAACGTAGGTTGGGAGTAGGCTAGGTACAGAATAGGTTAGCGAGAACTGAGACAATAAAGGGATTAGGAGACGAATTATAGATGGGAAGTAAAAATAAAAATAAAATAAAAATAAGTTGTGGCTAAATTGGATTTTGGACAAATTAAGGAGTGGGTATGGACAGAGACAGCAAGGCGAGAGGTTGGGAGGAGACAGTAGGTAGGTCGAGCCTGCTTCCAAGTGGCCAGCACCAACGCACTCTCCACCAACCTCCTTGAACAAGGGAAGGGCGGCCAACTTCATCTGCCGGCTGTTTTACTGCAAGGCTGTGCGGTTCGGATCATTGCGGCTGTTTTGTTGCAAGCTGTGCCGGTCATTCATCTGCGCGCTGATTTTACTACAAGGCCTGTGCCGGTCGGATCATCTGCCGGCTGTTTTGTGTGCAAGGCCTGTGCGGTCAGCTCACACCGGCCGTTTTTGCTACAAGCCTTGTCTTGCTTGCCATGCTTCTGTTGCCTGCTTTTCTGGCCCATGCCTTGCCCATTTCTGTTTTGCATTTGCCCCATTCTTCACCAATGTGCGCCAGGATCATCGGGTGTCAGGACTGCCCGTAGGCAGCCGCAATCACGGACTGCACTGGCAGCCGTGCACGTGGTTCCATCCATCCATTGCTTTGTTGCTTGAGCCAGGTCATTGCGGTTCTGCAGGGACTGCCTGTAGGCAGGCGATCACGGTACTGCACTGGCGCCGTGCACGTGTGTTCACTGTGCTCATTTCGAAGGGGGAGGCTTAGGACAGCGTGTGAGCAGCCTGGTCCTTGTTTCTTTCCACAGAGTCCATCGATCTGGGCCATGGTTAGTTACGCATGTATAAGGTTAAGTAAGGTTAAGTTGTAAATTGTAAATGAAGTTGCGCCCCTGCATGTGTGTCTTACGCCAGCAATTTAGTTAAGTCGTCTGTATGAGTGGTTGTTTAGTTAGTTACTCAGCCCGATAGGTTATTTACTTTTGGGACACGAATACACTAAATGTCGCACTCAGGGATCGAAGGTAAAATGTACTAGGGGAAACTTACACATGATGCACATGAAAATTCGACACTCGGACGAGTCTGAAAAGGGAGGGGTAGTGTTACGCTGTGGAAATTCGCAGAACACCATTAAGGTCCTTAGATACAGTTATGCGGTAAGTGAGTGTTCAGATAGTTTCCCCACCGTTTCAGAGGGAATTTTTCGTTAACCGGGCTGTGATCCTTTGAGATGGTGTTTTTTTCCTATCGTTATTTTGGACCAACCACATCTCAACCACCATTACAACAACCAACATCGCTCCTAAATCACCCCAACGCCAACACGCCACATTACAACAACCACGATCACTCAACCCAACACACGCACCATTACAAAACCACGATCACTCAGCCACCAACACACCAAATCACCTTCTCCACAACCAGCTACAACCATCTCGCTTATTAAAACCGTCTCTACAACAGAAAAGGAAGGTATTTCGAGAACGCCAAGGAAAAAAGAGGAACTCGACGGGCACGGATTTTCCCCCTGTTTTCCCGCGCGCCGATCGGGGAGATCGTTCGTCATTGTCGGTTCGCGGAAGTGAGGCGCTGGAATTAAGGAACGCCCCTTTTTGGAGCTTCCCGCAGAACTGGAAGGGGGGCGAGAGTAAAACGGGGAGGAGCGAGGCATTGGAAGGGAGTAATATATGGGCAGGAGGACACCAGTTGCTTGCTTGTGCTTTTTACTTGGTGCTTTTTGCTTGGTGCTTTTTGCTTTTGGTCTTTTTGTCTTCGGGGAGCTCGTGGTGGTTGGAGCTTCGTGTCTCATCAAGTTGGTCTTGTCGTCGAGTGGTGCTTGGTCTTGTCGTGAGGTGGTGCCTTCTCTTGGGCGCGCCAAGTCGTGTGGGTTGTGTGCGGTGGCCCGGGTCGAGGCGCGAAGGACGCGGACGGAGGCGCGCGCTTACAGCTCTGCCGCGCAGCCTGGCACCTGAGGAGGAGGGCGCGGAGAGAGCTCGCCTCTCATCGCACCACGAGGGTGCAGGTAACTGCATCGGTTTCGTGGGGCTGTTCGGTCATCCAGGCTCCAGCCACAATAAAGGTCTACGGACCCTGTCTGGCGCTCTCGGCTTTGAGGTGGCCTTTCCTTGTTTTTGAGTGAATGATGTGCGCGAGCCCCGACAAGTAGAATTGCTTAAGTGCCTGTAAATAATAATAATAGTGCTTTTGCTTGCTTGTGTCTTTGTCCCGTCCCGTGTATGCTTTTCTGTATACCTGTCATGACTGCATCATTGCATACGTGTTGTGTGTATAATAAATGTGCTTGGTTTAAATGTACCCGTTCATTGCGTCCTTTCCCTTATTGGAATGCCATCTGCATCGCGGAATAATAGTCGGGTTTTAATACCGTTGAATAGAATCGGATCCGGCGAGGTCGGGCGATAATACACCGCTCGGTTATCACTGAAGACGGAACGGACCTTAAGCGGTTCGTGTCCAAGCCGCCTGCGCGAGGTATGGTCTCCGGTAGGCTACCCGCGCAGGTACTTAGGTATATCGAGATTCGGCGATTGACCCTATTTTGTGCGAGTAGAAAATTGCATGCCGTGGTGGGGTTGAAGACCCACGTGAGGGTTCCGGCGTTGTTCCGGAAGTCAGACTGAATTGTCTGTCCGGTGGGCGACGCGGCTGCTATTAGGGAACGGGTCATCGCACGCCGGCGGGCGCGAATTCGTAACAATACGTTTCCGTCGAGTATGGACCAGTTAAGATTGGCTACAATGTGTTTTCATCTCAGCTTATTAGTTTTGCTGGAATTTGTTCTGTAAAGGATGATTTTGTGGTTCATGTTAAGAAGATGTATTCCATGATTTTGAGAGGGGTTATTGTGCTAAGAGTTTGATTACGTCATGTGATTAAGTTTTTAGATGTCATTGGAATCTCTTGTTTAGTTTGGTTGATTTTCATGTAAACAGGTTCCTGTAGCATTGAAGTTGTGTGAAATAATAAAAATAATAAAAATAATGGATAATGTTGTTTTACTATTATTATCAATTAATTAACGGAAGTGTGTCATTAGTATTTACCAGAAATGGATCTTCATTATAAATGGAGGCTGTGTATTGATGTGTGTGCTGGTGGATTCCTTTGTATATTCTGTGGAGGTAAGGTAAGAAGTGGTAAGGTATTTCTGCCCTGAGTGGGGTGTTGTGTGTGTGTGTGTGCTTTTGTTAGTATGTCATGTGGTGTTTTTGTTAGTGTGTGTGTTTTGTGTGATTGTGGTGTTTTTTCTGTGCTCCATCTTTCTTTCTTTTTGTCTATAGCGAGGTGAATCTTGCACATTTGTTGAGGTTCACTTGACTGTAACTAGATGGTTTGAGGGTAGAGAGTAGCAGCCAAACCCAAATCCTATCTAGGTTCCTCCTATGACTCCATATTTGTCTGTTTGGGTTCTGATACTCCAGTGCTGTATTTGTCAGTTTTTTTGATTGATATTATATACGGAAAAAATTTCCTGTACACACATTAAAAAATACACAAAATGATCTGATATGTACCCTAGCAATGTAACAGTCAGCCATCATGTGCCTTGACATGTTCCACAGTTTCCCTGTGAATATCCGGAATTTGCACGTGTATACTGTGCACTGCATGCACAAATTTCATCCACGCATACCGAGTCCATGATAGTGCTACACTGTGGTACTGAGAAATTTCAACGCAACACAATTCGGTGAACCATCCCAGCTGTTAAAAACATTTTTATTGACATCTAAGCATCATAAACGTGATGCCACGCCTTTCGAAAATAACATCTATGTGCATGCTTGAGACAGAATTCACAAAGTTTGTGGTAGGGATTGTGTTCATTGGAACACCATAAGTCACTCTCGAGATGTTTATCAACAAACTGGCAACATCAGAGACCTCCACATTCTGGGAAATCACATGTGACATCACGTCGGCAGGATAATATATCGGTTGGTGCACCTTGGGAATTGGTTCCAGACAGCAAGTTTGATGGGTCCAGCATCCTGGCTTGTGACCAATTGGTGCCAAAGCTGTCAGATCGGTTATGTGAGCATAACATCTGACCACGATGACCAGCAGTACGTCCAATTTGTCGTCATACATCACACATGCGCGCCTAGCTTTGTGTAGACGTCTGAGGTTCAGGAGACAAGATTGGCTGCTGTCCTGTTATACAGATGAGCCAGGTTCCATCTTGGAGTAGTGATGGCCATTGTCACATTTATCGACGGGAAGGGGAACGTCACGCTGAGTATGTATTGTGCAATGTTCGTCATTCGGCGGTGGAAACGTGATGGTATGGGGAAGCATCACGCACATCACAGAACCCAGCTGGAGGTTATTAATGGCAAGTTGACAGGCTTGGTCCGTGATGAAGCTTTCCATCTTCATATTCCCTCCATTCCTATTGGTTCATGGACATCACATCACACTTCAACAGATAATTGTTGTCATCATGTCGCATGAATGATCACCGACTTCATCACACAACAGAACATTCCACATTTTCTGGCCAGCTGTTTTGCCTGATCTTTCTCCCACAGAATATGTGTGGGATGAAATGGA
>CM068954.1:33295834-33306910 GCA_035128595.1 Eptatretus atami | reverse complement strand
AATTCCGAAAGCCATGACCCACGTAGGGTTATGAAATTTGGCACGAATGATCTACAGGTTGATGCTTCTATCAAATATATTCCTGTTTTTGTGATATATAGAATACTTTACCCGCAGCGCCCCCTACAATTAGGGTATGCGCGAAAATTGGCGAAAATTGAAGGCTCCCTAGCGACCAGGTGAGTGCATCGATACGAATGAAACTTTGCAGGTTCATGGTACTCAATGAGTACTACAACTTTGCCTCAGGACATATTGACGGATTTCGCTTAGGTCAGGGGTCAAAGGTCAATTAGTGCAAAAAATCGATAATATGCGAGAGCTGGAGGTGCCTTCGCGCCAAATGCTACTCCTCCTAGGGTTATGGTCGGATGGTAATGAAAATTCACACTAATCGTCTGGAATACATTGTGCACAACGATCGAGCCGGATTTTCGATTTAGATCTTTGTTTCACACCAAGCTCCCCTCGAACTTTGGGGATTTTCCGATTTCAAACCGCATTTTCGGTACTTTTTCATTCAAATGAATACCGAGTAGTTATCAGTAGATGGAACTGGATGATTTTTGATATACATAATCTTAAGGTGATTCCTATCTGCTATATGACATCCATTTTTCTCTATATCTTATAGTTTCCATGCTCGGCGACCCATCGCCGCCTACCGGCTTGTTCTGTCTGTTGTCTGTCTATGTGGCAGATATTATCATGATATCTCAAAAAGTTGCAGATGGATTTGGATGAAACTTGGTGGACAGGTTGGGTGTGTGACCACGCCAAATTGATTTGATTTTGGTAAAGATCTGCATACGAGAATTATTTATTTTTAAAGTGAGTCTTCACCATTGATATGGCCAAAAACAATATATCGCTTGATATTTAACCTCCGCCATCGAAGATGGACGGAGGTTACTGTTTTCACCCCTGTCTGTTTGTTTGTTTGTTTGTTTGTGAACAGTATTATGGAAAAACTCGACGGATTTCGACGAAACTTGGTGGGGGGATTAGGTATGGTCAAGGATCATGCCATTAGATTTTGGACTTGGTCCAAAAGTCCAATATGGCCGCTATGGCGGCCATTTTGAAAAAATATTTTGAATTTTTGTTTTTGCATTTCTACATGTTTTAAGTGATTTCCACCAAAAAAAAAAGTAAAAAATTGTTAGAGAAAAAAAAACTTAAAATTTTGCAACTTTTTTAAAAAAAATTTCGATTTTATTTGAAAAAATTTGATTTTTTTCTTTGTGCATTTCTACATGTTTTAAGTGATTTCCAACGCACCCCCCCCCCCCAAATAAAATAAAAATGTTGGAGAAAAGAACTATAACTCTGTCAGCACTGTTGACGTCATATTTAATGAATAAGATATAAGGTTCACTTGAGTGACCCAGCAGTATTGGCGGCGGAGGTTTGCACTCTACCGAGTGCTCCCCCTCCAGTTGAAAATGTAATGGGCCGATATGTTCTCTCGGATCAGGCATTACGTGGCAGAGGTATGTGCTCTCCCGATTGCGCTTCTAGTTAAATAAGGATTGGCCCACAGTCTTGGTGAAAGCGATTTCTTTTCAATGTACACTCAAAACAAAGTGGTGCTGTATGTATGTTTGTCCGGCAACTACTCTGAAAACCCTTGGACTAATCGACATTAAATGTTCAGAGGGTAATACCAAGGGGTCTCTACTTGGGTTTCCATGAAATATTTTTCTAAAAAATAAATAAATACAATCGAAAATTAATTATTTTTGATATTTTTTCGGATTTCTCATCATGCTTATTATTTGGATAATAATTTCTCCATTTTTGCGGACACGTCCGATCACTTTGCCTGGTAACTACTCTGAGATGAAGGACCATATAAACAGATAGGATGGGAAACTCATTTCCAAGAATGTGCCACAGCACATTGCCAACTGAGAATTGGCCGAGGACACTCCCGCCCTGAGGATGGAGCTACCCACTAGTATGCAATTAATTTTGTTATAGCATGACAAATGTTTGTAATAATACCAAGATGAAATAATATCATAATTTAGTCATAACTGGTTACCTTTCATATCTGCAGAAGACCATTCCCATGGAACATGCAAACCATCTGGTCAATTTGTTTATAGTGCAGTAGTGCTGCTCAGACAGCAACCACACTCTCTGATAGCAAGTAATATAACATTGAGTCAAGGAACTCCAGGAAGACCAGATCACTTGTTACCTACAGTCCAGGAAGGAATTTGTAATTTGGCCATGGTGTGAGCAATAACTCACCTGCTCTTCACGAAAGACACCGCAATCTTAAGGGCCACCAACTAATGCCAGTAAACAGGGCATCCAATTTAACGTCCATCCAAGGGACGGTACACACATTGATGCCTCCATCCTTCCTGAGAAACACGAGGATGACAATTTATATCTGGGTCAGGATTCAAATCCAGGCTAGACAGTTCAGAGGTGAGTGTGCATCGACAGTTCAAGTGCGATATACTGTCTTCCAGTATTCACAATAATATTCTGTACAAATTTTAATTGACTAAAATGTTATCCTCCTTTTGAGAAAGGCCAAACACCTTTTGTAGGATTGTTGTTAACAGTACTTCCATACTCTGCGAACAAGACAAAGCATGTTGTGATATTACAACACGATGTGTTGGAATGCTTTGTATAAAGGTTTAACTGGCAATAGTTGTAACTCAGAAGCTCAAAGGCGTCAAACATGAGGTTACAGTCCCAACTTAAACATACAATGAAAAATTGATTAAAGCTTTTTGTAATTATATGTTTATTATGTCTAAATGCCTTGTAATTACAATAGCATGGTGCAGAGATAGCTGCCCATTCCAAATACCCACTTGCTATAAAGCCATCTAGTTTGGTTTTGACAATTGATACCCAAGTATAACTTATCGGTTTGGTACTTCATAGGCAGGGTGTTGTCTCGTCCATCGGATGGGATGTTAAGCCGAGGCACTGTCTGCCAACCTTGGTTTCTGGAGCAGTGTGGAGGTTAAAGATACCACAGTGTCATTTGCAAAATTAGACCACGTGTGTCGGCACCCTGGGAAAATTACAAATTCTTGTCCGAACCTGCTGTGGGGTTTAGGCTGGTCACAGTCTCATGGTGACCTTTGAGGCTCTCAATGCACCAAAGGCAGTCAACATACTAGTATATACTGCTATGCGCGTATAGCTGCATAGGATGGTTCCAGCAACGTCCTTCACTAAATATGAGCATGCAGTCCGGCCGGTCCGGAAAATGGCATGCACACAATTATCCTTTAGGGTTAGTTAAGAATTTTTTTTTCTTTTATTTACACCAAGGCTCATGGAGGAGGATATACAAATACAACATGTCGGATAAGGACAGGAAACAGGGGCCAAATCGACAGTATCTGGGATCTGAACATTCTGATCGACCTATGTGCTTACATGGGATAACTAAATGGGCCAATGCACATGTTGAGATAGAATATAGCATTATGCCTGTATGCACTGTGTGCCGTGGAAGAAAAGAGAATCTTACTCGACAATTGCCCAGCTCTTCCGCAGTGAGAATGATCGTGCCAAATCCTTCCCTGCAATGCCTCTGTGTAAACAAACACACACATGAGTGTATCTGTGTACACACACAAACACAACACACCACACACCACACACACACAACACACACGTCAATATGAGAGCTAACACAAACCAAAGGAGTGCCCCAGCAAAAGTGAAATGAAACATAATTGACTTCACATTGTTCAACTTCACCACCTCCATCCACCCATTCTACACCCACACATTCCTTTCGTTTTCAGTGTTGTCTGTTTTCCAGTTTCCATAAAGTCATGTACTGTCCTTACAATTTGGCTAATAGGAACAGCAAGGCTGCTACTTTGCCACTCCTGCAATGCATTAACCCTGCAACTCCGTTCTAGCCTGCATTCTCACCCTTACCTGCATATGCACCTTTACTTGCACCTCCATCCTCCACTACATCTCCACCTGTACACCTCATCTGCATGTCCACTCGGGATGCAAATATCAGGGGCTGACAGAATAGCCTAGAAGTATGCACTCTCCCATCTGAGGTTTCGAGCCTGGGTTTGAATGTCGACCCAGCTACAAACGATCATCCTGGTGTCTCACAGGCAGGGCGAGCATCAGCGTGTGTGCCGTCCCTCGGATGGATGTTAAACTGGGCATCCTGTTTGCCAGCGTTGGTTGGTGATGTTACAGATCCTATGGTGTCCTTCATGAAGAGTATAGGCGAACTATTGCCGGCACCCTGAACAAATTCAAAAATTCCTGCTCGAACCGACAAGGGACATTGCATCAGTGGCGCAGCTGCACCCAGCAAACAATGCTTCGCACAGCCATGTGCTGCATACAAAAGAAGACGAAAAATACAAAGATGATGGAAATATCAACATCTGATTTACATTTTATATCCACCCAAAATTCATACGCACTACACCTTCACATAGTCATCTGCACTTCTACAACCATCTGCTCTGAAACCACTTGTACCCCCTCCCCCCCCCCAAACCCCATTCTGCACTTGCACTTCCCACCATTTTCACTTCCCTTCCAGATTTAAACTCCAATCGTTTCGAAACTTCTTCAACTATTTGTTTCTTCCCTAATTACTCTTTCCTCCATCTTTAACCATAGTGATCTGCAATAAGCTTCATTGGCAAAGGAGCACACGACATCTTTGTGGAGAGACTGGCTTTTGCCTCCACAGTGTTGGGTAATTGACATGCACAGAGCTCTCACTGTGCAGTCATCTTGACTTCTTCCGTGACATATTGCTCTCTATGGTGTGCGAATGATGTGACATGCTAATCCCGACCATTCCTCCTTTCCACCATATTGCCAGTGTCAGAGTTGCAGTTGACAACCACTCATGACCAACCAACTATTTTCCCTATTCACAGGTCTGGGCCTGCCATCTAAAGTTTTAAAATCTACCTTACAAGCTCGCATGATCGCACCCTGGCAATAAGCTGCAGATAATGAAAATCTCTTGCAGATCCAACCACACTATGAAACGTCAGTTACAGACTTGAAAGATTCTCAGGACAATACTTTGCCCCAACTGCAATTTAATTTCCTTCTTAGAACAGTGTCCCCCATCTCCCCTCCTCCTTCTTCTGCTGAAATGTGCAATTAAACAGTGCTCCAATGCCGGCTCTATCCCGAGCCATCTTGCACACCCACATGCTGCCGATATATTTGCGAGGCAAGAGAAAGGGTGCGTGGGCAGCCACTTGAGGTTACCGGGATCTCCTGCCTGCGCCCATTCACTCCCCTCATTACCCTGACTGATGATTGCTTTTTCGGTGTTTGTGGCCGACTTGTTCGGTTTGGTGGTGGAGTTCACGTCCTGATTCTTACGGTGCATAGTTGAGCTGAAAATGTTACTCACTGTTGTTGCCGTGAGGCAGTAATTTTAAACAATCATGAGTTACCACTTACTCTACGAGTGGCTCCGTGATGGAATGGGTAAAGCTTTGTTACATCGGCCTCATTGCTATTTGAGTGTTCGTTCCTTGGCTGCCCAAAAACCTGGCCCAGTGAGAACATGGCCATCACTGAATCGATTTGCCAATATAAACGCTACTATGGTTCACCAATTACCGAGGTGAAGTCATGGGACTCCACCCCCACACCCTTTACTTCATCCTATATAACATGGTGCGAGGGGAAAAATAAGATGGCAAAGAGGAAAGCAACTCAAGGCTGGATATGGGATGCAAGAGGAACCTATCCTAGTCCAAAATTATAGACAAACATCCATCAAGGGAAATCAACCGCGAAAACCCATCCAGCATGACACTGTTTTTATCAAACAAGAAAACTTGTTATTTTGCCATTTTCATTGTCTGTCCATTATGTGCAACAGTGACATGGACAGAACAGAAGAGAAAGAGAAATTAGTAAGAGAGACCAATGCAATGTGACCACCTTAGGCACATTTACATTACGTCTTCGAGGTCATTTGGGACCCGGCAGGTGGCAGGGCCGTGTGAAGTTGCATTCACCAACCAATCTGATCGGTCATGGGTAGACATTCCAGAGTCCATGCAGGCAAAGAGTTTGTCTCAGTGCTGGCAAACCACGCAACTGCAGCTAACTGGCTTCCCTCTGGTCATATGAGCCTGTACAGCGTCAAGTAAGTGGAGCGTAACGCCGCATGTTGAAAAAGAATACGTGTGAACGCCTTATTTCTTGACCAAAGTGGGTATATGGTATGAATGCCAACAACACTTTCATGGTAACTGTAGGCCCAGTCCAAAGTGGCCTCAAAACGTGGTGTAACCGAGCCTCTTGGGGAATAATTAGCTAAATTTCGAAGATCTCACTTTAAAATTGACAATAGTTTGCCAGATGATAGTATAGGTTACTTGCCCCAAAAACACCTCATATAATGTGGATTATAATATGTTTCAAATAGATTTACAGAAGAGTTTTCTGAAGTCATTAATGTATGGCCACTTTGAACCAGGGATCAGGAAAGATGTCACACATAATATAATGAGAACAGGTCTAGTTTAAAGGAAGACGGGGCTCCTTTCCTTCTTTACATTATACTGTACATCCTCCTCATTACTTCTCATCAGTATAATGAACATAACCAGGACCCATATGTTATACGGGGAGCAGGAGCAGGGTAGGGACAGGGGATCTTGACCTAGAGGCCCTATATACGAGGATTAGCGATATGGCGAGTCCCCCAAAAATTCTGGTTTTGTGGGTCATGGCGCCATTTCATTTCCATCGATCATTCATTGAATGAACCAAGAAAGCTAGCTCATCATTCATTTTAAAATTACAGGATGCTCATTATATACATATATATATATATAATATATATTGTTACGAATTCTGGCCCGCCAGGCGTGCGAGCGATTGCGCAACTCCAATCGCAACCGCGTCGCCCACCGACGGACGGACAATTCAGTCGTGACCCTCCTGGAAGTACCGCCAGGACCAGTCACAGGTGGGGTTTAACCTCACCACGATCGTGCCAATTGCCCACCTGCCGCAGGATAGGGTTGCTCGCCAAATTCGACCTACCTAAGTACCTGCGCGAGTAGTCGACCAGGCGATCGTACCTCGCCGCAGTCGGCCTAGGACCATGAACCGCTTAAGCGGTCCGTTCCGTGCTACAGTGATAACCGAGCGGTGTTATCGCCGACCTCGACGGATGTGATTCTGTTTACCGGCGTTCAAAACCCTCTACTAATTTCTTCCGCGTTCAAGATGGCACTTTCAAAAGGGAAAAAGACGACGAACGGGATACATTTCACACAAGGACATTTATTTAAAGCACATATTGCACACACAACACAAGCAAGGCAGTCATGCAATATACAAGCAAGAAAAAGAGAAACAAAAGCAATACGACCGACTATAAGCAAAGGATCAAATTTACATGCACAGTTACTTACACAGTTTCTACTTGGCAGGACACGGCGCCACAGCATGCATACAAAACAAAGAAAAACCATCCCCATAGGCAGGGAGGTAGACGGGGTTCGTAAACCTTTATGGCACGGGACTGGAGGACCGAACGGGTCCCGTGAGACCGAAGGTCTTACCCGCGCCCTCGTGGCGCGACGGTGGCAGGTCCGACTATCGACTGCCCCATGCGCCTGCACGCTGGGCCCCTGCGGCGTCGGGTAGCGACGCTCTCTGGCGGTCACGGGCTTGCGGCTGCTGCTGGTGCTTCCACGACCCACGACCAAACAAGCAAAAGACTGAAGGGCAGAAGGGGCTTCAGGACCAGAGAGAGAGAAGCCCAAAACGAAGAGTCCAAACGAAGAGGTCCAAACGAAGGAGGGGAGAAGAGAAGCACAAGGGGTGACCAGCGCCACGAGACCAAGAACGAACGAGCCAGCATGACCGAGAAGAGACCCCGAGCCTCCGGTCTGTTCGCCTTTTGTAAGCGGGGCTCCGCCTTTGCCCGCCCCGTTTCTGGCTCCACCTCCCTTCTGGAAGCTTCCCAAAAAGGGGCTGCCCTCTCGCTCCCCCTCCCGCGCCGTGCGGGGGGACGAGAAAGTCAGTTTTGGCTCGGGGCCAGGGAATTATTCCCCCAAAATCAGACCCCTCTTTCACATGACCTTTGACCCCGCTCGGATCGCACCTCCCCCACACCAAGCGGGGAAGAACAGGTGGGAGAATCAGGCGGGAAAAAAAACCCCACAGGCTTCACGAGTGCTTTTTGTTCTGCCATTCGGAAGCGGTTGTTGAGAGCAACGTTGGTGGTGGTGGTTGTGGGGGTGGTGTGAGCGTGGTTGGCGTTGTGGCGTATTGGTGGTGGCGGTTGTTTGTGTGGAGGTTTGTTGCAATGGTGGCTCAAAATAACGATAGAAAAAGAAAAAGGCTATCTCAAAGCGTTGCGGCCCGATGAATCACACGAAATTCCCTTTACAACAACGGTGGGAACTATCTGCACATAAAACTTAGCGTCATAACTGATCTAAGAACCTTTATGGTGTATTGCGAATTTCCACGCGCGTAACAATATATTATGTTGAAGGCTACAGTCACAGACTGAATAGTCCTCTCGAGGCCAAGCCTTTAATAAAAATAATCGCATGAATAATAAAGTAAGGAATGAGAGAATATTTTGAAGAGATTGGTTAAAAGTAAAAAATCTGCTTTTTGAAAAGGGGAAGGTCATAAGTGTTTGGGAAGACATGAGAAGGTAAAGAGTTCCAGAGTTTGGCAGTGGATGGGAAGAAACAAACATTGTAACAAGCCCACCCTTGAGTTGCCAATGGCCACATGATAATCATGTGAATGTAGAGGCTTTGTCGAGTATTCCTTGTTCTCGCGTATGGTGAGCTACACAAGCAGCAAGTTCTTGCGAGCAAAAACCAAAGTAATATCTGTTATTAAAGAGAAAGAGAGCCCACTATGCGGTGTAATTTGAGCAGGACGAGTTTTGAGGTCACATTGGTAGAGTTGACAAGTCCGAATAATTTGGATTCAATTCTGTCCAGTACGTATGTGAAGCTGGAAACCTCCCCGATGTGAGAGAGTATCTCCTACAAGGAGAATCAATCATTTATATAGTTGGAGCAAATGTTCAGAGGAGAAGAATCTTCCGACATCTGAACAGGACTCCAAATTTCTTCGAGCAGACTTAGCTATTTGAGTAATGTGTGGATTCCAGGGATAAATTTTGATGTTAAAGTACTGCCTAATAGGTTTGTTGTTTCACCATGGTGTAATTGTAGAGCTTTTCAAAGGGGATTGAGAGATAGAGAGAGAGAGAGAGAGGAGAGAGAGAGAGAGAGAGAGAGAGAGAGAGAGAGAGAGAGAGAGAGAGAGAAGAGAGAGAGATGAGAAGAAATTGAGTTTTTTTGAAGGCATTTAAACTATTAACTTACTTGATTACATTTGCCCCATTGGGAGATCTTGTCCAAATCCAAATTTAAATAAGTTGGCTTGTGATGAAATGAGATGTAGATCGAGTGAGGAAGACGGGGCAGATGGGAAAGACATGGAGAAATGTAATGTTGAGTCATCAGCAGATGAGTGCATTTGGTTAGTTGTGGAAGAAAGAAGAAAGAAGATCATTGATTAAAAAGAAGGAAGAGTGTTGGGGACAGAACGGAAACCTAAGGTAACACCGCTGTTGATAGGGAAGGGGTCGATGTTGAACCATCACCATTATGGAGACAGAGCGGTCGGAGGGAAAAGCTCGATATGAGAGAGCAGAGTGAAGGAGGAAAGCCGAAAGAGGGAAACTTGGAATACAGACCCCGATGCCAAACTCTGTCAAAGGCTTTTTGAGATATCAAGGCCGACAACAAAGGATTCCCCAAAGTGTCTCAAAAAGAAGAGGCTCAGACATTCGTGATGTATGAAAGGATATCACCTGTAGATCTTGCCTTGGCGAAAGCCATTATTGGTGGTGAGGAATAGTAGACTGTAAAGATTCACTGATGCCTGGAGAAAATGGGAATTGAGAAGACATTCAAAGACTTTGGTAACAGTAGAAGTCAGAAGCAAATGGGACAGTAGTTAGAAGGGTTTGAACGATCACTCTTCTTTAAAAAAGGTTGTACTAAGGTATGTTTCCAGGTAAGAGGAAAAGTTTGGGTTTTAAACAAACCGAAACAACCGAGCAAGCACGGGTGCAAGTTCTGAAGCAACATTCCTTCAAGACACGGGGAGGAATGCCATCCTGCCCGTTGGCCTTGCTTCTGTCCAGAGAGAGAAGTATTTTTTGACTGCATGAAAAGAGATTATAAGGAGGGACATATGATTGGTAAGGGGAGCATCAGAGGGAGTGGAATGTTAGAGTCATCCAGTGTGGAGTTAGAGGAGAAAAGAGAAACAAAAAGAGTTGGCTTTATCGGTACGGAGAGACAGTACTAGTATCATCGGAACGGAAAAGCAAAGGAAAATAGAGCGATGTTCAAGTTGTTGGAGACACTTTTAGCTAAGGACCAGAAATATCTATTTGTGCGAGAAGATGAGAGGTTGTCACATTTCTTTTGAATAAGGAATGCCTCGCTTCACGAGTAACAAGTTTGTAATGATTTCTACAGATATGAAAGCCTGAATGCGAGTCGGAGGAAGAAGAGTTTTTCCTTGTCAGATATGCGGCATTCCTTGCAACGAATGGCCACAGAGCAGGAATTATTGAACCAAAAATTGGTCGGAGAGATAGACTTTGAAAGAGAAGGGGATATAAGCCTCCATTCCTGCAACAATAACCTCAGCTATACGTTCATCAGAGATAGAGGCATCGCCCGAGGAGAGACGTAGTTCCTGCAAACAAACAAACAGACAGGGGTGAAAACAGTAACCTCCGTCCATCTTCGATGGCGGAGGTTAAATATCAAGCGATATATTGTTTTTGGCCATATCAATGGTGAAGACTCACTTTAAAAATTAAATAATTCTCGTATGCAGATCTTTACCAAAATCAAATCAATTTGGCGTGGTCACACACCCAACCTGTCCACCAAGTTTCATCCAAATCCATCTGCAACTTTTTGAGATATCATGATAATATCTGCACATAGACAGACAAACAGACAGACAAGCCGGTAGGCGGCGATGGGTCGCCGAGCATGG
>CM068954.1:33268850-33280072 GCA_035128595.1 Eptatretus atami | reverse complement strand
ACTTATGGCCAGCATTATGCGGAACGTGTGAGTCAAATCGCTGGCATACGTCAAGCATGGAAAATTTGTCTAACAGCTCGGCATACTATGACGTATGCCAGCGTACTACGAAAAAAGCCAGCGTACTACGACGTGCTCTTAACGTATACAAACTTACCCATAACGTATTCAACGTGTGCCAGCGTTTTAGCCAAATTTTGCATACGTCAAGCATACGCTGGCTAAATCGTCAAGGTGTGACAGGGAATTTACTGTGTATATGCAAAGCTGCCATTTATTGGATGTGTCCAAGGGAGTAAAGCCAGTTTCAGTCCATCCATCCAGTGTCTGTGTTAACCGGAGTGGACATGACAATAATGTACAGTGCCTTCAGAAAGTATTCACACCCCTTGACTTTTTCACATTTTGTTGTGTTACAGCCTGAATTTAAAATTGATTCAATTGAGATTTTTTTTTGTCACTGGTTTACAGAAAATACCCCATCATGACAAAGTGGAATTTCCTTTTCAGAATTTTTTTACAAATTAATGAAAAATGAAAAGTTGAAATGCCTTGCATCAATAAGTATTCAACTCCATTTGCTATGACACTCCAAATTGAGATCAGGTTCATCCAATTTCCTTTGATCATCCTTGAGATGTCTCTACAACTTGATTGGAGTCCACCTGTGACCAATTCAATTACTTGGAAAGAAACACACCTTTCGATATAAGGTCCCACTGGTGACAGTGCATGTCAGAGCGGAAACTCCACCATGAAATCCAAGGAACTGTCCGTAGAACTCCGAGATAGAATTGTGAGGAGGCATAGATCTGGGGAAGAGCGTAAAACAATTTCTGGAGTGTTGAAAGTTCCCAAGAGCACAGTGATCTCCATCATTAGGAAATGTAAAGAATATGGAACTACCCAGACTCTTCCTAGAGCTGGCCGTCCGACCAAACAGAACAACCAGGCAAGAAGGACCTTGGTCATGGAGGTGACCAAGAACACAATGACCACTCTGGCAGAACTACAGAGATCCTTGGCTGAGATGGGAGAACCTGCTGGAAAAAAACAATCTGTGCATCACTTCACCATTCGAGGCTTCATGGGAGGGTGGCCAGATGTAAGCTACTCCTGAGAAAAAGGCCCATGACAGTATGCCAGGAGTTTGCAAAAAGTCATGTGAAAGACTGAGACCGTGAGGTAAAAGTTTCTGTTGACTGATGAGATGAAAATTGAACTATTTGACCTGAATGCAAAGCATTACGTCTGGTGGAAACCGAGCACAGCTCATCACACATTTAACACGATCTCTACCATGAAGTATGGTGGTGGCAGCATCAGACTATGGGGATGCTTTTCGGTGTCAGGGACTGGGAGACTTGTAAGGAAAGAGGGAACAATGAATGGAGCCCAATACAGGCAAATCGTTGAAGAGAACCTGCTTCAGAGTGCAAAAGCCCTCAGACTGTGGAGAAGGTTTATGTTCCAACACGACAATGATCCCAAGCATCCAGACAAAGCAACACTGAAATGGCTTCAGAACAAGAACGTAAAAGTCCTTGAGTGGCCCATCCAAAACACAGACTTGAATCCCATTGAGAAGCTGTGGAAAGACGAGAAGATTGCTGTTTACCGACGCTCCCCATCCAACTTGACAGTGCTTGAGCAAAACTGCACGGAAGAATGGGAGAAAATCCCCAAGTCCAGATGTGCAAAGGTTATACAAACGTACCCAAGAAGACTCGAAGCTGTAATCGCTGCCAAAGGTGCTTCAACAAAGTATTGACTCATGGAGCTGAATACTTATGTAAACAAGAAAAAGAGAAATCAGAGATTACAGAATCCTGTCAAGACTTGTTTCATGTGGTGTTTGTGTAGTTTTGTGCGGTGTATTTTGTGTGATGTTTGTGTACTGGTGTATTATGTAATTAATAATAGACATAACGAGAAATGCCACTTTATAATTGCTGGCAGTAATGACCTGGAAATAAGACATCCCACTTTTATGCAACCCCGCTTTGATCGGACACCTGACCCTGAGCTATGACGTTTATTATAATTAAATTGAATTCACAATGGGATTAAAATAAATTAAATTCAAATAAAATGGAAGACCAAATACTGGAGGTACAGTCCTGCATTGGAGGCATCAAAAGGAACCAGAACAAGCAAAAAGCAAAGATGAAGTCATCAGGAGGAACCTGGATAGAATTGGGGGCTTCAGATGCCACTCCTCTTCCCTCAAATCCAACCAGGCACAACTGAGCCTTATTAACAAAAACATACAAACACGAAAAAGAGCAATCAGAGATTGCAGACCCTCACCGGGACTTCTTTTGAGTGGTGTATTTAAAAAAAAAAGTTTACAGGGTTAATCCAATATGGCTGCCAAACCTTGTGACCAATAACATCATGATTTTTTTTTTTACGTGGACCATTTTATCCCGAGATGACCCTCAAAAATTTTCATACTGATTGGATGTGGTGTTATACAATTATGACGTCATAACGAAGGCCCCTATGACGTCATAAAAATCACACTCATTCCACATGAGGAGTACTTGCCATGTGCCAAGTTTCAATTTTTTCCTTGGTGTGGTTTCAGAGATACAGAGGTCCAAAGTTTTTCCATTTTTCGAATATGGCTGCCATACCACATAACCTATGACGTCACAACATTCATCACAACATTCTACATGAGTCGTTGCATCACTGGTGAAAATTTCGTCTAAATCCGACAAGCGGTTGCTGAGAAAAACACTCAAGTTCTGTGTGGACAAACAGACAGATAAATGGACTCAAATGCAATACCCTCTCCCCTGATGGGAGTAATTGGATATTTCTGTGTTTAATTTTTAATTGATTTGTAAGAATTTCCAAAAACATGTTTTCACTTTTGCCATTGTGCGTTATTTTGTGTCGATCGGTGGCAAAAAATTTCAATTTAATCCATTTTAAATTCAGGCTGTGACACAATAAAATATGACAAAAGTCGAGGGGTGTCAATACTTTGTATAGTCCAACTTTGTGTTGTACTATTTGACTTGAAGAGATTTGTACAGCGCAAAGTAAAATTGATGATAACCAAATAAATAATTTTATTTCTCTCTGGTTACCTTCTTTACCAGTGCAGGGTGTTGCAATTAATTATGGGAGACCTGAGCCAAGGGGTCGACTTGAGTGCCTCGCCAAGTGGCTGCCACTGTTGTGTATTTTGTCCACCATTGCTCGGCGAGGTATCATCAGGTAGCCGGTAGTTGTTCAAGATAGTGTTCCTTTGTGCCTCTGTCGTAAAGGAAAATAAGGCAACAGTCTAAGTACAATGTATAATTTCTGTAATTACACTAATTAGAGGTAATGTAATGAGTTAACTTTTCATGCAATCATACATCAATTGGGTTACGTCATAGTTTTGAAAGATGATATTCCTGTCGAAGACTGGGAGGACAGTCTAGACCAGGGGTCTCCAACCTTTTTGGGCGGAGGGCCACAAAACCAAAGTGGTGAGGGGCGGAGGGCCGCACCCAAACAAAGGACGCTAAATTCCGAAAAAAAACAATATATATGTAATTAATATGCGGAAATTTAAACAAAAATTGGTGCTGAATATATTTTTCTTGCCAACGAATATGATAAATGAATAATCGTGTTAAAATCACATGTGTCTAATATGAATCAAAATCATAATAAAAATTACAGAACGCTTTGATCATTGACCCTGACAAATTGGCAGTATCGCGGGCCGTATTGTTATGTAAACTTTATATGGCACCGCGGGCCGCATAAATCTGTCTAAGGGGCCGCATGTGGCCCGCGGGCCGCAGGTTGGAGACCCCTGGTCTAGACTCTAGAGGGATGCACACTCACCGCTGAACTGTCCAGCCCAGCTATAAACTGTCACTCTGGTGTTTCGCAGGCGGAGTGATGAGTCAATGTGTGTGCCTTCCCTTGGATGGACCTTAAACTGGGCGTTCCGTTTGCCGATACTAGTTGCTCGATCTTAAAGATCCCACGGTGTTCTTCACGAAGTGTAGGCGAGCTATCGCCGGCAACCTGAACAAATTACAAATTCCTACCCAGACTACTTTATTTTATTTCATTTTTCTTTAGACATGCTGTAGGCTCATGGAAGAGCTGTGATACAGAACAAAATCAGGGCACAACACAACGAAGGGAACAGCAGGAGAAAGGGGAAGCATCAACAGCAGGGTGGAGGGACAAAGTAGATGGTGATGGACAAACAAGGGATACAGGTAATGATGAGGGGTAAGGTGGACAATCTTCATAAAAAAATTTTTTGGGGTGGTTTAACGGGTGTAGAAAAGATCATGATTTTGGATGGGGGATGACTTTAGATGGTGGTGAACAGCTGTCTTGAAGACCTGGAGGGAATAATGAGATTGAAGAGAGTATGGAAGGTGGTTCCACAGGTGGGATAAAAGAGGAATAAATGAGTGGAAGTGTGATTCTGGATTTAGGCAGTTTCACCTGTAAGGAGTTGCTGGTGGATTACGTGCGTCCTGCAGATACCTGGGGGCGGGGACAAAGGACAAAGAGGGCAGTGGCTGCAAGAAATGAGGAGGAATAAGACAGAGAGACCACCGACCTGTCGGCGGTGGCGAAGTGTTAGGCCCATAGACTCAGCTTCATCGCGAGAGATTCCAATGGCATTGAAGAACTTTGTTTCCATGGCGCCAAGCTGAGCAAGATGTGAGGCAGGGGAGCCAGCACAAAGAAGACAGCAGTACTCCGAGCTATGGACGAAAGCTTTGTAGATGGATAGGAGCTCAGGTGTGCCAAGGATTGACTTTGCACGATGGAGGATGCCCAGTCGGCATCTGGCTTTGTAGGCAAATTTTGAAATGTGGTTTACTTCGTCGAATGCCAGGCTCAGTAAGCTGGTTTGGGAAAGACTTGGGCCAAAATCTTTCCCCAGCCGACCCCACGAGAGCTTTGGGAATAATTGTGGCCACTAAAGAAGAAGAATATTCACGTCATGGCATCAGGTGCCTCACAGCGGCCTACAACAAATTTAAAGTAGGCCACTTTGCCATGTAATTTTAAATGTAAGACACAGGGGGAAAGTGCTTGTGTAAAAGGTAAGTTGGTACACTCTGAGAAGAAAATACAGGTAGTAGTGGGGCAACTTAGCATAACAATTGTGCATTTTGTGAGGAAAGCACCAAATTTGGCACACTAGTAGCCTAACATATTATGAACAGATTTGGATATTGGGCCATCTCAAATTCAGCCGCTGATGGCTGTGGCAGCCATTTTCCACTGCCATCAAAAATTTTGAGATGGCCCAATATCCAAATCTGTTCATAATATGATAGGCCACTAGTGTGCCAAATTTGGTGCTTTCCTCACAAAACGCACAATTGTTATGCTATATTTAGCTAAGTTGCCCCACTATAGTGGACAAAAAAATGGAAACACAAATGTAAAGTCACTTGATAGGGTTTTGGGCCACCACGTGTGACTAGTATGGCTGGTATACACCGTGGCATAAAGTCTACCAGTGTCTGGAATTCTGCAGAAGGGATGCAGCACCATTCTTGAGAGAGAGAGAGAGAGAGAGATAGAGATAGAGATAGAGACAGAGATAGAGATTCAGACAGTCAATCAACTCCCACCTGCTTGACGAGGGTGGAAAATGCTCTCAGGCGTCGTTCCAGAATATCCCACAAATGCTCGATTGGGTTCAGATCTCGTGACTGAGAAGGCCATGACATATGGATAACATCAGTGTCATGCTCATCAAACCATTGGGCGACCACACGTGCTCTGTGGTTGGGGACATTGGAGGTCTTCTCTTGCAGCCAGGCTAACAATAATTACAGGCATCCAGGTCTGCGCAGCATTTCTATACATGACCCTAAGCATGCTGGGATGTCATTTGCTTAATTAACACATTATGGGCCACACCTGTGTGGAAGCCGTTGCTTGGAATCTCTCATTTGCCCAGGTGTTTCCACTCTTTTGTCCACTACCTGCATGTTAAAGCAAATGGGAGAAGATCATCTCAGTGGAATCGGGAAATGATGATGACAATTCGGATTTTACTAAATGTTGCTGGTGCAATGAATCTTGTTCCAAATCAGCAAGTGGAGGAGGCTATGAATGAATCTGCTGCTCCCCATATTCTGAACGGACCGACAAACCATAAGCCAGGTGTGAGGAAGAGGATGATTACTTTTAATTGGTGAATATTTCACATTTAACTGAATACATCTTAAAGTCAAAGTACCTCTGTCTCGTGGATGTTCCTATATTAGGCCCATATTGACACATTATTTCTGAATTTTGCTTGAAATTGTAACTGCATCTATTAACACGACGGTACTCATAGGCCTAGGAAGGACAAGATGGAAAGCCTGGTGTTGGTTTAGCGGTTATGATGGCCAGTTTAGGATCTTATATGGTCCTGAGTTTGACCTCCTGCACCATTGAATTAACACCAGGTGGGGTTCACTCAGCCTGTCATCCTTCTGAGTTTGGCGAAATGAGTACCAATGTATTAGTAACGGGCATTTCATCAGCGGTACAGTTGTGCCCTCAGCCAATGATGCTACCTGCAGCTGTGTGCTGCATATGAAGGAGGAGGAGGAGGCAGAGGAGGTCAAGATACAGTCCTTATGTACTAGGAGTAGTGACAACTTGCAATTTGACGCCATTTTGTTTCCATCGAATGTGGCACACCGAACCTGTGCACATTGTGTGTGAAGCGTAATTTGTACATTTCCTAATCAAGCTGTCTCTCTCTCCACCTCTCTCCACCTCTCTCCACCTCTCTCCACCTCTCTCCACCTCTCTCCACCTCTCTCCACCTCTCTCCATCTCTCTCCATCTCTCTCCATCTCTCTCTCTCTCTCTCCACCCAAAAGGAAGATTCTATTACTGAATGCTTTTTCTTCATTCTTCCAACTTGTCAGAATAAGTATACAATCAGATAGGATTGATTTAACCTTAAAACAAAGAGCAGAAACCGTGGGAAAATGAAGTGTAATGAGCGAGTAAAGGTTCTCACTGATGAGTGCCTAATTTGAGGCGGACAGAGTGTGTAAGAAGAAGAAACACACAAGTAGTGACAGAATGGAGAGCTTTGAAAGAATTGGAACAGGGAAAGTGAAAGAGAGAAATGGAGGCACACCATCCACAGAGGATGAGCATTAAAAAAGATAACAATTGTGAGTGAAAGAAAATATAAAGAGCTTGAGAAGATTGATTGATTGATTGTATGTTCTGCCTGAAGGCTGGTCCTTGGCTGCCTGGCAAGGGTGATACTGGGTGGTTTGCCATTGCCTTTCCATCAGTTAGTCTTTGCAGGAATTTGTAATTTGTTCAGTGTGCCGGCGATAGCTCGCCTCCACTTGACAAAGGACACCGTGAGATTTTCAACGTTCATCAACTAAATTGATAATATTTTACCAGATGATAGTTTAGGTTGACTTGTCGACGAAACACCTCATATAATGTGGATTATATATTTCAAAGAGATTTACGAGAAGGGTTTTCTAAAGTCATTAATTTATGGCCACTTTGATTGACCCAGGGATCAGGATAAGGTGTCGCACATATATATATATATATGGTTTTTAGGTCGTCGGTTGTAGACAGCAACCGCCCAGGGTGGTACAACCGTTCTGACTTAGGAGCGTTAAAGTGGTGCCCAAAACCATCTTACACTCTCCGTGTCAGGATTGCTGGTCTTACTTTCTGTCTCACTCAAACTAAAACTTCAGGGCTAGCTTTAATATCTCTTTCTTGCAAACAAACATCACACACTTTTCAAACAAACATCACACACTTTTGCACACGTCGAATACGTTATGGGTAAGTTTGTATACGTTAAGAGCACGCTGGCATACGTCGTAGTACGGTGGCATACGTCGTCATACGCCGAGTACGTCGAGAAATTTTCAGCATGTTGAAAATTTCTCGACGTACTCGGCGTATGACACACGTTCCGCATACGCTGGCATAAGTTGTAGGCACGTTACGCGATCGTTGACACACGTCGACATACGTTACTTGTAAGTTACTCATAAGTCGAAACACGTCGACGTAATGGTTAGGTCAGTGTTCAGACTCCCTGTTTTTTTTTTTATTTATTTATTTTAATTCGGCATGACGGTTGAGTATCCTTCTCAGCCCACCTTCAGTGGGCAATGTGTTGCGGCACATTCATGCAAATGGACTTTATAATTTTTGTCCTTTTTGAAATAGTTTATTGATCACAACATATCATACTGCAGGCGATCGCATTCGAAGCTTGCAACACACTGTTGTGACGGATATTGTGATGTTGTTTTCTGCTGACGCAAACGGCATCAATGGAAATAAAAACATGTTCATGAAATATTTCATCATACAGTATGTTGTTCTTATTGGTTTGTCTCCAGGCTGCAGTCAGTACCCATCTAGGCCCAGCTTCGAGGACATCAATAAGGATGCTAGGAAAAACTGGCACACCCGATTGGTCAATGCCATGACCAATCAACTAGTGAATAACGATGCTGGAAAAAATGGGCACACCCAATTGGTCAGTGTGGGACCATTGGATGAGTGAATATTGGTGACATAGCTACAACCACACAAGCTCTATTTATTATAGTAGATATGACACCCCCATGATTAACCCTAGATGGGACACTCAGCTTACTGATCAGAGGGACGACGCACTTTATGATATAATTTCCTGCCTGTGAAATACCACTCCGACATTTTATAGTTGGGTCGGGAATCAAACCGAGACTTCGGCAGCTCAAATGTGTATGCTGCATCTGCAATATAAGGGTGTGTGTGTGTGTGTGTGTGTGTGTGTGTGTACACGTACACACATACAATCCTTGACACTACTTTCTCACCAAACCCTCACTCCTCACCCTCACTTTTCATTCCTTAGAGCTGCTCACCAGCTTTACAGCACTAAATAGCTCCACTCACCAATAACTTCCACCAATCTCCTCCTTCCACCTCCTTCCCTGTCTATTGCAGCATGAAATAATTCCGCTGGTAACATTAGTATAAATTAAACAGAAGCAGATTTTTTTTTTCAAATGCAATGAGAAATAATGTTTTTGCTTTTTTTTGTTGCCCAAATGGAAGGACTTCCTGGGTCAAGGTAACTGCACGCTCGGCGAGCTGGTGAGCGCACCTGGAAGTCGGCTGCAGAAACCATTAGGGTGGGTACAATGAACTCTTCTCCACATAGCACTTAATCCTTGCTACCCTGCTGGGACTTGATATTTCATTTGTGTCTCAGTGTTCAGCAATGTTTTGCTGTCTCAGCCACAAAGCCTATCGAGCTGTAACTGGGACACATCCCTAGTCGGACCTTGCATTTCACCACCCTCATCCCACTATACCCAGCCTAGCTTTCAAAATCCTCCCACGTACAGCCTGCAGAACCTCTCTGTTTGGGATTCTTCTGATTTTTTTAATCATCGTTGTCTCTCGATGAAAATGGTTCACTGAGTTGTGCAAAAGCATGCGCGTTTCAACCATTTGGATGACATAGCAGGCAGCCGGGAAATGTCTATTAGAATCAAGTGAAGATGCATGTTTGTGGTGAGGTGTGCAAGGTTAGAAGAAGAGCTCTAAAGGGGTTAACATTTTACCAATAAAAAAAGGGATGTGCAATGGTCATGTAGAATTGCAAAAGCTTGCATCAACAATCTTCAGCAAGAAATATGGCAAAACCCCTTCAGCTTCTCTCCGTCCTCTCCTCTCCCACCACTTGTCAAGATCCTTCCTTTCCTATGCACTAACGTGTTTTGTCATCCAGAATGGAAGTTTGCAAGGCCTCACGGCTATTTGCTTCTCCATTCCCCTTACTCCTTCCTTACAGCAACAGGGAGGCTTTATGCATGTCTTATTAATTTTATTACCTTGCAGAAAAAAAAATCTGTAAATTTTAATAAGTTATTCAACTTCCCCCTGATAATGCTGAGAGCCATCCAAGCCTGGATGTGGATTCGTGAGATGCAGGTTCATTGCAAAGTATCAGACGTTCTCAGGGATTATGGTGAAGCAGGAATGAGTTTTAAAAAATACCAAAATTTGGAGGTTATTCATGACCGAATAAAAGTGAAGGATTGATTGGGATGTGAAGTTGAATTTTGACAACTCCTCCGCATTAAATAAATTTCATTACGAAACCTTGCTGCAGGTGTCTAATAATTAATTGTAGGTTCAGAGCTATGCAGATGCGCCGAGATGTTTAATTATTTAGATAAACACTCGTATAATAATCCAAGGCGATGAGAACTTCCAAGCACCAGAGATCCCACATCTCCAAGACAAGCATAACTCTTCATGTATGGTCACAAATTGGGCTCTAGATAGCGATGGAGTCCGATACATGTCCGATGCAACAGCGGAGCTGAGATGTACTCATTTGCTGGTGATGTCATTAGTTATATTCGAATAGGTTGAAAAAGATACAATTTGCAATTCCATCGAGGATTTATTGGAAGATAAATTTGACTGTTTGAAATGTTGTGATTTATTGTTTATCGATAGAGTGTAACGTGTAGAAGTTGCTTAAAATAGGGGGCTTCACATCAGTGGTGATAGAACAAAGAAGAGGCTTACTTAGTGTCACCAATTATACCATTGTCTCAAAATCTTTCTTTATAGGCTTAAAAGTGGAGAGGGTTGGCTTGGTAGTCGAGAGATTCAACATCCCTCTGATACTCGCCTCCGAGTTGTCTAGTCTCGGATTGAATCCCAACCCAGCTATATAAACTGTCACCCTGGTGTTTCTCAGGCACGGTGAGACATAGGTGTGTGCGTGCCATCCCTCAGATGGTCATTAAGCTGGGCATCTTCTCTGTCAGTATTAGTTGGTGGACATTAAAGATCCCATGGTGTATTTTGTGACATGTCGACGGGTTATCGCCAGTTTCCTGAACAAGTTCCAAATTACTGTCTAAAAAAGGTCTGGCCCACTTGGAGGTTCCTTGACATCGAGTTACATTACTTGCGATATTAGAGTGTGGTTGTTGTCTGGGCAACAGCTCCTTATACACAACAAACAAATTCACGGTCCCAGGTTGTTTCTATGCTGCATGTGAGGGGCAACCGTGATGATGATGATGATGATGATGATGATTGAAAGTGATCATCAGGTCATCATTTCCACCTTTTTCTAATGAATATCATAGATTTTTTTTTCAACTAAAAACTACGTCCCAATGCAACTTGCTAAATAAACCAAAATACACAAAGTG
>CM068954.1:33257703-33268840 GCA_035128595.1 Eptatretus atami | reverse complement strand
CCCCCCCCTACCTTTACTCTTATGTACAAATTCACAGCAGTTTGATAAGGCTCGGTAACTTTGAAACCTGTCCACAGCTTATTCGAGTAATCCATCATAGCAAAGCACTTAATTGCACTGCCCACAAGCTTCGGGGTTAACAGTTCAACTCAGAGCATTGTGTGTGTATATACTTACTGAAGAAACATGCTAAATGTTGTACAACACGCACGCATGCACGCACGCACGCACGCACACAAGTATACTGTTGCTCATGAAAATTTTAAAATGAATTCAAATGTTTGCACCTTTTAAATTCTCAAGCCACCTCTTTAGTTCTGTTAAGGAAAACCAACAGAGACCTAAAGTGTGTTCTCATTGTTACAGCATTAATGACCACAGGGCTTTAGATGCAGTATTACAGTGGTGTTCACTTTGCTTCATGGAATGTATTCCCTGGGAATATCCTGCATCTAAAATTAAATTTCTAAACATCATATAAAGCTCTGAACTTTAACTCTTCCTCCTGCACGATTACTTATAAATGGTGCACAAGCAAGTGACAGAACTCTGCAAATACATACAATATTGTTACTTTTGTAAAGGGGAGGAGGGGGGTAGATATATTACTTTAGTACAGATAGAAATGTTGAGAGTAGTATGGTCCGTGTTTGCGTATTTAGCCAATCTCAATGTAAATATGCAAGGAAATGTAGCTTAAGAATTGTCTTGCTTAAATGTGCACCATGTGGAGGGTGGTGCGTTGTAATATTTAATTAGGGTTTAAGGTTAAGGAATCATATGTGTATCCTCTTGTAATCCCCCTGGGTGAAGCATTAGTAAAGAGGAGTTTTGGAGGAAGGGCATCTCTGGAAAGAGGGAAGGTAGGAGCTTGGATTGCCTCATGAGGGGAGGAGTTTTGGATCCTTTCCGGGTTCTGTGGGTCATGAGTGAGTTGGGTTCAGCGCGAAGAAGGAGAGCAAGAATCGTTTCCTCGCCTGAGGAGACGTGTTCTGCGCTTGTCTCCCTGCTTCATCGTCCTGACTGCCTGCTCGTGTCCTCGTGTCCTGCATTCTCCTTATTTCTGCCTTTTCCCTGCCTGTGTGTTTCGTCATTCCTGGTTGCCTGTTTGTCGTCTTGCCCATTTGCTTTTTCGCCTGTTCATCATCCAGCCCATGTACTTCATCGCCTGTTCGCCGTGCCTGCTTCTACGTCTCCACAGTAGCTAAGGCCTCACCCGGGTTTCTCGTTTCCCTCCCCGTCTGTGAATAAGTATGATGTGAGGCCCAATAGATTTTATTATCTTGTATATAATTGTTTATTTATTGAGTTCAGTTCCCCCACCCTCAACCAGCCGTCATCCCCACCATCGTGATCACCATCCCCTGAAATTTGTTCAGGAATAAACCCCATTTTAAAAGAGTTAAGAGCCTCATGTGCTTCTGCGATTAGGGCCCTGTCACACCTTGACGTTTTAGCCAGCGTATGCCGACGTATGAAAAATTTGCCGAACCAAGCTGAAAAATCGAATCCTTTCCAGATCAGCAGAGTATGGCAAGGATGCTGTCTGCTTCTCAATGTGATCGAGTACTTGCAACACAGTCTGACATTGCCTGCAAAATGGAGAGAGGACTTTCCAGAATCAAAGGGAGACAGGAGGGAGAGGGGGGGGAGAGGGGAGGGGGAGAGAGGAGAGAGAGAGAGAGTGGGGGGAGAGAGAGAAGAGAGACAACAAAACAAACAAGAGAACGAACTTTTCAGAGGTAGTTTATATCGATGAGGAACAAGACTGCATCCAAGACTGCCTTCTGGAACTACAGTCTCCAATGAGAGAGGAGAGTGTCAATTGGTTGTAGAGGCTTTTAGGTGTACACATATCTACTATTACTACTTACCAGCAGGCCCAACCACCCGAAAGCTCTAGAGGCTTGTGATATGAGAGCAGCAGACCTTGTGCTTTGATCTCATCTTGGGACATTTCAATAATGTTGAGAGCGATAGATTCCACAGAATCCAGGAGAGGCAGATATGATGCTTGGGCCCCAGCTCATAGGGACAATCACTCAAAGAAAGCAGTACTCCATTGAGCTATGGACAGAGGCCTTATAGATTGAGAGTAGTTCTTTCTTTCTTTTTCAAGGAAAGACTTTGAATGATGGAGGATGTCCAGTCTGAGGCTGGCTTTGGAGGTCAGCTTTGCTTCATGGATGATCCAGGAGAAGTCAGGGCTGGAGGTGACACCGAGAAGTTCAAGGTACTTAATATATGCCAGTAACTTACCATGTAAATAGATAGGCTGTGGACATAGATAGAAAGGATTGGAGGAACATGTTCCATTTATCAGACCATATTGGGGA
Organism: Eptatretus atami; assembly: GCA_035128595.1. Lineage (NCBI taxonomy): Eukaryota > Metazoa > Chordata > Myxini > Myxiniformes > Myxinidae > Eptatretus > Eptatretus atami. Next base: position 33,266,504 of record CM068954.1, on the reverse strand, counting down.
AACTCTTGACACAACGAGCAAGGGAGTGATGAACAGATATATGTATATATATATATATAATATATATATATATATATATATATATATATAATATATAATATATATATATATATATATATATTAGGAATAGGAGGAAACACTGCACCAATAAATGTTTAATAAAGATAACGAGTTAGGATGGGAGATTATCTGAGGGTGGTGCACTATCTGTTTGAAGACCAGCTCAAGGGAAGAGTGGGACAGTGGAGTTTCTGGAAGCAGTTCCACAGATGGGAGAAGTGAGGAACAAAAGAGGTGAGTTGTGAGGTCAGCCTGGATTTTTGCACTTTCACAAAGAGTGGTTGCTGGAAGAAGATGTGCATCCTGAAGTTGTTTGGGTGGGTCAGAGGCCTGAGAGAGAGTAAAGGGATCTCTACTTGAGGACAGGTGGTGAAAGCAGGGAGCCCACCTGCAGCACCAACCCTCTGCACAGAGTGTGGTCCCAATGGATGGATGGATGGAATTCTAAACTAAATTGAATAATCATAAAAAAACATCATGGGTCAGGGTCAGGTGTCTGATCAAAGTGGGGTTGCATCAAAATGGGAGCTCTTGGTACCCGGTCATCACTGCCAGCAGTTATGAAGTGGCAGTTCTAATTATGTCTCTTATTATTGACGTAAAACACCAGTACACAAACACCACACAAAATACACCACCCAAGACAAGTTCTGGCAAGGGTTTGCAATCTCTAATTGCTCTTTTTCTTGTTTCTATTGAATTTCAGACTTTACACCATCACTGTATCCACAATAGGAGGCATGGTTTCACATATCCACGTTGATAGTCTTCCTTACAACTGCTACTAAAACATTAAGTTTTTCTTTTCTTTTTCCATAAAAACTGTCAGATGTAGTAGCCTTCGACAGCCCAAAGATTTATTTGCTTGCCATTTGCTATTTTTCACTATTGGAGGATTTGGAGCGAGTGCAGTGTTCCCTGCATGATTGCAAGAAATATGAGCAAAACTGTTTTCATTTAATTTATTTATTTTCATTTTCATTCGCATACAAAATCTATGGGCTCATGGAATAATTTGCTTTCCAGGCCTTATGTTCATGTACCACCCTCCGAGTTCGGTAGATGACAGACAATCATGGTGCAAGACGTCAACGAGTGACTATACACTCGGGAACCGTGCGTTTCATTTGATATAGGAGAGCAATATGGACGATCTAAATCGCCCACTGGCTTAGCAACGACTAAACATGGATTTCAAGTTTGGTGGTGACAGCACCGCATGCTTATTGATCCAGAAACAGGTGATCTTTAGATATAGATTTATATATTGCATAAATCAATCAATGATGAAAGGGACATTAGCTTTGGACGAATGTGTGCACAGGTACTAGGTGTGTATACATTGCTCAGATAGTTGAAGGATAAGTAATTGCTTGTCGTTGTTATTGCTATTTCAACAAACCTATTGCAATCATTGTCATAGATATATCTTTGCTTCACTCCTACGATGTTGAATTGTCAATTTGGATATCTTTACACATTCCCTGGGTTCTCATATTGCTAGCTCGGAAAAATTGCTGTGTCGCTTTCACTTTTTGTTTTTCCTCGTATCTCACCACAACCTGGATATCAGATAAATTGTATTTGAAAAAAGAAAGAAATTCTGCTGTAGGATTGAGAAATAGGATTGAGAGGACACTCTTTTAACAACAATACTTGTGACTTCTCACGGTTATAAGAATGGAAATCTTTTAACGATCCATTGTCCGATAGGATGATGTAGAGGCAGCGCACTTCAATTTGAGCTTTGTAGTCTGGGTTCGATTCCAGACCCGACTGTTGAATTGGATTGATATGGCCGGTGTAGATGTATAGAACCAGGCTTGATGGGTTTGAATGGCCGTCTCCAGCGTCCAAGTTCCTTGTGTATCCTTGTGTATCCTTGTGGCACCGCGGTGCTTCACAGGCAGGGCATTGTGTTAATGAGTGTGCCTTCCCTCGAATGTAGCTTAAGCAGGGGACTTGTCTGTTAGCATTATCTGGTGAGTGTTATAGATCCCCCTGATGTCTTTTGCAAGGAGTAGGCAAGTTATCACTGGAACACTGGGCAAATTACACATTCCTACTTTTCATTTGCAGTACCACTGCATCAGTGGTTTACCTGCACCTCAATAATGATGCACCCAGCGGGCTGAATTAGTATTTTAAATCCTGGTCCAATATGCATTCACTTACAATGATAACTCCTCTTCATTATGTTTTTTTCTTTTGTGTTTTTTTCTACATTATCGAGGGTTATGGAAGAATAAGGTGATGGAGGGTATGAATTGACAGTGAGTCAATCGACGTGAAACTTCACATTGTCATCTATTAGATTTTTATTGTCATCTATTAGATAAATATTTTAAATTTCAACTTGAGAGACGCATGGTCTGGCAGGCAGAATTATTTAATTATTTGATTGCGTTGTTTTTTTTTTGTTCAGGCTCACTTGGCTGTGCCTGGATGGGTTTGAGGGTAGAGGAGTAGCAGATGAAATGCAAATCCTATCCAGGTTCCTCCTGATGTTCATCTTTCTTTTTGTTTTTTGGGTTCCTTCTGGTTACTCCGTTGCAGGACTGTACCTATTTGGTCTCCATTTGATTTGAATTGAATTATTTTTAATCCAATTTAAATTCTTTATGATTATGGTGGTGGGCTTGGGATTCTAAGATCCTGAATTCAAATCCCACTGGCAGTTGAATAATACCAGGTGTGGTTGAATCTGCCTGTCATCCTTCCACGGTCGGCAAAATGAGTGCCAGCTTGCTGGTATCCTGTGTCGGAGTGGCGACCTGTTCAGGATTGTGTCCAATAGCCCAGGAAGACTATTTATCCAAGTGCCTCTCTGGAGTCGGGGCAAATTACGCACACCATCGTCTGATATTGTAATGATCCTCCAGCATAGTTTTCTGTAGATGGTCGAAAAATGAGTGCCATTTCTCATTTTCACACTCATTCAAATCATCATTTGTTGCTTAGCGAATCAAAAGTTGGATTTGTCTATAAAAGTGACATCCTCCAGCTTTGTTCATCATCCTTCTGTCTGATACTCATTCCTTCTTGTTGATCCAGCTACCTTCTCTTAGCAGTGGCTTTTGAGTCGCTACCCGATCAATGAGGGACCTCCGTACCGTCGTGATAACTTATTGAGGTAATTCCTATGCCAGTCTTCAACAAGACCTTTGCTGGTTATCAATATACCCTGAGCTGCTGAACATAATTATCCTCGCCGAAGGAGAGGGCATTGCATTTGGATCCGTTTGTTTGTTTGTCTGTTTGTTTGTTTGTTTGTCCACACAGAACTTTTGTGTTTTTCACCGCAACCACTTGTCAGATTGAGAGGAAATTTTCAACGTTGTTGCGAATACTGACTTAGAATGTTTTAATGATAATTATGACATCATAGGTCACGTGGTGTGGCAGCCATGTTGGAAATATGGAAAAACTTTGGACCTCTTTATCTCTGAAACCACACCAAGGAAAATATTGAAACTTGGCATATGGCAAGTACTCTTCATGGGGAATGTGTGATTTTTATATATATTTTTTTATGACATCACAGGTACCTTCGTTATGACTCCTAATTGCATATGTAGAACGCTACGCCCGATTAGTTTGAAAAATTTTGTGGGTCATCTAGGGATAAAAATGGTTCGCAAAGTTTTTTCATGACGTCTTCGGTCACGTAATTCGGCACGCATGTTCCTTTTTTTTTTTAAATCCTTCAAAAATCTTCTTCTCCGAAATGGCGAAACAGATCGAGGCGAAACGTTACACATATGCCTGCCTATCCATGAGGAAAAAAAGGTTCACACGTATGACATCATAGGTCACATGGTTTGGCAGCCATATTGGATTTACCCCAAAAAAACATATAAAAACCTTCTCCAGAACGGCTGCAAAGATCAAGGGGAAACTCCATACAAATGTTCCCCAAGGCATGCGGGTACAAGATTGTTAAATATTTGGTAAGTCACATGGTTTGGCAGCCATATTGGATTTAAGAAAAATATTAAATTATGTTTTCTCTGGAACTGCTTAATGCCCCCCCCCCCATCTCTTCCTGCCTCTAATTATGGAATACAACTGCAGAAGGTACGGCAACTCGAGAACCTGATTCTTTATACCCATCCCTGATCTTTCTGCTCACTGCTTTTAGTGTATTTCTTTGAGTGTGTGTGTGTGTTGTGTGTGGTGTGTGTGTGTGTTGTGTGTGTGTGTGTGTGTGTTTGTGATTAAATTGTTTGTCTATAAGTTTATAAATTACCTCCCTATTCAGGTTGTACATTGTTATTGTTAAGAACTATGAAGAGTTTGCTGTTATTTGCCATACCATGATGGATCGCAATCTGGCTCTTAACGTATACAAAACTTACCCATAACGTATTCGACGTGTGCCAGCGTTTTAGATAAATTTTTCATCCGTCGGCATACGCTGGCTAAAACGTCAAGGTGTGACAGAGCCTTTAGGGGTCTAAAGGGTACATTCCAATAGTAGTTAGGGTCTAAACAGCCTAAATGTTCTAATGGGTTTAAAGGGTCTAAAAGGGTATTAATGTGTCTAAAGGGGTGTAAAGGATGTAAATGTCTAAAAGGGTCTAAAGGTCTAAAGGGTCAAGGGATCTAAGCATTCTGATGGGTCTAGAGCGTCTAAACTCTAAAGTGTCTTGAGGGGTCTTAATTGTCTTAAAGGTCTATGGGGTTTAAAGGTCCAAAGGGTACATTCTAATATTAGTTGGGGGTCTAAAGGGTCTATCAGGTTTTAAAGGGTCTAAAGTGTGGAAAGAATCTTAAAAGAACTACGAGGGACTAAAAAAGGACTAAAAGGACTGTCCCCTCCCCACCCTGACTCTCTGTCCTATCTTCCCCTTTTCTCTCCCATTCTTCAAAGCAAGAGGGTATTAATAACATTAAGAGGTTAAAAAATTAATTAAGAGGTTGAATTAAATTATGATTAAGATCAAATTAAATTTATAGGTTAAAATTAAATAACTACAAAACATCATTTTTTATAAATTTCACAATCTCTGTGAGATGACGGAATCTCAATCTCACGATATGTGATGGATACACAAATATGGATTGCATTTTGAGCTAATTAGCTAATTATCTCACCACCTTGATGGAAAAAAAGGGTTCCATTAGTTTTTGTGCATTGATGTCATGAATCATAATGCCGAGTCTAACCGCCTCCGAGGAGTAAGAAAAAAAGCTAAAAATTGTTAATGAAACCACTGACTGACCAACAGAAGGATGGAAGGACAGATGGACTGACTGAAGGACATCATAATGGCTTTAACAGCTCATCTCGACTTCCTCGTAGACGAGTTTAAAATGGGTTGAAGTTGTAGAAGTGAACTGAAACAGGAATAAAAGTAATGGGTGCTGACGTTATCTTTAAAATAATCAATCTGCTTTTAACATCTCTATATGATAGCTTAGAGGTAACGTACTGATGTTTGTGTTGTGTCGTGTGGGTTTGATTCCAGATAGAGTAGGGAACCCACCACACGTAGGTCGGACACTGCGTCATATCGAGTAATCCCATTCAGTGGATGTGATCACTGAACTTTCCTGTGGACATAAAATCTCCCACAATGTCTTTTGAAAAGAGCAGGCCAGTGTATGAATACCGTGAGAAAGTTTCAAATGTTTGCATGATGTACGGGGGAGCAAATTGCATCATCAGCAAAGCTGTGCCATAGTAACGATTCAGTCATTCAATCAAATTCAAAATGATCCCAATGGAATGTTTGCATTTGATAAATAAATACATCTCACTCCACTCCTTTTGCTTTTGTTGTCCACATCTAACAGGAACCTTCTTGACATGGACACATTTTCCAAGTCAGACCCAAGTATGTTGCATGTTGTATGTTGCTATAACTGTTGTTGTTATCCATTCATTTACGCTACCTTACATCTTCCCTTTCCTGTGCCTCCTTAACTCGTTCTTCACTACTCCTCCATCTTCTCAGTTTGCGTGATGTACTTAGAAGACACACACACCCATGAATGGACGGAGGTAAGTTTTACAAACCTGGTTGGTTTGCTGTTCTTTTCATTTGGCATCCTTACACCTACCGTCGCTTTTGTCACAACACTCGCTGGTGTTCTCTCCTTTTTGTTTAGTATGGACGCACGGAAGTCATCGACAACACTTTGAACCCTGACTTTGTGAGGAAGTTTGTCACCGACTACCTATTTGAGGAGCGCCAAGTGCTACGCTTTGACTTGTAAGAAATTGAAATGTACATTTTGCATTCAACAGTTAATATGCAGCATTCGTCAAAGCAGTTGAACCGACACGGATTGGTTGTAAACAAACTTTATTCCATCTTTAGTTTGTATCTCACCAGAAAAGAGCAAAAAAACTTTCAGGTTCCACCTTAATAACAGGATCAGTTGAAAATCAAACATTTATTTTACCCTGATTGACTGACGAGGAATTATAGACAAAAAAAATCTTATAAATGACTTGTACTTTATTGTAGTGAAGTTTTGTATCTAGTTCTCCACCTCTCTGTAGACCTGCCCATATGCAGCAATCGGAGTGAGTATTTGACGATTTGTGTAACGTGATCTTCCATGATCCCATCTTGCAGGTTTGATGTGGATTCGCACAGCTCCAACTTGGCCAAACATGTAAGTTATTGATGTTTTTTTTTACAATTTCCATCATGTATCCCCATTGAGAACTGACATCATCCACAAATCCTTCATAGTTGACCATTTACTCCAGTACTAACAACTCTGATACAAACATTTAATCTTGACAAAGGAAAGTTGTCATATTACACTCACTACGACATCTACAATCGACACATCCCAGTTGTATTCCGAAACTGGCCATAGACTAGCAGCGGGATGGCCAACTTCATGCCGTTATTGTTATTATTAGTGTAGCATGTTGACCAATTCAGGTCATTGTCTATCAGAGAACAATGAAAGCAACTCACTGTTAGCATCTTGCTGCTGATGAAGCCTTTGCATCAAATTTATCGGCCATCCCAGGCAAGACCATTCTAATAGTAGTACTATATTAACTATAAAGTACTATAAAGTAATACATATATCATTGTATTACTTTGGTATATTTTGTCGTTGTACAAGAGTAACTGAAAAGTACCCTACTATAGTTGTAGCAGTACAATTGTATGCCACTAGTTATTGTTGGAACCTGCTATTCACAGGGGATATGTTCCTGGAAAATGCCGTGAATAGTGAATCCGCGAATAGCAGGGCATTGTTTCAATGGAAAAAGGAGGGTTAGGTTCCCAGCGGTTTGTGATTCATGAGGCAAAATCAAAAGTCCTGTGAAAAACTGCGAAAAACTGAATACGCCCATAAAAAAATCGTGAAAATGTGAAAAAAAACTGAGAGAGAATATGCCCAAAAAAGCCATGAAAACATGAAAAAACCATGAATACCCCCACGAAAAACCATGAAAATGTGAAAAAACCACAGATATGCGAAGTACAGGGGCGTGAATGTCGAAACAGGTCACATTTTATAAATCGCGAATACGCGGGGGTCCTCAAATCACTAATCCGCGAATAGTGGGGTCCTGGTAAATTGGAATTTTTTTTACTTGGACTTCATTTGTACTTTAACTATAGTATACTGTACTCTTCGTAAAATGACAACACACTTCACCTAACTACAACACAACTACTGATCACCACAGTATGACTGTAGTTATACTTTAGTTAACTACAGTGCCATGGTAGTCTTTCTTCACTTCACTACAGTATTTCTACCACCTAAAACCTACCCTGGCACACCCCCAGTACAATCACCATTTTTCAACTCATTCGTTCCAGCGGTTTAGAAATGCATACCACTATTAATTTGTAATTGGTCACTGCCTTTGACTCCAATACAATTTTTATTACAGACCCTAGGCACCAAAAAGCTGCATATATCAAACAAAAAATTTCAAATCGAGTGCCTCACCACTATTGAAGTAATTAAATTGCACCATATGTGGCAATAAATGTGAATTATTGCTCCCAGCTTGCCAGCTCATTGACAGAAGATGCCATTTGCGTTTTTGCCAGCTCCATCCCTATCCATCTCGAATTCCATGCGGGCACGGATAACTTGCTAGTACAAGTCAAACCACAAACAAACAAACCCACAAGCAGAATTATATACGCTGTAGTATGATACTATAGTTAATGTATTCCTTCTTACTGCAGTAACTACAAATATTGTACACCATAGTGCAACTATAGTTAATCAAGTATTACTGCAGTTAACTATAGTTAATGCAAAGTTACTATGATCCTACTACTGTGTATCTCTTGCCTGAGATTCTGTAGCTCCCAATCTATCCACACTATTAGATGACCTCCAACTTGAACCATCCCGGTATGCACATAATTAATAGTGCAGATTGGCTGTGACTGCCATTTCATATTCACTCGAGGCAATATCGCAGCGCCACCTAATTTAGGCACGATAAACCCGATGTATTGAAAAGACCACAGGTAACTATCCACACATTGGGTGTGAAACCCCTTCCCAAAAGAGAGAGATAAATTTCGGGTACGGTAAACATTACCTCAACTGTTTTCGACTTATGAGTAACTTACAAGTGACGTGTGTCAACGATCGCATAACGTGCCTACAACTTATGGCCCAGCATATGCGGAACGTGTGAGTCATACGCTGGCATACGTCGAAAAACTTTTGAGCATGCTTAAAATTTGTCGACGAGCTCGCATACTACGACGTATGCCAGCGTGCTTCAGCGT
>CM068954.1:33244381-33255774 GCA_035128595.1 Eptatretus atami | reverse complement strand
AGTAAGGAAACAGTATAAAATTATACTTGAAACCACAAACTTGTGTAAGCAGCTTAAAACCGTGTCCCTCCTGACTTATGACTCACCCTTAGCATGTGTCGAGAGCGAGAATACTAGGTACCACAAAAGGGGAATTGCTTGTCTTTAACCACTGGCTATAAATCTACAAAATAGATTGTGTGTGTGTGGTGTGTGTGTTGTGTGTGTGTGGGTGTGTGGTGTGTGTGTGTGTGTGTGTGTGTGAGGGATTTTTGTGTATTAATTACGTACTACTGTACTTTTGACCCTTTAGACTGCGAATCCTTCAACCTTTGAAGACGCCTTTAAGGCCCCAAGACGCATTAAGACCACCAAGACCCCAAAAGACCTTTAATTATTATTATTATTATTATTATTATTATTATTATGAGGGTTTCAAGGTTTCCAGGCTGGGAAACCAATTGTTTTTGTTCAGCCTCGCAAAATGCCAAGGTCATGAAGACCAATGAAAATTTTTTTTCAAATGGAACCAACGGACCACTAGTTTTTAAATGTTTGTTTGTTAATCGGCCTGCTTATACTTATAGTGTTCCCTATCTGAACCCTTGGTCTGATGAAGAGAACCCAGGTTACATCCATTGTTGCTAGCTTGCTACATGTATCTGTCCATTGCTACTAGATGGGACAGTACAAGCTCCACATGAGCCTCAGGCCATTGTAAAATGAATAGTCCCAAGTGGGAATCAACGTTTGTCTCCCGATGGAGGATGGTCATGTTGGGGTGCATTCTGTGATACCAGTTGATTTTCATTTGATTTGATGGGAAGTTAGAATGCTATGGGCTGAAAGGCCTGATAAACACAATTGTATTCGCACAGTGAAAAATGTGTCGGATGAGCGGGTCCAAATTAATTGATGAAAAACGTTCCATTAGTTTTGTCCAGAGAAATGATCCATAAACCCTTTTAATCCTAAAGGGGTGTAAAAGTGTCTAATAATCTAAACTGATCTAAAGGGTGAAGGGTCAAAACACAATACAGTGTAAGCGTCTAAAGGTGTCTAAAGTTGTGAGGGGGTCTTAAAAGGTCTTTAAAAGGACTAAAAATGTCTTAAATGGTTCTACAGGTCGAAGGGGTCGAAAGGGTGTAAAGGTCTACAGGGGTTAAAGGATCATTCAAGAAGGTAAAAGGGTATATGATCTAAGGGCCCTGTCACACCTTGACGTTTTAGCCAGCGTTATGGCAACGTATCAAAATGTATGTAAAACGCTGGCATACGCTGAACTATGAGTTTTTTTTTTTCAGTTTTGGGCGTATTCAAACGAGTTGGACGTATCATAACGTATTAGTAACGTACACAGAACGTTTCGAATAACTTATAGATAACTTATACCAACGAATGCTTAGCGTGTTGTCGGCGTTCACAGCTTATGCCCAACCCGATAGTCTAAACTTATGCATAGCGCGCGGCAGCGTATCGCCGACGATCACGTGGCGTAGCCTATTAAAAGGCTGCCGCTCAACGATTTAAATCATAACCGCACTAGAATCGAAGTGCACATCACCGTCATGCCGAATAAAAAAAAAACCAAAAAAAAAAAACCATGGAGACTGGAACACTGACGGGTTCCTCCTGTGAACCCCATTTTTATATACCAATCAAGCCTAAACGCTTGCCAATACGCCATTATACGGTAGCTGTAAGTTAGAAACATGTTCAGTAAGTTCTTGGTCATCCGGAAGACGTCAAATACGTCTACATACGTCAATATGCGTTGGAGAATACGTTACACATAGGTTCTAAGCACGTTACCATAGGTTAGAAATAAATTTCGGGTACGGTAAACATTACCTCAACTGTTTCGACTTATGAGTAACTTACAAGTGACGTGTGTCAACGATCGCATAACGTGCCTACAACTTATGGCCAGCATATGCGCGAACGTGTGAGTCATACGCTGGCATACGTCGAAAAATTTTGAGCATGCTTAAAATTTGTCGACGAGCTCGGCGTACTACAACGTATGCCAGCGTGCTTCAGCGTCTCTTAACGTATACAAAACTTACCCATAACGTATTCGACGTGTGCCAGCGTTTTAGATAAATTTTTCATCGCAGTCGGCATACGCTGGCTAAAACGTCAAGGTGTGACAGAGCCTTTAGGGGTCTAAAGGGTACATTCCAATAGTAGTTAGGGTCTAAACAGCCTAAATGTTCTAATGGGTTAAAGGGTCTAAAGGGTATTAATGTTCTAAAAGGGGTGTAAAGGATGTAAATGTCTAAAAGGGTCTAAAGGTCTAAAGGGTCAAGGGATCTAAGCATTCTGAGGTCTAGAGCGTCTAAACTCTAAAGTGTCTTGAGGGGTCTTAATTGTCTTAAAGGTCTATGGGGTTTAAAGGTCCAAAGGGTAATTCTAATATTATTGTTGGGGGTCTAAAGGGTCTATCAGGTTTTAAAGGGTCTAAAGTGTGGAAAGAATCTTAAAGGAACTACGAGGGACTAAAAAAGGACTAAAAGGACTGTCCCCTCCCCACCCTGACTCTCTGTCCTATCTTCCCTTTCTCTCCCATTCTTCAAAGCAAGGGTATTAATAACATTAAGAGGTTAAAAAATTAATTAAGAGGTTGAATTAAATTATGATTAAGATCAAATTAAATATAGTGTTAAAATTAAATAACTACAAAACATCATTTTTTAAATTTACAATCTCTGTGAGATGCCGGAATCTCAATCTCACGATATGTGATGGATACACAAATATGGATTGCATTTTGAGCTAATTAGCTAATTATCTCACCACCTTGGATTGAGCGAAAAAAAGGTTTACCTTACGTTTTTGTGCATTTGATGTCATGAATCATAATGCCCGATCTTAACGCCTCCGAGAGATAAGAAAAAAAAGCTAAAAATGTTAATGAAACCCACTGACGGACCAAGAAGATGGAAGGAAGATGGAAGCTGACTGAAGGACATATAAGCGTTATAACAGCTCACTCGACTTTCTCGTAGATCGAGGTTTAAAATGGCCGTGAAGTTGTAGATAACCAGAAGTAATAATAAAATATTACAATAATAAGAGTAATACATAATGACAGGAGTAATAATAAAATATTACATTAATAAGAGTAATACATAATGACAGGAGTAATAATATAATTACAGTAATACAAGCCTGGTGTTGGCTTGGTGGTTAAGATTGCTGGCTTGGGACTTTAGGGTCCTGACTTTGAGCCCCTTTTCATCATTGAATTAACACCAGGTGGGGTTGACTCAGCCGGTCATCCTTCCGAGGTCGGTGAAATGAGTACCAGTGTACTCGGGTAATAACTATTCAGGGTAACCTGTGTCGGGGTGGCGACCCGTCCAAGACTGTACTCCTTGCCAAGGAAACTGTCTCGGCATCCCTATGTGCCTTTATGGCATGAAAGGAATGGTATTATTATTATTATCATACAGTAATACAACAATTACAATACCTCCTTAGACATTGAGTGCATCTAAAGTCCTCTTGCATCTGTTCCATCTGTTTGTGTTTCTCCTCTCGTGGTATCACACCACCGCTACCAGCCTCTCTTCCACTGCAAATTAATGGACTGGAGTCTGCCATCTTGGTTTAATGTATAATTTGTGTTATCTGAAAAAATTTTATAAAACATAAAACAGGAGAAATAAATAATAAAAAACGTAATACGAGATATAAATATGCAAGGTATACATAATGAACAGAGTAATTAATAAATATTACAATAAATAGATATACAAATAACGGAAAAGTAATATAAAATGTATTACAAATAAGAGTAATACATAATAACAGAGAGTAATAAATAAAATATTACAAGAATAAGAGTAATATGAATAAAAACAGTAAAGTTAATAATAAAATATACAATGATAAGAGTAATACAGATAACAAAGTAATAATAAAATATTACAAGAATAAGAGTAAATGTAATAACAGAAAGTAATAATAAAATATTACAATGATAAGAGTAATACCAGAAAACAGGAGTAAATAAAAATATTACAATAATAAGCAGTAATACAGAATAACAGGAAGTAATAATAAAATATTACAATAATAAGAGTAATACGTAAATAACAGAGTATAATAAAATATTACAATAATATAGAGTAATACGTGCATAACAGGAGTAATAATAAAATATTACAATAATAAGAGTAATACAGAGAATAACAGGAGTAAATAATAAAATATTTAACAATAATTAAGATAATACAGAATAACAGAAGAATAATAAAATATAAAATAACAAGAATAATAACAGAAAAACAGCATAATAATAAATATTTACAAATAATAAGAGTAATACATAATAACAGAGAAGAATAATAAATATTACAATAATAAGAGTAATACATAATAACAGGAAGTATATAAAATATTTACAATAAAAGAGTAATACATATAAAAGATCCAAAACCCACCTCCCTAACCATTAAGCCAACACCAGGCATGATATAGCCAGAGTTTGTCTGGTAAGGTTGGCTACTTGAGAAGGAAATGTTGTTTTGAGATGATTGGAAGATTTCACCATTAATCATCTGGATAAGTTTTTGTTCATGGCACCTTGATCTCGGTAAGCCTTTCCTTGCCAAATGACAGGGTGCATTGACAAAGGGAGGAATGTAACATTTATTGTCAATTTAAATTATTAACTCGTTTATTTTTGCTCATGATTAAATATGGTTGCACTAATAAAAGTTTTGTAAACAACACGAAGGGAGAGAGAGGATTCATGTAGAGAAGTGGAGATGGAGAATGAGACATATGTACAGGGTGAGCCATAAGTCTCAGTAATAATAACATATTACAATAATAACAGTCATACATAACAGGAGTAATAATAAAAAAATTACAATAATAAGAGTAATACGTAATAACAGAAGTAATAATAAAATATGACAATAATAAGAGTAAGCAGGAGATGAGAGAGAGAGAGAGAGAGAGAGAGAGAGAGAGAGAGAGAGAGAGAGAGAGAGAGAGAGAGGGTGAGAGAGAGAGAGAGAATTGGGACCATACTCTTACAGACGTTGGTGCTGCTTAACAGTCTCTTGGCTATTGGGCACAATCCTGGACGGGTCCCCACTCCGACCACAGTATACCAGCAATGCTGTCACTCTTTTGCCGCCTCTGGAAGAATGACAGGGCCGAGCTAACCACAATCTGGTATTATTCACACAGCTGATGAAGGTTATTTCAACATCAGGACCCAACCGGCACCGACACCGGCACCGGCACCGGCACCCTCACCGGCACCGGCACCTTCACCTTCACCTTCACCTTCAACTTCACCTTCACCTCCTTTTAAACTGCAAAATCTTGAACAATTAAACAATTGTTTAATCTCTTGAACAGATTCAATGAATGACTTGTATGTTTTTCGGCCAAATAATCGATTTTCGACTTACATGTGCAAATTAAATTTGAAAAAGGCGTTTAGGGTCAATCCTCATATTACGTACACACAAATTGGGAGTGGGGTGAGGATGGTGATTGTTGGATTCCAAAAAAAAAAATTGGGACAATATAGGACTACAGAAGTTCAGAATAAAGATGTCTGTTTGTGGTGTGTGGTGTGTGGTGTGTGATGATGTGCGTGATCGTGTGATCCGTACGTACACTGCAGGGACGGTGCTTTGAGGCAGGTAAGGCTTCCGAGAGGTGTGAGATAGGGAGGAGATCAGGATTGTGGTGGGAGTGGGCGGGTAGGGGAGGAAGGGTGCAAGAGCAAGATGAGGGAGGAGAACAGGATCGAGATGTTGAGATGGTGAGATAGAGGGTGGTGGGGTATCGTAAAGGGAGGGAGTGAGTGTATCTGTGTGTGTGGTCTTCCCCTCCGTTTTCTCTCGTTTTCCCAAAGCCAACTGGACCCCGCAATTGCTGCCTGTGTAAGCATCGTTTGTGTGAGATCCTGTCGGACTCCATTCTATCATTACAACCCCACCCCCACAGGTGTTTCTCAGCTGATTTTCTCTGTACCCTCCCGATTTTGTGTTCAGTTCACTTTGTCCTGTACCAGTTGCCTTGCAGGTTCTCTCTCGAATGAATTGTAATTCGGTACGTACAATGGTTTTGGTTCGAAGACGGATTTGCTGTTCAGGTCTACCTGCGCACCCCGTTTTCCACCTGTATATCCATATCCTCCATGATGACTCTCTTAATTATCTCGTCTTCTTCTCTCTCGACCTCCCCCTTGCCCCCCTGCAGCCCCAATGGAGGATGATGAAAGTTTGGATGGTTCCGAAACTTTATTGCCCCTGCCGGGGGTTCCAGCCACGAAGGTTGAGATCACCGTGTCATGCAGGTAACGAGTACCTTGAGTAAAAATCAACCTGATCTATGGCTTTCACACGCGGCTCCGTTTTGCTGACTCATTTGCTTCTCATAAACACACACACACACCTGTTTGAAATATAACTGAAAAAGAAAAAAAAAACGTTTTCGGATTATTTACCTGCCTCCGACGGTTGGGTTGTCCGTTCATAGTCACTGTCTTCCATATAATTCGTCGATTTTATGTTTATCAATCCCCTGTAACAACTCTGAATCCAATATAACCATGCTTTAATTTCAATGAATAAAGCCTGGTGTTGGTTTAGTGGTTAGGGTGGTGGGCTTGGGATCCAAGGGTCCTGAGTTCAAATCCTGCTCTGCTGTTGAATTAATACCAGGTGGGGTTGAATCAGCCTGTCATCCTTCTGAGGTTGGTGAAACGAGTACCAGTGTGCTGGTAGAGGGGCACAGAATCAGTGGCACAGCTGTGCTCCAAGAAATGAAAGCTACTTGGCAGCCAAAGCTTCCATGTGCAAGAACATAACAGTTATGATGAATAAATATTGTTCATTGATATATGTTCAATACTTTCATCTTCTGCACACCTATAGGTTCCACAGGTAGCCATGAATGATGCTGGGCAGAATCTGACTACCTGTGTTGGTCCAGCTGGTAAGGTGTTGCGGCACCCCCAACGAAACGGCACCGCACCACCGCAACCGGCAACCGGCACCTCTCACCGGCACCGGCACCCCGGCACCGGCACCGCGACACACCTCGAACCCACACCGGCACCCTCACCGGCACCGGCACCGCAACCGACAACCGGCACCGCGCACGCGCACGACCGACACCGCAACCGGCACCGGCACCGGCAACCGACACCCGACAACGACGACCGCACCGACACCGCACCGCACCGGCACCGGCACCGCACCGACACCGGCACTGACACCGCACCGACACCACCGACCCGACACCGAGCACGCGACACCGGCACCCGGCACCGACACCGCACCGACACCGGAACCGACACGGCACCACAGCACCCGCACCCTCACCGGCACCGGCACCGCACCGGCACCCTCACCGGCACGGACGCACCCTGCACCGCACCGCACCGGCACCGCACCGACACCGCACCGACCGGCACCGACACCGGCACCTCACCGCCCGCACCCGGCACCGGCAACCGGCACCGACACCGGCACCCTCACCGGCACCGCACCGGCACCCACCCTCACCGGCACCGGCACCCTCACCGGCACCGCACCGCACCCTCACCAGCACCCCCACCGGCACCGACGACACGACCGACACCGGCACCGCACCGGACACCGACACCGACACACCCGCCCGACACGTACAACAAGGTTTTGGTGTTGCTTCCAATTCCAGATCAGCCATTACAGGTGAGGTATTTTGGACCGCACCTCATTTAAAGAAAAGTCAGTGAGATCACTTATGTCATTCAGACTCCAGGTAGACACAAGCTGAGACGACTGTGTTACATAAATATGATAAAAATTATCATGACAGAAAGCAACCAGAAAATGCAGTCTCAGCCTCAGCAGCTCTACCTATAGTTGGTACACAGGAGCAAAGTGAGATGTGTAATGATGTGAAGCTTTACCACTTCAGGGACAACGATTGCCAGAGGCTGACGAACACTGAGGTTTTATCACACTGAGATCAGAAATTGGGTCATTTGACGTCCGAACAGCAGGGTCAAGTGTCAGACTTAATTCATGACTTTGTCCAATTGTTTACCGATGTACCTGGCCATACTGACTGAACGTATCACATTGGAGAGGTAGGATATGCTATGCCAGTAAAAGAACACCCATACGGGATGTAGCCTGTAAAGATAGAACATCTTAATAAGGAGATTGAATCTCCTTATTAAGATGTTGTTACACCGAAGGGACTTCACCAATATAAAGTTCTTCCTTTCAGGCCTTAAGAATGGCACCGCTACATTTCAACGCCTCATCAATGACCTTATCGTAGATCTTGAGGGGGGTTGACATGTACATTGATGATATCATCAGCCATTCCATGACTTGGGATGAGCATCTTAAGAGAATCCATGCTTTCTTTGTGAGACTGACTGAAGCCAAACTGACTGTGAATTTGGTAAAATCTGAATTTGCTGAAGCACAGGTCGTGTTTTTAAGTCATGTTGTAGGTTAGAGTCAGGTTCAGCCAGTAAAAGCAGAGGTGGAAGCAATTGATAGCTTAACAGCACCTTAAGGTAAAAAAATAACATGAGATTTCTGGGTATGGCAGGATGGTATCGGAGATTTTGTAAAAAAAGTTATCTGACTGTTGTCCCTTTGACTTATCTGCTCAGTAAAAAAGCAATTTTTGTCTGGGATGACAAATGTCAGACTGAATTTGACAAAATAAAAGCCAAACTTATGAGTTGTCCAGTTCTTGCTGCACAAAAGTTTTCAAGAAAACTTAAAATTGGCTGTGGATGCTTCTCGTGATGGAGAAGCTGGATCTGTTTTGCGACAGGAAGATGATACAGATATTGATCACCCTGTGTGCTATTACTCAAAAAAGTTTAACAAGCACCAGAAGAACTAACTATTCCATCCATCCAATGGGACCATACTCTGTGCAGAGCGTTGGTGCTGCCTAAGCAGTCTCCTGGGCTATTGGGCACAATCCTGGATGGGTCACCACTCCGACTCAGGATACCAGCAAGCTGGTACTCCTTTTTGCTGACCTCAGAAGGATGATAGGCTGAGTCAACCCCACCTGGTATTAATTCAACAGCCGAGCAGGATTTGAACTCAGGACCCTAAGATCCCAAGCCCACCACTCTTAGCCATTAAGCCAACACCAGGCGTAAGCATTATTCAACAATAGAAAAGGAGACCCAATGTGAAAAGAGTAAAGACAATGTGATTGCAGATACTTTGTCAAGATCGAAATAACTCGGGAATTGTTCTGGTAGTCAGTTGGGAAGTGGTAAGGAGGATAAGCTGGGGTCTTTTTTGTGTATACAGTACTTTTTCAACTATTTTCGGCTTCTTTTATAAACTTTGTGAGCCATTTTAGGTGGCAATCCTTATCACACACACCCTGATAGAAATTCAAATGCCCCGAAGATCGCAGCCTTCTTGGGCAGATTATGTCGTTTCGAAAGTCCTGTATTATAAATAAGCTCACTGGTCTGTTGTTCAGAAGATCCGTTTTTGTATTCACCCTAAGATTGGAGTGATGTTTGCTGATTTCCTTGGTGATGGGAGGTGGCTCATGGAGAAGAACACACTGGATATGGCAGACAAAGGGGAAGGACGAATGCAGAGCAGGATTTGAGAACATGGGCACTGATGCCATTGGGGTTCGTTGCCGAAGTGGGGTCATGGCTGGACACAACTTTCTCTCCCTTCTCAGGTGAAAAGGACATGATACAAAGTCCAGTAGCTATGAGGGGGTAGGATGGGGACAGAGCGGGATGACTTGCCTGCTCAAGAGATGGAGGCAAACAGAGTTTGGACATTCTCCCTTATCTCAGGCAGTCTGCAGTTATGCCATTTGAGGTGAGCGAGGGGATGGAGGTGGAGCATACACCAGACTTACTGTACCTTTTATAATCATCTGCAACCGCAAAGCCATGCATATTATGTAACGCAATCCCCGCAGGCCGGCCAAGCTGTTTGGCAAGGATGGAGAGCAGAGCTTGAAAGGGGAATAAGGAGGTGGTAAGGAGGGGGCGTTGTAATCGTAAAAAGGAGGGGGAGGAGTTGACCTGGATACACAAGCTTGTGGGACAGGTGCAGCTCAAAATAATTGACAGGTGGCCTCATGAGCATGACGACAAATTCTCGCCCCTCCAAGGATGCGTGGCCATCAAGAAAGCTGGCAGTGGTGGTTTCTACCACACTTATTCAGCACAGAGACCCCCACCCTTTACCATACATTTACATGACCCTTTACTATACTGACCCTGACAACGTGTACCGGTACTTCAACACTTTACCAATAATTGATGAGAACCCACGAATGCTGAACACAGCCCTTTCCAAGCTGAAACAAATGTAAATATCCCTTGTTTCCCTGTAAACCCCAGCAATGTACAAATGGAGCGAATTAAACGACTCGACTTCGGTTCTGACAATGTCAGGGTTCGTTTGAAATAGTTCCGAGTCCAGCAGGTGGCGCAAAGCACAAGCTCAGGTGAGTTTGCACGTTTTCCTTGATGTCGGTTATACAGAACGCTCTCTCTCGTGTGATACATTTACACAGATCATGAAATGAGTGACTTTAACAGCCTGCAAGCACCGGCACCGGCACCGGAACCGGAACCGGCACCCGCACCGGCACCGGCACCGGCACCGGCACCCTCACAGTTTCATTTTGTGAATGCTCGAACGACCATAAAAATAGGGCCACAACCACTTTTCAACCTCAATATCTCAGTTGAACGATCTATGGACCTAAAATTTTACGCAGCTTCATTTTGATACCTGGGAACTATTTTATAAAAGTTTAAAGTAAATTGAGGAGGTCAACTGGGAAATTTCTTAAATTTGGTATTTCAGATGGAATGACTCGGGACAATACACGCTGGGAGAAATATCCTTAAACCCTACTTAATTAACACAGCACCGCCCCCCCCTCCATGTGGTGACACGTAACAATTAAGGCTAATGGTTTCACGACTTACATACATCAAGATGTCTTCTGCTCCACGGACCATGATACTCTATACAATCCTACCTTTGCAATGAATTCCTCCATCTACCCCACAAACATATAATTAATAATACATAATAATTAATAATAATAATCCTTCCACCTTTGGTGGCGGTGATAATAAAAGCTAGGCATGATAGATATTTCAAGGACAGGGAATTCACCTGCATACAGTTATTACATGAAAAAATTTCAAGCTTCTGGGATGGGTCAATAAAAATATGTTGGGTCTTCATACAAAACCAACATTTTTTTTCTGGATTTCAACTGATCAAGTCATAAATTTTAATAGACGTATACTCAGTTTTATGTTTGTTTCTTACAGAGCAGTTAAAGAAGATTAATCTCTGAAAATTTCAAGGCTCTATCATTAATATTTAAAAAGTTGTGGGAGTTTAAAAGTAGCC
>CM068954.1:33217620-33242872 GCA_035128595.1 Eptatretus atami | reverse complement strand
TGAAGAGCAATGAAAATTTGGTCCATCGGACCAACGGGCCCACCAGGGCAGTAAGAACATATAATTGTCACATAGCCTTCGACAAGACATTTACTCTGCTATGCTTAATACGTTACTCAACAAGATATTTATGTTAATCCTTGAAGATTGTTTAGATGTATTCTGAATATGAAAGAATAATGTACTGGGTAAAATAATAATCATGGGCTGTTTTAAAATCTTGTCGGGTCACGACGAATCTGCCAAGGTTGCAATGGGCTTTGGAGAAACTGCCAAAGACATTTACAATGTACTTTGGAATGAAAACACAGCTTTATAGATACTTGAGGCAGACAGTGCCAGGACTGCTATCATTGGCCTTGTGTAAGAGACATAAATTACCGATTGTTTGTATCAGAGGAGCAGGAGAGATAGACATGTGACCTGAGAGGAGGAATGGCTGTGTGTTGTATGTCTGTCTTGTGACAGAATTCATTAAAAAAAACTGGCTCATCCAGTAAAGAGGGAATCGGGAGTAATACATGCAAACCGGGACTGGTTCCGCGACTCCAAAGCCCTGACTAAAGAACCAGTTTCACCCCGCTCTAAGGTGGTCGTTCTTACCTACTGCCCTGTCAGTACTAGACAAATCTGCTGCTCTGGGGTTTTCTTGGAGATGACTTCAAAGCAGGCATCTCCTCGCTGGCTGCATCGAGATGGCAGCCTGCCTCCACACCTGTCGCCAGTGTGCATTGTCCTTAACAGCATACTGTTCAGAATTCAATGCTAAACAGCTTGATCTGTGGACTCGGGTTCATCTGCATACTTTGATGATACCAAGCTCACCCTTTTGAGGACTTTTTGCAATGTGAGTGGCCGGTCCGATTCATCCTGTGCGAACCCACTGGACAAGATCCTTCTGAATGTGTACACAGCTGATCTTTCACCCATTTGTAACTTGTTGGGGTTTTCTCTTTTTACAAACTGGTTACCTGAGATAACACAACTTTTGAGGTGGTAACTTAATTCACAGCTGCATTGAAATCTGTGACGTTTGTACTTTTGTAATTTGGGGATTCCTGGGAAAGTCACTGAGGGTTGATTTTAATTAGTATTATCATTTTAAAGGTAGACAGTAGGGATTAATAAATATTACTTACAACAAATCCTTCTGCCTCTGGTCCTATACTGGTTTCACATGTAAAACAAGAAACGGGGCATATTATTGTCCATAAATCTTTCTACCGTGACATCCTGGTAACTGGTGCATGCTTCAGTGCCTCGATGTGGACAGGTAATAGAAATTGGGGGGGGGGGGTCGTACAAAATTGTTAATAATAAAGTGATTCTCATCCGGATCAGAAACCGAATTGCAAATAATAATACTAAAGTTATTAAAAGATAACCAGGTGAAACCCACAGATGATCATAATGGCATTTAATGCAAAAGAGTTTATTGAGTCACCAAGTGTGACTAGTGAAAGTCATGTGGAATTTGTGTTGGAAAAAGAGATTTTGTTTGATAGTTGGTGTACTTCCAAGGAAATTGTGAACGAATTTGACAGATTAAGGCAGTTGGTGTGAGTGGAGGAGTTTAAGCAGTGTGTGCATTCTGACGCATTTGGATGAATGACAGGTAGAGAGAGAATTGCACACCGCAGCAACAATAGCTGACGATTATGCTTTGACTCACAAAATCTATTTCCACAAACTGGGTTTTTCAACTAAAAGTAACTTGGGGGGGGGGGTTACAGTAAACCTAGTGGGGGAACAAGGCCCTTACTTAAAGGTCCTCCAGAAAACTCACATGCCAAGTTCGATTATTTTAAGCCTGCCAACCAGAAGTTTCATTTTCCTGGTGTTCAGAAACTGACCACTGAATTTTCATCCAGGCCTACTGGTTCTTATTGCAAGAGGAAAGGACACCTAATGTCACAATGTCATGTTGGAAAGGAGAAACCAATGTGATTATCAACCAGTAAAGAGTGTTCCAACTCCACTTGCTAATGTTCAAAACCGCCCGTTGCGGACATTGACGATTGAGGGGTCACCCAAAAAGGATGTGATGCCAGGTTTGGATGTTATTAATGAGGGATATAAGCCTTTCATTACACAGGGTCATCAATCAGCTATCGGCGACACTGTCAATCAGCAATATGTTAAAATATTCAGTGACATGGGGGCATCTCAGTCTTTGATGCAAGAGAGCATTTTGCCGCTATCTGAGAGAATGGCGACTGGTGCCAATGTACTGTTACAGGTGTTTGGGATTTTGTTAATGCACCTTTTCAGGTGGTTAACCTAAAGTCCGAGTTGGTATCTGGACCTGTTACTGTTGGCTTACAGTCTACTCTTCCTGTTGGAGGTTCTTTTATCAGAAATGATTTAGTCAGTGGTGGAGTCTCGATTAACCCATGAGATGGTGGAACTGAGTGCCGAGAGTAACACGAAGCAACTGGAGCAGGAGATTCCTGATCCTTTTCCGTCATGTGTAGTGACTCGTTCTAAGTCTAGGAAGCGCTCTAAACAGAAAAGAGTGCAAAAAGATTTGGACTTGGAACCCATGCATACTTTGGAGAACACGGTTATGGACCAGGTCAGTGACAATGTTGACCCTCGTTAAGGTAGTGCTCGTCATGTTACTGGACCAGAAGACAAATCTGGTAGCCAATCAGAAAAATCGAGTCTCATAAGAGAGAGAGACATAGAAGAGCAAATGAAGGATGCTGAGTTAAGAGTGCTGGCTAATCGAGATTTCACAGAGGAGGTTACCAAAGTCCCAATTTGCTACTTTAAGAAAGATGGGATATTAATGAGAAAGTGGAGACCACTTAATGTCTCAGCAGATGATGAATGGAAGGTACATTATCAAATTGTGCTTCCGAAACCGCAACGGAATGAGATCTTGAGTTTAGTGCACCGTTGGCAGGTCACCTTGGGGTGAATAAAACGCCTGACAAAATTGACATTTCTTTTGGCCAGGTTTGTGACATGATGATGTGGAGTTTTGTAAATCCTGTCACTCATGCCAGATGGTAGGGAAACCGAATCAAAAGATTCCTTCAGCACCGTTAAAACCATTCCGGCTTTTGATGAACCATTCAATCATGTCATCCTTGATTGTGGTGGTCCCTTGCCAAGGACTAAGGCAGGTAATCAATACATGTTGATGATTGTGTGTGTGTCCATGAGGTTCCCAAAGGCAATACCTCTCGGAAAGATTGTGGCCCCAAACATTGTCAAAGCATTAGTTAAGTTCTTTGCTCTTTGTGGCCGACCTAAGGTCATACAGACTGATCAGGAATCAAGTTTCATGTCAAACCTTTTCAAACAAGTTTTGCACCAGTTGGGAGTGAAACATGTTAAGTCAAGTGCATACCATCCAGTCAGAAGGGGCTTTGGAGAGGCTCCAACAGACTTTGAAAAACATGATTCAAACTTACTGCTTTGAGTGTGACAAGGATTGGGGATGAAGGAGTACACTGATTGTTGTTTGCTGTCAGAGAGTCAGTTCAGGAATCGTTGAGATTCAGTCCTTTTGAACTTGTGCTTGGACACACTGAGTGAGGACCATTGAAGTTTTTGAAGGAACAGTGGCTTTGTCAGAAGTCACCATTAAATTTGCTGGATTATGTGTCTGATTTCAGAGATAGATTGGCAAAAGCATGTGAGACAGCAAGAAAGAACTTAAAAGGATCATAGGATAAAAGTAGAAGGGCACTATGGAGGACATACCTCTGCCACGTAATCCCTGGTCCACTAGAACATATCGGGCCACCAAATTTTTGAGATATCGTGCTATATATCGATTTAGCCCTATCTCTCAATGATAAAGAATCACGAAAAAAAAATTCGGATCTCCACCGAAATTGAATTGTCCACCAGACTTGTCCACCAAGTTTCGTCCAAATCCGTCCACAACTTTTTGAGATATCGTGCAATATATCCTTTTTGGCCCTATCACTCAATGGTGAAGAATCACTTAAAATATTCTCCTAACCAGATCCAGATTCGGACCTTTACCAAAATCTCATGAATTCGTCCTTGTCACACACCCAAACTGTCCACCAAGTTTCATCAGAATGCGTCCCCAACTTTTTGAGATATCCTGCACACAAAGAAACAAACAAACAAAAAAGATGTCATGAAGAGCACGATACTTGCAAAATCCATAAAACAAATTTGACCTCAAAAATAATTGGTGGTTGAACTCCTTGACCAAATATGCAACTCCTCAAATTTCAAGTCAATCGGATGAAAATTAACAATTTTAGAAATTCGGCCACTGTTGACCTTTTGGCCTATGTTGACCTCAAAAGTAATTGTTGGTTGAATTCAGTGTCCTCGCATGCAAATCCTCTTCAAATTTCAAGTCAATGGGATGAAAATTGAGGATTTTACAAATACCTCCTTAGTTGTTGAAATTTGGCCTATGTGTACCTATTGACCTCAAAAACAACAGGCTTCAAAATTTCAACATGACGGATTCCACTCGAGCGTTCATCAATATGACATGTATTAGCCGGTCGGTGTTAGAAATTTAAGGGGAGGAAAAGAGAAGTGGACACCTGTTACAATCGTGTCCATTAAAGATCCTAATACGTACCTAGTCAGGATACTGGGAAATAACCGCCAGTATACACACGCACATCATTTGATCACAGATGACTCTCGAGAGCAAACACCAAAGCCGCGAGAGGGAGATTGCTTACCGGAGGTAGAACTAAGACGAGACATCCCCTCGATTAGTCTTCCTGCTGGTTTGAAACCTCCAGAGGAGTTGATAAATCCAATACCAGAACCAGGACATTAAAAAAAACTGTTGTAAATGAGAAACCAGCAGTTTCACCCTCACCAGTAGTCAGTAAGGAGGTAACCATAATACCAACACCTGTCAGAACGTCCACTAGAGTGTCTAAACCTCCATCCAGGTGAGATCTGTAGTTCTTCGACTCGAATTGCACAACAGTGTGGGTTCAGGAGTTTCTGTGAGTTAAGAAATTATGCTGATGGTTAAAGTACATTTTGTGTTTATTCTAGTTCCAACCTTCGGAAACATTGTTGAGGTTATCTTCAGTTGATTGCTTGTAAAGGAACGAAGTTACAAAAGGAAATGTTCCTTTTGTATGCAATTGTAACAACTGTTGTGAAAACAATGGCTGAAGAGATGAATGGATTTGATGTTTTATCCAAGTGTTTGGAATTCATGCTGGAATACAAATGCTACATCAGAATTGTAATGACCAATTTAGGAGGGATGAGTGCAGTATTGTGGGGCGTCATGACATAGTGGGGTGGCTGCACATGCGCTTAATAAACGGATCCTGCTATGGCGTCGTTCCGCGGTGTGATGTCCTTCACTCAGGCCCGCTCCTTCACTGAAATATGTACGTGAAGGCATTTGTTCAGTATACAACAATCGCCAGTCTTGTAAATGCAAAACATGCATCAGCAGCAATGATGGATTCCATAACTTTGCTCATAATATGGGACTTTCAAAATGATGTAAGAATGGTGTTATGGAATAATATAAATATAATTGTGCTGGAGGTGAAAGTTAATTGCATTATTTTATCAAAGTATGTATTATTCAACTGTAAATGGTAGTGTGTGTGTGTGTGTGTGTGTCATACTTTTTGTTCTAATTACTACGTCCATTCATTAATTACACACTATTGGAGTGTACTTTTTGACCCGTAAGACCACTGAGACCCTTCGAACGTTCAAATCCTTTAATAACCCAAACCTGAAGACCTCGAGGACCCAAAAGTCTCAGAGACCAAAGACCCAAGACTGTAGATCATGGACTTTAAGACTCGACGATACTACCAAAAATCTGTTGGAATTCCCATGTTTTAAACGCATACCAATGTTAAGGTATATAGGCCCAATACGTCCTTCTACTCCGGATGACATTGTAATTACAAAATACTGTTACGGCTGTGGAATTCGCAGAACACCATAAAGGTCCTATCAGTTAGATTCCCACCGTTGTTTAATGGAATTATTCGTGTCACAGGCTGTGATCTTTGAGATAGCCGTTTTTCTTCACTATGTTATTTTGGACTACACCACCAACATCGCTCTCAACAACCGCTTCAGACCCACCGTCCTTTCACCACCACAACCACACGCGTCTCTCAACAAACCACGCCATCTCTGATCACCTTAAAAACCCTCATAACCACCCACCGCGTTTCCACCTCGCACACGGTTGCCAGAGGCCTGGCCTTCGTCGAGGGAAAGCAGGTGCCCCCATTCCCCCCCCCTCCCTGGACGAATGACATCCCACGATGAATTCCGCCCGGCATGTGGAAGAAGACAACCACAGCGGCGAGGAGCGCCCCCGATTTGGCGGGAAAACGCTTCGTTCGGGAAGGTTCCGCATTTCTGGAAGATTCCCGCATGTTCTGGAAGGAGGGCGGGGCGAGAGCGGAGGGGTGGAGCGTGGGTAATAAAAAGGTGCACGGAGCGTTCGTTCTCTCTCTCTCTCGGGCGTTCGTTCTCTCTCTCGGGTGGTTGCTGGAGTTGTCGCGGCCGCTGGACGCCGCGGAAGGACTGGGCTGCTTCTGCCGGAGCTGGGTGAAGATCGGGGCTCGTGTCCAAGTGGGGAGCTGGGAGCGCCAGTCAGCGGAGGTCCGGGCGTCGCGAGAGAGACGCGAGCTGGAGGAGCAGCCTTACCTGCTGTGTCGCGCAAACCGCGCGTTCGTGTGGAGGAGCCGGAGAGAGCTCGCCGGCCGCTGAGCAGCGCCTGGGCTCAACCGCGCTAGCGCTAGCCGCCGTGGGAAGGAGCATGCGGGTCGCCCAAGCCAGTGACCACGAGGGTGCAGGTAACCTGCAACGGTCTCGTGGACTCTTCGGTCTGCCAAGTCCATGCATAAAGACCCAAGAGGTCCAGTCTGACCCCATTGCCTTTGATGGGTCTTTCTGCTTTTCTTGAACGAATGTTGTGGCGCCGTGTCTTGCGAAGTAAAACTGTGTCGGACTGTACATTGATATTTGCTTATAGTCGGTTGTAGTGTTTTACCTTGCTCGTGTCTTGTCCACTTCCCCCATTGATTGCATGGCTGTATATGTGCTTCTTGTAGTAAATAAATGTGCTTGTGTGAATGTTACCCCGTTCGTCATGTCATTTTCTCCCTTATTGAGCTGCCATGTTGTTTCTCGGAATTAGTAGTGGGTTTTTAAATAACCGTTAAATAGATCGGGTCCGGCGAGGTCTGGCGATAATACCCGCTCGGTTATCCAGAACGGAATGGACCGCTTAAGCGGTTCGTGCCCAAGCAGGCCTTCGCCGAGGTACGGTCCCTCGGTAGGTTACCCGCGCGGGTACTTAGGTATATCGATATTCGGCGATTGACCTATTTCGCCATCGGGTAGAATACGGACTGGCCGTGGTGGGATTAAAAACCCACCCGTGACTGGTTTCTGGCGTTGTCCAGAAAGTCACGACTGAATTGTGCGTACGGTGGGCGAGACAGCCGCCATTGGCTAAAGCGGTCGTTCGCACCGCGGCGGCGTAGATTCGTAACAATACATAACAAAAACATTGATAACATTGCATCAAAGCATATATTAATTATTACACTAATAATATTTACACAAATAATAAGAATAGTTGTATCATATGACCATCTATCTATAATTCCAGCAATGTCTGTCTGTGTCTGTCTGTCTGTCCGGCTGTCTGCGACCGCGTTTCTCGACGACCGCCGGTCCAATCTGATTGAACTTGCCAGGAATATTGCCGGGACCCGCAATATTCCTGCAAGTTTGATTCCTGAAATGATAAGGTGATAAGGTGGAACGACACTTCAGCTGCCATATATACACTTTTCAACACTGAAAAAAAGCAATAAATGGCCGTAATCTTGAACCGTTCGTCGATTGACATCAAACCCTTTCGAGGTTTGATATTAATCGGTATAGCGGTTCCCAAGTTACGGACATTTATCTGTCAACCAATGACAAGACACGGTGCTATGACGTCACAATTAATGTTTATTTATTTGTTTTTGTGAATACATTTACAGAGAGAGGGGGGGTGAAAAGAGGGGCGTCACAATGCAAGAGAGGGGGGCGAGAGAGAGGGGCGTCACAATTCTCTTCTTTGATATGACGTCCCAATTGACGCTGGGGACCTGAGTGTGTTTCCAAGTTATGGCCATTTATGATACGGTTGGTCCGATCTAATTGAAATAATGCCCAATCCAGTCGTCGTTTACGAGAGCGAAGGAACGAAGCTGCACATACTGGCACGCCTCACCACGAGAAAGGGTACTGGAGAAGGAGGGGGCGAGAGATGGGGGGGGGGGTGGGTGAGAGGGGGTTGAAAAAATGCCCCAAAAATGCCCCCCAATGCACCTACGGGTCCGCACCTACGGGCCCGCCCTACGGCCGTACTAGTAATAATAACGAACATATAAATCACACGTTGGCCAAGCACATCTGGGCTTGGTGAAAGGCAAGCTGATGCTGAAACAGTACAAGCAGGTGGATATGCAACACGCGCCGTTTTTTTTTCTACAAGGGTGAGGTTCATGGATTAGCAAGGTTAAATTGACAGTGGGATAGCGGGGCAACAATTGGGTACAACTAGCAAGGCAATAAACCAACAGGAAAGGAAGAGAGTAGGGGAGGAAACACTGAGATCAGCAAGGGAGGGGGTTGGGTTATGAAGGGTTTATGGGATAATAATGATTATGGGTCAGAATGGGGGATGACATGAGGTGGTGGTGCACTTCATGCTTGAAACCCTGGAAGGAAGAGTGGGAAAGAAATGCCTGGAAGGCAGTTCCTTGACTGGAGAACTGAGGAACAAAGGAGGGGAGGTGTGCAGTTAGCTCGGATTTGGAGGTTTACCAAAGAGGGGATTACTGGAAGAACGTGTGCTGTCCTGGAGTTTCTGTGAAGGGTAGGAGGACCAAGAGAGCAGAGGCAGCAATATCAGTGAAGAGGTGGTGAAAAACAGAGACCACCGATCTACCTAAAATGTGAAAGTATTAGCCCTTGAACTTTGGCCTTGTCGTGAGAGATTCCAATAATGTTGTGAGCTTTAGATTCCACAGAGTTCAGGAGTGATCAATGTGATGCTGGGGTGTTAGCCAATAGTGGAGAGTAGTACTCTTGAGCTACAGCCAACAGCTTTGGGGACTAAGTAACTGTGATTTTTCCAAGGAAAGAGTTGGATCGGTGAGGGATGCTCCAGCTTTGGAAGCCAGCTTTGCTATGTGGTGGGCCCATGAGAGGTCATGGTTGATGTTGAGGCTTGAAAGTTCAAGGGACTGAACCTCTTCCAGTGGCTGACCATGGAAAAAAATAGGTGAGTTAGTTTGATGATCCTTTCAGGGTGATACAGTGAGATATTCCAGAATTGGAGGACATGCTATATTAATCAGACCAGCATTTAATCAATTCCAGATCAGCAGAGAGTGATTCAGCTGCAGTCTTCCCAACAGAGGAATGGGATACAACAATGTGGAGTCATCTGCAAAATTGAAGTGAGGGTTTTCCAGAGCATCGGAGGGGTCATTTATGTCAATGAGGAAGAAGACTGGGTGCAACGCACTGCTTTTGGGAACTCCAGCCTCCACTGGATGAGAGGAGGAGAGGGTTCCACTGATAGCAACTGAGTTTGTAGAGGTCAGAAAACCAGGAATGAAGGCAGCTTTGAATATCACAGACAGAAAGAGAGCTTGGCAAGCAAAGCAGGATGCAAGACTATGTCAAATGCTTGAGATACTTGAGATTTATGGCCACCAACATTGCTGAGTGAAGAACAGCAGCATGTCCAGAATTGAGTGACTGGGATGGAATCATAATAATTGATGGCCAGACATTAGGCTGTTTAAAAGCAGGATAGACTTGACATCAGCAGCAATCCATCCATTGGGACCATACACTGTGCAGAGCATTGGTGCTGTCTAAGCAGTCTCCTGGGCTATTGGGCACAATCCTGGACAGGTCACCACTCCGACACAGGATACCAGCAAGCTGGTACTCATTTTGCCAACCTCAGAAGGATGACAGGCTGAGTCAACCCCTCCTGGTATCAATTCAACAGCCAAGCAGGATTTGAACTCAGGACCGTGGGATCCCAAGCCCACCACTCTTGCATTAAGCCAACACCATATATATATATATTATTATATATATATATTATATATATAATATTATTATATTACTAGATGACCCATGAACCCGTTGTGACCGGTTTAAATCATTTCAAAAAAAAAGAAATAGCTCCGGCGAACTGTACCGCTGAGGTTGTTTGCATTGATCAAAATCTCCCGAAGAGTACTTGACTGAATCGGGAATTGATTTTTTAAAAAAATTTTCTTTGCCTGATTTTAACGAAACTTGATACCGCACACTGCAGACGAATGGTGAGGCAGGTGGGCGAACATTTTTGCATTATATCTGTACCGTTTTGGCTGTATTTCGGGACATACATACATACATATATCCAAGATGAGAGTTTTCGTAATATATATGTATATATATATAATATATATATATTATATATATATATATGTATATATATTTAACCACATCTCTCAATTTTAGAATTAGGCCTATGTTGACATTTTTATCTCAAAAATAGTTGGTGGTTGACACTCGGTGATCCTTAATCCTCACCCTAACCCTTACATGCTATGGGATATTACATTCTTTGTGTAGATGTGACACGCTCCTCATCGCTCCTTTGTCTTTCTTGCACTCAGTCCAAACCTGGAATCTCTTACCATGCACCCACGTTTTTTTTTTACTACCCTTTTTAAAATCCAGACTAAAGTCGTCGTAATTGTTCATAATTTTTACCACATTGTGTTATTCAACCGTGCAACACGGCGTCGGACCGTATGCAGCCCGCTGCATTTTGAGCGGTAAACGTGCCGGGATGGAACCGCGCCTCCGCATGTCCGACGACGTCACATCCCTCCCTCCACGTCCCCCACCCCTTCCAAAATGAAAATCACTTGCGTTGTCATTATTTATATAATCTGTGAAGGAATATTTCCCATAAGCTAAATCATGAAGGTGTAGGCGTCGTGGAGAACCTAAAACGCATCGTGTGTTTCACGGTATGGCTTGCAGGTCAAAACGTACGGTGAACTCCAACGCTTTACAGTCCTTGGTTTGTTGTAAATACGATGAAACGATTAAATGATGAATTTTAATTGTCGAAAGTGACTAAATTTACATCGTTATGCTAATGCTTGCAAAGTGGGAACCTTTGCGAACAACCCCACAGCAATTTTTCTATCATTGTTGTGTGCAGCAGGTTTTTGTCTGTAGTTAAGAAAACTTCACTTTATATATAATATATATATATATATACTTGTGCCGGTGGATCTTCCAAGCATCAAACTGAGTGATTTGGACTTTTTATCATTGTGATATCATTTTGTTGTTGCTAATTTTCTGCTACAAAAGGTTTTAGTTAATTAGACTTTTGGATGATTTGGGGAGTGTGTTTGGTGAGAGAATGCCTGGAGGTTTGTGTTGCGTTCAAAATGCTGTACATAAGGTGGGTTGCTTGTAAATACGCTGGGAGCAGCCCGACATTATGTATTGGAGAAGATGGGGTTGGTATCTAACCCTGAGGATGTATATGCCTTAAACGTAAAATAAATCGCATTACACCACAAGGCTTGGATGTCCTACTTTGCTCATTTTTGGCCACATTAATTGTGAAGTTGACAATCAATCAAGCCTCTGGTGAAATATTTAACTGACGACAAATATGGAAAATGTTTTGTTCACCAACTGCGATTAAAGAGTCTCAACACCGTGGAAACCAAGGCCTTCAAGATCATTGGGATCTCCTGCAATGAAGCTGAGTCTATTGGCTTATCACTTTCACATCTCAGACAAGTCGGTGGTCTCTGTCTTCTCCCTCCTCCTTTCTGGTCTTGCACTCTCTGCTTGTTCCGTGTTTTGTCCCCCACCCCCCTTACCAGGTTCCTGTCCACAGGGTGCACACTGTCCACCAGCAACCCACTTCTGGTGAAAATGTAAAAATTCAGGATCACTGCTCACCTCCACTCATTCATTCCTCTTTTTATCATGCCTATGAAGCCAATTTCCACATTTTCTTCACTCAAGGTCTTCAAGACAGCTGTTCAGCACAATCTCAGATCATCCCCCATACAAAACCATGATCTTTTCTTACCCTGTTCAGTGTTCATCCTCCCCAAGCCCACCAGTTTTCAATTTTTCCTTGGCTAAGTGTTTGCTTTTGGATCTTGTCCATCTTGTCCTCCCTCTGTGTTCTCCCTTTGCCCTCATTCTTCCCCACATCACTCATTTCTCCGTCTTCCTCTATTTTGTCCTTCACTGCTGTTCTGTTTGGTCCTAATCTGTTCTATGTTCTACCAACCCCATGTGCCTCGATATTGTCTATAATATATATATATATATTTTTTTTAATCATCATTGTCATACTAAAATATGCCAATTCTCTCTGTATAGTATGTGTGGATAAACCTTGTAGAATCAAATAGCTTGGCATTGGCCAATCTCCACCAAATTTGCATACTTGCTGGGGTTACCAATGAGGCAGTCATGAGCACACTTCAAATTGGCCTCTTCCTTCCTGTGGCCGGTGGAGGGATGACATGTTCAACCATGATTTTGATTATTATAAAGGGGGAGGGGAGGCACAACCAGAAATTTTATATGGGGAGAGAGGGGGTAGGTGGTACAACCAGAATTATGTGGGTGGCTCCTGTACACATGGCTGTGCAAGATATTTCACCGGCACCATACTTTGCTCCCGGAGGGAGCAGTTAGATTTGCTGAAGGTACAAACCCATCATCATGACCTGAGCCACAGTGATTATACAAACCGTCATCTGGGCCACAGTGATTTATAAACCCCTCCTCGGGCCATGGGCTGCAGTGATTGTGCAAACCGTCATCAGGCCCTGTGCTGTGGTGATTGTACAAACTTGTCATCAGGCCCTGTGCCACAGTGATTGTGGATAAGGTTGTTTTTTGTTTTTTTCTTCTTGTGAAAATGTATCCATTGAAGCAGTCCTGACAGAAGGATTCCATCCATTGGGACCATACTCTGTGCAGAGTGTTGGTGCTGCTTAGGCAGTCTCCTTGGCTATTGGGCACAATCCTGGACGGGTCGCCACTCCGACACAGTATACCAGCATGCTGGCACTCATTTTGCCAACCTCGGAAGGGTGACAGGTTGAGTTAACCCCACCTGGTATTAATTCAACAGCTGAGTGGGGTTTGAACTCAGGACCCTCGGATCCCAAGCCTGCCACCATAACCATTAAGCCAACACCAGGCATACATTTCTTCTTGTGAAAATGTGTCCTTTGAAGCAGTCCTGACAGAAGGATTGCATATTATAAAGTTTTGAAATGTTAATTTTTTTTTTAGATCAAAATGTTAAAACTTTTTCTGTCATTGTACTGGGTGTTTCAAAAATCTGGAATCATTCGAGAGATTTTTTTAAAAATTAACTTCTAATAATTGCTCAAATTGTGAGCCACTGACATGCATACATGTATCAATTATTGTATGAATGCTTCTTTGAACATTTAACATTGATATCGATTTCAGCACATTAGTTTCTGATTTCCTTATTTTGATCTTCATAGTACATGGTACAAACGATTGATTTCAGGTGTCCTCCAGGAAAATGTCAAGTGCCGTTAAATTTGGACTGCATGGGGGCTATGCGATCGGTCCACGACGTCCTCTCCATCTCAAATGCATGGTCTCAAAAAATAAAGGAATTTAAAAATACTCGTGGGTAGCCTTCTCGGCCCACCTTTGGTGGCAATGTGCTGCAAAACAGTCTTGGAAATGCACTTTATAATTTTTGTCATTTTTAGCTCATCTGGAACGTAGTTCCCGGGAGCTTATGGGATGGCGCATCATCCTTCCATCCGTCCATCCACCCTCAAATACTTGCAACTTCTCTGAAACTACACATACAATTTCGATGAGATTTTACCACAACCTTCATCACCCAGAATGTACCAAAGTTTGTTCATGGCATTAAAAAAAATTGGGCCCCAAGGGTGTCTATGGAGGTTGCCCCCAAATGGGTACCGTATGTTCCGGTGTATAAACCGTGGCCATGTATTGACCCCACCCCTATTTTTCACCCTCAAAAAATAATAACTTTTCCGGTGTATTAACCACATCCACTGTATGTTTGTACATTAACTTTGTACGGAACAAAGTGACGGAGGTATCAACATGTTTACTCCCGTGTCCATTTAATTTCACCTTACAGTCTTGTTCTCATTTTCAAGAAGTTGAAGAGAGAGGAGAGGATACCAAGAAGTTTTTATTTTTCTTTCTTATTTTTTAAATATTATAAAGAGGATTTTTTGTTGTTGTTACTCGAAAAAGGAAGAAAATGGATTCATACCGGTATCATACATATTTCTTGTGGATTTGTGGCCCTAAAAAGGGCCGTTTGGGTTTGATGAAACTTTTCAGCTAAACCCGAGGAAATCCTCGTCAATGCTGTCCTTGTCGAAGATGGCACATAATCAGGGTAGATGGAGTCCCCATCACTGTCCACGTCGTTGTCACCATCATTTGCAGCCTCCTCCTCCCAAATTGTGTCGTCTGTGCTGTCCATGTTGTTGGAGATGCAGCTTTTCAGAAATGCTCGCTTGATGATGTCCGACGATATCTCCTCCCACACCTTGACAATCCAGCCGCAGATCAACAGAAGGTCGACCATTCTCATCCTCCTGATGAACGCCGGCAGTCTCCCAGTCTCCATAATGCTCAGCCAACTTAGCGACGGGAGTAATGGTGAAAGTTCAAACAAGATGCATGTGGCCAATGCTTCCCAGAATCCAGGTCGAAAATCCTGGTGAGAAACATGTCACGAAATGTTGATTTTCAACTGATGAAAATACCAAGTCCAGGAAATAGGAAAGTTCGGCTGTGGTGGTTCCACCGAGATGCAGCTAATGTTCCTCGAAACCTGGGTCGAAAACAAAGGCCTGTGAAGTAAGAAAGTTCATCTGGGTCGACGCGAATAATCCGCAGGAAGCAAGTTAGGAACCACCAATAGAAACGAGGGAAAACAAAGAGAATCAGGAAGAACCAAAGGAAGCCAAAGAACCGAGCAGCATTTGTACTTCTTAAAGCTTCACCGTCCTGTGGCTCCTCACTCTCGTGAGATTCTTGTTCCTTTCAAATCCATGTCCTGCCCTCGTATAGAAAAGTACTTGGGGTTGATTGGTTGTTCCTAGTTTTAAACCATGCCCTGCTTTCCAGCATTTCTAGCATAGCATCAGCATGAAAGGAACAAGCTTGGTGGATTAATTCTGCCTGCACCAGATGTTCATGCAGAAAAGAATGCAAGTAAAAAGATAGTCACCATTACAAGTCCCTCGTCTATCCACCCCTTCTGCTGCGCATGAACAATGACGCTGGTTGGAAACTCGTCTTTGGGCAGTGTCTTCCTCTTGAACACGGCTTGCGAGAGAAGCTTGCCATGCAAGCTGATTTGAGGTGGGCGCCCCATTATTGGACTCTAGCTATTGTGAATAATTCTTCTTTTGATGTGAGACTCGGTGTTCTTCTTCTGCTTTTCTGTATAATGGTGTTTTCAGAGCCGTGAGGCTGTATATACGCCACGCACCTAAATTCTGGGCATTTCGGGACATTTGTTAATTGGTACATTTTCATACCATATCATACTGCTACCATGAGATACAGGAAATGATTTGTAATACCAGTTATTACCAAAGGTGGCGCTATTTCTGTTACACATCAATTGTGGAGTTTGGGTGACATCCACGTCACCATTTTTCTCAGAGATGGCCCAACGGATCTTTGTCAAACTTTCAGATTCATCAGTGAGTGGCAAGGAGTGTTTTAGGTTAAAAAAAAAATAATTGAAAATAAAGAATTGCATTTTAGGGGATTTATTTTAATCACTCTATAGTGCCGAAGCCTTTGTAGCGACGTGAAAGATAAATGATCCCTGACTCCATTCCTCAGTGGGTGGCAGGAAGCGTTTTAGACCCCCACAAAAAAATAGAAAAAAACGAGAGGGTATTCATAGAATAGTCTTGGGGTTTTTTGAGGGACTTGGTGCGAGCCAACACTTTTGTCACCGAACCAACTCAAGTCCACCTAATTTTGTCATATCTCGTCCACAACTTTTTGAGATATCATGATATATATATGCCATGATTCCATTAGGGTGGTGGCATTGTCTACAATGTCCCCACCCCCTTTCCTCCTTCTCCCCGAGTCGGTCTCAAACTAATGTTTTTTTTTTATAAACTTACGAGGTCTTTGTTTGTTTTTTTTTTGGTTTTTTTAACACTCCCATATTTAGCCAGGGTGTATCTGGCTGCCCATTACATCTCTGTGACTGCTGTACCGTTGTGTGTGTGTGTTGTGTGGTGTGTGTTGTGTTGTGTGTGTGGTGTGTGTGTGTGTGTGTGTGTGTGTGTGTACTTCAAATGGGGGTAACATTTTTCAAATGCAATGATAAGTTTGAAAATGTAATTAATGTTTGGGATTTCAAAAGAACTTCAAATCCTGCCTCGTTTCATTTTTTTAATTTCCACTTTTCCGTTCGTCCTAGATGTCGTGAGTGTTGACTCTCAGAGAAGTGACGGTCAACCGCCTCTGTGTCAGCTGTTTTGCCAACTGACATCAAAGAAGCTCAATCTCTTTCAAAGCATCCGTTAACACTCAACC
Source organism: Eptatretus atami (assembly GCA_035128595.1). NCBI lineage: Eukaryota > Metazoa > Chordata > Myxini > Myxiniformes > Myxinidae > Eptatretus > Eptatretus atami. The sequence goes on along the minus strand of CM068954.1, from coordinate 33,226,183 downwards.
GCCTGCACGATCAACTGCCGATCTGGCCGCATGCTGGGCTGCGTGAGCGAGCTCCTGTGTCGAGGCAATTGCCGACTTCGTAAACGCTGTTTCGCCACACCTGTACATTCTCATTTCTTGAGCCGCAAAGCTCTAGTGTGCACTTTGTAAAGACATGTAAACAGAGGAAAAGAACATTAATAGCGTACAGCCAGAGGGTTCAGTAGGGTAGGGAAAACAAATCTATCACTGTATATATGCAACTCGTATCTATTGCACAAATAGTACGTCATGCTTATCTGAACAAATGCTAAGAAATAACTGTCATTCTACTAAACAGTTTTGTTGACCCTTAAATATCATTTCCACAACAATACTTTATTTCCCCCCCTTTATATGTAGATTGTTATTTGTAGATGATCTGATGAGGTCAGTACTTTGTGATTATAAATGCACTTCATCCACCGGTCGGTCCAGTATCTTACTATTTATTGCCCGAAACACCTTGCTTCTCAAAAGTTTTCAACATGGTCGATTCACCAATGTTGACCTCGTCGGATTATCCTAAAGGAGGCCATCTATTTATTGCATATTCAAAAATGACGTGCAAATTATGCTTTTTGAAGGTTTTGCTTGAGTTTGGTATTAACAACGGTGCCAAAAGTTCTTATTTTATTATCATGATTACTCATAATAGGCGTCCACAGCCATCCTAGGCGTCCATATAGGACGCCATAATAGGCGTCCACACCGTGTTGTGGAACATCGGCCGAGGCCCTCACTTTTTTAATTACAGTACTTTTATTCAAAATCTAGATGCATGAAATAGACAGAAGGAAGGAGGTCACGTACTGACAATGGAGCAGTCGGACATGTGGGTGCAACAAACAAAGGGATGAATGACCAGGAGGAGATAGAAGGGGAAAGGAAATATGGCAACCTGCAAGTTTGAGAGAGGCTTAATGAGGGCAGAAAATATCACAAGTAGGAATGGAGGATGACCCGAGATGGTGGAAAGGTTGAATCGCGCACCCCCGATGTCTGCACAAAAGCCATTACATAATCCAGCCACAAAGGTGATCATATCTGGCTTGGAAGGCATATAATTGCTGCTTGTCCACAGGCTGAACCAGAAGGATTTTCCCAGTTCCACCTGTACGTGTGTGCCGCCTTCCTTACCCACTGGCGCAAAGAAATCTTGAGCGAAAAGGACTTCCAGGTATGAAATGAACTGTACTTCATTGGAAATGAAGCTTAATTGTGAGTTTTGGGCTCTTCATTAAATTTAAACATTGAGTGATGTCAAGATGGCAAAGAGATAGAGGTTGATTTTTCGTAAAAATGGAACATTGGTATTTCAAGGTAATTTGATCACTCGCCACTCCCATCACCCCCTTTTCAGCACTTCCTTTCATCTCATGTTTACTCTTATCCTCCATTCCATTCCTCTCAAATCTCATTTTGCTTCTCCTTTTCCCTTTCGACCCCGAAGGTAAAGTATGCATATAAATCGCAACCCCTCAAAGTATGGAGCATCCTGTTCTCTCATTCCTTTCTACATTTCACTTCCTTTAGGGCCTGATGCTACTACTGCAAAATCTTCCCACAATGCATTGGGGGAACGAAGAGGTCAGCCTTCTCCTCGCCGAAGCTTACCGGCTCAAATTCATGTTTGCGGATGCTCCCAATCACTACCGCCGTTAACCGGTGGTGGTGGTGGTGGTGGTAGTGGTGAGCATGCACCAATCAACAATCATCAGCACTTGTGTGGTTTTTCTCGGTGCTCAATTGAGCAGGAGCTTAAAATCCCCCATAATGATCGTTGGTTTTTTTCCCTGCTGCTAAAGGAATTCGAAAGAAGGGTTGTTCATGTGTACGTGTTGAGCCCAGGAAGGTAACGTTGGGAAACTAATGTTGTGTGGAGCTGGGCAGGTTCGTTAAGGAGATCTTGCAAACTCTCTAGTTCAAGTTTCATCTAATCTATGCTATGATGACACAAGTAGGTCTTTGCAAATGGACTCGGCTGGGATATCTATAGAGGCATTTCATCGACAAGAACAGTACAGGGAATACAATAAAAGGCTGATAGGTAGATTGCAAACCAGAGGCAAGCTCGGAAGCAGAGTTATCAGGAGCTCTCTGGTGCAACCCGGCATAAAAGCTCCTAAAGCTCCATAATTGTTGCTCCCTCAAAGCCCTCTACTCTGGGGATTAAATATTTACAACTCCGGAACACTTAGCTCACACATTCAGAGACTGACATTCTCCTTCCTCCTGCCTCTCTCTCGGAGTAATTCTCGCTCTCTTGGCTTCCATGTTTTCTCTTTCTCTCTCTCCCTCTCTCTCTTCTCTCTCTCTCGCTTTCTCTTCTTCTGTTCGTTTGATTATCTGGATCTTGACGAAAATCTAATCATTTAGTCGTTGTCACACACCCAACCTGCCCACCAAATTTTGTCCGAATCTGCTCACAGAGAGACAGAGAGACAGGCAGACAAACGGGGTGAAAACATAACCACTGCCTACTATCGGTGGCAGAAGTAATAACAGCCAGTATACAATAAACAAATATAAATGAATCGGTAAATAAACCCGTTTATCCCTTATTGCCCTCGGACAACCCAAATGTTGCACATTTCTTCACAGTTCTCATCTTCGGGCCCGTTCACGAGCGAGTCGACGCCGGTCTGGTTGCGTGCGCGGAGCGGTCGGGTCGGGCAGTCGGTGGTGTAAAAATAACCGGACACAGAAAACCTGACTTTTAAAACAACTTCACAGCGCATGGAAACATTTAATTACCTAATATCATTATAGATCTAGGGAGTCGGAGAAACCCCTAACTGGCAACATGTACTTACTGATCAAACTGAGCTAAAGCGGACCTGATGTTGAGTAGCGATAGCTTCCCAAATCCGCAACAATGAGATAGGCGATTAATGTGAATGCTGTGTATATGTATTATATCAGCACGTATACATTATACGCTTATTTACTAGAGAGTTGTATAAAAAATATATATTGATATATTCCAGCTATGTATGACTGGTATATTGAGTATAATTGTTGTTAGGTGTGTGGCATCGTCTCTTTCGCCTCCACTTCCAGTCCGTTAAGGGGCGTCGCCACAGCTGGAATCATCCGTTATGATCGCATACTGATTTGCATAGGTTACCCGATGCCCTTCCTGACTGCCAACCCTGGTCCGCCTCTTAGACACGCGGATAGCGCAGACTTGGGTTCCTCAGGGCACTGTTAGATTCCGGGGCTCGCACATAACACCGCCTACGTCATAGCGCGCGACCCAATCAGCGCAGAGCCCCCGTACTGCTGAATCAGATCCGTCCAAATCCACAAGGACATACTCCAAAGTCAAGCCGGATTAACAGGATCAGCCAACGCCCGATGCTGTGTCTTACGCACCAGGATTATAATAAACATTATTATGCAAATTCACCTATAAATCATCTAATTATGTGAAATTATATCACATTCTATATTTCAACTCTACTGTATTTATAATATATATATATATATCCTCATATAAGTATATATATATATTATAAATTATACCTATGTATGTGTGTGTTATATATATATGCCTGGTGTTGGCGTAGTGGTTCAGGGTAGCGGCTTGAGATCCAAAGGTCTGAAGTTCAAGCCCCGTGGCCGCTTGAATTAATACACACCAGGAAGGTTTGACAGCCTGTTACCTTCGAGGTGGCGCAAGTGAGTACCAGTGTAGTGGGAGTTGTGTATGCCCCGGTTAGAATAGGTTGTTACTATATCCCTTGTGTCGTAGAGGTCGCCAGGGTTGCGTACAGAGAGGCTCCAGTGTAAAACGCTGTGCCAAATCATTATGCGGATGCATAAGGGATGACTCCTGCTGTGAGGCGACCCCTCAACGGGAGCAAGCCGAAAGAAGAAGAAGAAGAAGAAGATATAATATAATTATACTATATTATTATAATAATATATATATATATATATATACTATATATAAGCCTATATAATTCGCGTCAGGAGGGCATCCGGCGTAAAACATGTGCAAATCAACTATGGGAGTCAATACGGATGATCCGCTGTGTGCGACCCTAGCGGGAGCAGCCGAAAAGAAGAAAAGAAGAAGAAGATATATATATATAATATATATGATGTTTGCTACTGCAGAACTTTATATGGATACAAACAAACACGACATAATATGACCGAAGCTTTTTCGTGCTGCACTCTTCAGGGTAAAAATCACAGCAATTGAAGAAGGAAGTGAAGGAGTGTGCTTTATACGCAGCTCAAAAAGGTAAGCGATTGTTCAACCGTAATGATGTCACGGTTAATCCGAACGCCCATTGGTCGGCTTCATCATCTTCACCTCGAGCTCCCATGGCTGGAGCAGAGTTCGTCGATGATTGACGTTGCAACACATCCTGGAAAGAGGGGGGAATGAGGTTTCCCAAGGTCCATTCACCAATTTGTTACCGTACTTCCCTTGATCTTTCCATGCTGAAGAGACAAAGACAAAGATCGTGCAAATTCCTTTTGACGACGTAATATTGGATCGGTGGTAAGGATGAAGGTTGCTTCAACATACGTAAATGAAACGAGCTCGACCTCGGCTCAATATCCTGAACATACAGTATCTGCATTGTTCTGGTCTGCACAGATAGAGTTGGCAACCAGGTGCTGTCAATGGCAGATGAAGCAGATACAGTGGCCGGTGGTTCTGGATATTTCTACATGCTCGCACTGGTTGTGTTCTAACCCTCACAATCTTTCTTCGAATCGCCAATGGATGTGTTGGTTGATCCGATCAGCCAATCGTAGTGTTGTGCGGCCCACGTACCGGCACTTAAACCATAAATAACATTGCTGGTTTGTGAGGTGGGTAGCACATTTTATTGACTGATGTCAGCAAACGGCAAGAGGTAAAGATTACTCGGGGTTGCACAGCCAGAAACGTGTTGGACACATAATGTTTGATTTTGTACTTCAAACCTTCGTGAATGATTGCCCTTTCCAGGGCATCCTGATATAGACTGGAACATTTGTCCGGACCAATCTTCCGATCTTTGGTCGTGTTTATAAACTTGTGTATGTATCTCTTAACTATATGCTCAAGATAATCATTCTCACCGAGTACATTCATGATTTTGTCAATTTCAGCAGAAAGATTACAAGGTGAACAAATCCTCTGTGCTCTGTTAACCAGGAATATTGATCATGGCAATTCTGTTCTCATGGAGCTGTAGGAGTACCAGCGAGTATACTGCCCTGTGAAAGTCGGCTTCCAGTAGAGGATGTTGTGAAACCAAGGTTGGATCTATCAACCAACACGTCCAAAAATGGTAACGTGTTGACGATTCCAGCTCCGCGGTAAACTTCAGCGCTGGATGGAGAATGTTGAGCCATGCCTGGAAATTGTCACATGCCGTCCGAGACTCAAACAAGCAAAAATGTCATCAACATTCCGATAGTATATCGATGGGGGAATTGGCCTTGCCGACCAATCAGTTTCTGCATTTCATGATAGCCTACAAAGATATTTGCAAGAGCTGGCCTAATGGAGAACCATAGCCACACCGTCCGTTTGAACATACATCATGTTGTGAAAACTGAATTCCAGTTTAGCGTCCGGTTTCAGCGTCCAGTTTCATTACAGTTGAACCAATCAGTGTCTACCTTATTGAGACCTGCGTATAAAATCTCTCGCTCCTGGACTCTGTGTTTTGCACCTGAAAAGGTGGAGAAGGTCTCTTTCAACCCTCGACTCTGACTCTGCACCTGGACCGGACGGGCATCAACTCACGTTGCCGAAAACCTGCTCGACTACTCTTTCACATCCTCTCTGCCCTTTTTGCAAGGTCATCTTCTATCTGCTTGGAAAGCCACCAACATCACTGCATTACATAAACTAGAATGGGCACTCGGTAACACGCATACCTCCACCAGGCTGAACAGTTTACGTTTTGTATACCAATAATAGGCCAGCGCTTGGGATCCCAGGGTCCTGAGTTCAAATCCCGCTTGGCTGTTTAATTATGCCAGGTAGGGTTGACTCAGCCTGTCATCTTCCGAGGTCGGCAAAAATGCTGTATCCTGTGTCAGAGTGGCGACCCATCCAGGATTGTGCTCAATAGCCCAGAAGACTGCTTAGGCAGCACCAACGCTCTGCACAGAATATGGTCCCAATGATGGATGGATAGGCCAGATCTGGATCCGGACCTGAACCAAAATCGAATTGGCTTGTTTTGTCACTGAACCAACTCATCCATCAAGTTTTGTCATCATCTGCCCACAACGTTTTGAAATATCATGCTATATATCGTTTTTAGCCCCATCTCTCAATGGTGAAGAATCACTTAAAAAATATAATAATAATTTCCTATCCAGATCTAGATTCGGATCTTCTCTAAAAGTGAATCAATTCTTCCTTGTCACACACCCGTGTCCAATTTTTCGTCCAAATCCGTCCACACTTTTTGAGAATTGTTTATATATATTTTAGCCAGATATGTTTATTATCGTTTAACCTTTTTCGCAAGGGTTGCGTTCCTGGAAACCTTATGATAAGCGAAACTGTGTTAAACAAAACATATTTTCCCATAGAAAGCAATGTGTTAAAGGGGGGGATGCATTTTTGGCTCGGAATTTTTTGGACATAAAACAAATTTTTGGACATAAACACAAATAAACAAAAAACACTCCTCGAGTAGTGGCGACTTACCCCGAGGCTGGAGGAACGGAGTTGATTGCGGAGTGGCAGAATTGTCCCCCTCTTCACTTGACACTGTGCTGTCACTTTCTTCACCAGTGGGAACGGTCTCTTGGCAGCTGGTTGAAGGAGCATCCTGGATGGTGGATGTAGTTGGTGCTGCATCTTTTGGCTTGGAAAAATGTGTGGAGAGTGGCTGGATGGCTTTTTTTTTCTTTGCTGCATAAAGTTCCTTGTAGCAACAAAGGGCATCATTAACAACACAGCTAAAATCAGTGCTCCTTTCAAGATTTGGATCTTGCTCGATAACAAATTATGATGGCATTTTCAAACGAGCTGAGGATTTGGCTGAGTTTTTCATGGTGAGATGCTTGGTGAAGGTGTCACAGCATCTTCTTCTTCTTCCTCAAGAGCCCACTGCTGTTCCAACTCCATGAGATCTTCATTGCTTAAGGGTTCTGCATGAGACTCCAGTAAGTCATCACGTCCTCTTCGTCAACCTCTTCAAAACAGCCTCCTGCGCCAGGTCTACAATTTGACTTGTAATCAACGACCATCAGCAAACCCCGTGAAATTGTGGACACACTCAGGCCACACTTTTTCCAACACAGCGTTCATTGTGGAGGCACTCACCTCCGCCCACGAATCCTTAATGTTTTCCAAAGCCATTTTTATGTTGTATGTTCGCCAAAACTCTTGATTGATAGCTTGTCCTTATCAGTTTTTTTGGTAAGCTGCACATGTATGCTTAACATAATAGGCCTTAAAAGCAGCAATAACTCCTGATCCATAGCTGTAAAAGTGGGTAGTATTTGATGGTAAAATACTACCTGCACGTTTTCACACCAGTCTTCCATATGCTGAGGATGGGCAGGAGCATTGTCTACAAGCAGCAAAGATTTGTTGTCAATGTTGTTCTCCTTGGAGTACTTCTCAACATGATTGGAGAAGTAATTGATCACGTAATCGTGGTCAATGCCCCAGTCATTCCAAGCTTTGTATTTGACGGCCATATTATCGGGAAGTTGTGGCTTGAGGCAACCCTGTAGCGCTCGTGGTTTTTCAGAAACGTAAACAGAAGCGGCTTGAGTTTTACATCCCCTTCTGCATGTCCACCGAGTAATAAGGTCAGCCTGTCCTTTGCTGCTTTAAACCCTGGAGCAGTCTTTTCTTCTCGTGCGATGTATGTACGGGAGGGCATTCTTTTCCAAACAATCCGGTTTCGTCAATATTGTAGACTTGCTTCGGTGAGTAACCCCCTCCTCAATCATCTTCTTCAACTTTGCTGGAAACTCTGATGCGGTAGCATGGTCCGCACTAAATAATAAACGTCCATGTTGTGCATGGCATCATCTCTCATTCTCGTTAGTGTCGTTGCACTCGAACTGGTCGCAATCTGTGATATTTTCTTTATCTTTGCCGAACTTTGAACTATAATGTACAGTCGATGCAGCGATTGCATGCGCGCGGCCGATTTCCGTTGTCCCTTCACCTCGTTATGTCTTTTAATTATATCCAATTTCACCTTCAATGTGACAGCCTTTCGTTGTCTCTTGAAACGAGGTGTGCTCGGCAAAAGACTCGCGGGTCGCTTGGGATTCATACTGGAAGGTATGCAGGGAGCGTGAAGAGAAACAGCACGCTACAGTACATGCGCAGTAAAGTGAAAGTGTGTTTATGCGCATCCTGTGTGATTGTTGTTTTTTGCTGGCAATTGTGAAAGTTTTTTTTGCGTTTTTCCTTGCAATGACATTACGATAGGCATAAAATGTTTGCGATAATTGAATAACTGGTCATTAAAACTAAATTACGAATAATCGAAACTACGATATGCGAACTTCCGGTAGCGAGGACTTCTGATTATCTGGATCTTGAAAC
>CM068954.1:33198666-33209350 GCA_035128595.1 Eptatretus atami | reverse complement strand
TCCTCCCCACTCGCCCTCCCATTGGATGGGAGGCCCCATGTGACTCCTCGTCCGCTCCCGATTGGACAGGCGCACGGTGGGCGGGGCACTCCATCCCTTGGGCGGAGTCTCCAGCGGGGGGCGTTTGTGGCTCCGCCTTCAGCTTCACCTCAGACAGTAAAATACGATTTTTTTAACATTGAATGACTGGGCAAAAAGCGATTTATTATTATTATTTATTTATTATTTATCATTTTTTTGTTTTTTTGTAATCACACGATATCTCAAAATTATGGACGGATTAGACAAAACTTGGTGGACAGGTCGTTGTGTGACGATAAAGAATTGATTCGATTTTCGTGGAGATCCAGATCTGGGTACGAGAATTTTTTTTAACTACTCAAGTGATTTGTCACCATTAAGAGATGGGACAATATATATATATATATATTATATATATAATATATATATATATATATATATATTTATATATATATGTATATATTTTTATTATATATATTATATATTTTATTTAATATTTATATATTTTTATATATATATATATATTACATATATACCGGGCGTAGTGGCGTGCGCCTGTAATCCGGCTACTCGGAGGCTTGGGTTGGAGGATCGCTTGAGGACGGGAGCTCTGCACTGGGCGGGCTATGAGAGGGTGTAGGGCAGCCGGAATCATGGCGAAACCCAATCCTTATCCCTGTGTCGTAAGAGGCGACCAGGGTTGCGTCAGGAAGAGCATCCGGCATAAAACCTATGCCAAATCAGTATGCGGATCATAACGGATGATCCGCTGTGGCGACCCCTAACGGGAGCAGCCGAAAGGCAAACAACAACATATATGTATTATATATATATAATATATTATATATATATTCAACATCTATGTATGTATGTTATATAATATATCTATATCTATATATATGTTGTGTGTATATATATATATATATTATATATATATATATATTATATATATATATTGTGTTCTCGACCAGGACCTTGATGGACTAGGGCGGCATATATTGGATCATGGATGGCGACGCGCATTATGTATAATGGAGATAGGTTGAATAGGAGGTAATAAATGGCTACCTAGTATCGATGATTTCAATGAATTATATGCATCAATTTATATATTTAACATGATTGTGTTGGGTGAGGCATATGTGGACGGTGCAAAGCGGAAGGCGGGAGGGAACAGCGAACACGCAGAACGAGAGAGCTATGCAGAAGAGAAAGACTATGAGTGAGGATGAGGCAGTGGGGCCGTCTCGGCGGATCGATCGCCCGGAATTACAGATCGCCTGCCCGGAGAAGTCTGAGGTCGGTGGGTCCTGGTTATTTTGGACCGAAATACGCCAATGGGGAGACCACGTGGTAGGGTGAATAGCCAAATTCTCTATATACCTAAGTACCCACGGTGATCAGCTACGGGTACTTTCACCCTCGGCTGGAACTCGTCCGGATACGAGCCGCTTAAGCGAGCCTGTTCCGTGTGCAGATGCCGAGCGTTTTTAATAGCCGAATCCGCCGGCCCGATTATCCTGTTACTCCGTTACAGCGACAATGACTGCTCACTTTCCCCACGCACGACACACCCAGTCAATGGAAGAAATACAAACGACTAGTTACATTCAAACAATGGCGTATAAATTTATTTACAATGAATGGGCGTCGGGACTGGGGGAGCACGCAAGAACAAGAACTAAAACGAATACCAGCAATGCACGTATGTACACTGTTACAGCAAACACCTTATGCAATTCACACTTAACAGACGCGCCACAACAGACAACACGCACACCCAGACAATGACCTGGGTCTTTAATGGACCCCTTGGTCTTTAGTGCCCCCCCCCCCTTTCCTAAAAGCTAGTAAAGGGAGCTGTGCTTACCAAGCTAATTAATCCTTTGTTGTTGTTTTCTATATTTCTTGAATGTGATTTTGAATGTGTTGAATCTCATGGCAACCACGGCTGTGCCTCCCATTCATTACAGCCGCTAATTTATCCATTCTCTCTCTGTACTTATTGCAGAAGAGGATGTGGAAAGCTACGATGTGTCACTGCTGCCTGCAGATGTGACCAGGGGGATTGAGGCAGACAGCTACTGGTGCATGAGTAAACTGCTTGACGGTATCCAGGTGAGCATGTTGAAGATAAAGGTGTTCCATGCCAATCAAAGGTCTCGAAACCATATGTTTCTTTGAGATGTCCTGCAGCCATTTGGTCCTTGAACTCGTGTGTTCTCTCCCAATAACCACAACATTGTGTTAATTTTCATGACGCGAATAAAAACGCATGCAAATGATTTGCCTCCATTGTTGAGTGGCACTGAGGGTCTTGTGATTATAAGGTTTGGTGTACTTTGGAAGATAGTGTGCTGTATTTCCTTCATATGGCAAGGGATGAGCTTTGTTCTCTTATCCAAAGCAGGATTTTATTGTTTTTTTTATTTATTTGTAGTATATCATTGATTGGTGTTGTTGGACCGATTGGCGTGATGGGTTGATTCACGCACTGGTGTGGTTGTAGACAAGCAAAACCTTGATAAATCTCTTGTGATGCAGCTTCAATCTATCCTCTTTTGGAACCCCTTAAATTTTTTTAATGATATTGCTGCAGTCGTGCATCTTCATTGACCATCACGCTGCCAGGCACGTTAATTTGGCACGAACCGGTGTCTCCGAACACAATGACCGCAGTAGGACACCCACAGGATAGCCGATCAATTTCATTCACTTGGAGGAACACAGAACTCCAGGGGATCGACGAGACAAAATAAACCTTTTCCTCGTGCTTATTCGGGTGCGCTGTGATCTGGTGTGGAGCTTGTCCTCACTGTGCCTTGCGTGCCGGTACCAACCATGTTCCCAGCGCACCATCTACGCAAACCAGAACCACCAATAACTCTCCAACAACGAATGTCAGAGAGCCACCAACCCACCAGGGCCGTGGGACAGAAGAAGAAGAAGAAGAACCCTGTGCATGCATGTGCATCCCACGGGGCCCAACAAACCATCCGTGGCGTATTCCCATTGGCTGATGCAGCCCAACATAATGATTTATGGTGCATGCCCTTCAGCCATCAAGTGAGGAAAATTCCACAATGGACAGATGCTGATTTATGGGATTGTGTACCAGCCTGTTCAATGACCCCGTGATCACGGTCGTGGGCTGCACCAATCGGCTGTTAGCTAAAGAAATTCCATTTAAGGACAGATAAACGACGACAATGGCTCAATAATATAGGAAGGGGGCGAAAGGCAATGCTAATATACAGATACGGGCGGAGGGGACGAGATCTTTCTAAACGTGTGCTTGTCACTTTCATTTACAGGAAGTACACCACACTTGGACTAACATGTACTTTGAAATACCTATTGTAGTCTAGCCTCTATTTCCCCCTTAGACCAGGTCCGTAGCAATATTTTGTAGCCATTTTGGAAACCTGCTGTTATAATCTAAACATTTCATTTTTTTATTGCTGAACTTGGACTCTCAATGCCAGAATAGAGTGAACTGGCAAACAGAGGTCTGAGAGTGAGATTCAGTGTGATGAGTACATCTTGTTGGTGTGTGTCGGTATCAAAATGGAAAAACTACTTTTCAAATCTCTCGACTGTTTTGCAAAGGGCAAACATTGTTTCTCAACCCTCAGGATAACTACACGTTTGCCCAGCCAGGTGTCCAGCGAAAGGTCAACGCTCTCAGTGAGCTCGTCAGCCGCATTGATGGTATACTCTCCTTGTCCTCACGCACTCACTCATGTTACGTACAAGGAGTAAAGGAGTGACTTCTATGCTCTTAACAAATATTTCATAATGTGATAGAACCACTCATTGTGGAAAGAAAACGCGCTTAATCTTCACTTCTTTTGAGCGACTTTGTATTCGACACTTTGTACCTTTCAGCTAATTGCGACAATTTCGATTGGTTATCTTCTGTGATATTTGATGGGTGACATAATGATGCTGAATTGTGCACCCTTCCTTTGCCTTTCCTCATCTGCCCTGTCGGTGGTGATTGTGTCCTTGCAGAAGCTGTTCATAGTCACATAGAGAGGCATGAGGTGGAGTACCTTCAATTTGCCTTTCGCTGGATGAACAACCTCCTGATGCGGGAGCTCCCCCTGCGGTGCACCATTCGTCTTTGGGACACTTACCAGGTCTTTTTCACTCTTTTTATTTTTTGGTTAGAAATTGGCTTAAAAAAATAAATAAATGCTGACACTTTTTTATTATTATTATTACTAGCAAGTTGCCCATGCCCACGTGGGATTGTAAACGTGGTAGGGATGAAGAAGGCAAAAATGCAAATGGCATCTGTCATCAAGCTGGGAGCAACAATTCGCATTTATTGCCACGTCTGATGCAATTTAAATGCTCTAATGGTGTCGAGGTGCTCAATATGAAACTGTTTGTTCAATATATGTAGCTTTTTGATGCCTAGTGTCTGTAATAAATGTTTGTATTATTGGCAAAGCCAGTGAGCAATTACAAATTAATAGTAGGATTCGTACTAGAAGCACCCCCTTCCTTCGGGAGCAGCCAGAGTGGTCATGGTATTATCTTTCTGATTGTTAATACCACAGCAGGGTAGCCGCCCTACAGGCGGTGTAGAATTAAGAGTTTGGGGGCCCTAAGCCATTTTTACTGTTTTAAGGGAGACCGAAAGGACATGAGTAGGCTTGAGAAAAAGCCCAGATTTCCATTTTCTTTTCTTAAAGAACAGCATGCAGAAGTAGACTCTCAATGCAAATTCTACCAATTCAGTTATTTATTTATTTTTACTCTCTCTGCCTGTCTGGCATGCAAACAATATTGAAAACCATTCCAAACAGGAAACTTACTGATTTTAAGGATGTCAAAACAGGCACAAATAACTAATGTAATGTGGTGAATAAGACACTGCAGCAACAGCGGTAAACGTCCCCCAAAAAGTTTTTTTCCGACAACCTTTAAAATCGCAATTGAATTATATACTTGAACAGTGTGGAACACAAATCGCCTTCTGCACTTTCAAAACCAATCTGTTTCGAAAACACTTGGACATGTTAAATAAGGTGGTGTATAACACACGGCGTCAACGACAGTAAACTTCTGGACTTACATTATGTTCTACAGTGTTATTTTGAACACAGCGTGGGTCGGTGTATTCTATGAATTCTCTAGTTATCTATTTAATTGATTGTCTATCCAATGATCTATTTCTCTATTCAATTGCAATTATGTTGCGATTGCCAGAAGCTTCATCACAAAGCTTTAGGTGCAGGGCCCCTTCAAGCAGGGCCATGGCCTAACTAGCCTACTACGCCTTAATCCGGCCCCGTCTATGGGTGATCTTATTCCAAGCGTGCAACAAGTTCTTCTGACTTGTTCCTGTATTTTGGGCAGTGTATAGGCAACAGACCACTGCCTCAATCACTCTCGAAAATAAAAAATAACCTGGGTTATGTGTATGAAGCAAATGTATGCATACTGCTTATGTGCATACACAGTACATCGTGGTTATATATGGCTCAGATAATTCCAATTTCACCCCTCTCCCTCCCAAAGGAAGAAAATGTCAAGATGGGTGGGAATTTTTTCTTTTTCAAAACTTGATTCAATCAAAGAAACTTGCACAGGCACATCTTCAGGGTGCACTCATTAATCCCTGAAAGTTTCAGCTTCCTAGGTCAAATCCTTTCGGAGGAGTAGATGAAATGTGCAACATATATACATACAGTACAATATATTGTAACAGCCACGTGACAGGTACAGGATCCCGGTTCAAGTTCCGCGTGTCGTATCAAAGCTACCGCAACCGCCAGCTAAGTCCACAGTCCGAAGCAGGTTCCCGGATCTGTTTATCATGTGACAATACTTGTTGGGACTGTATTTAACTGAGTGATGCGCCGATAAGTCAACGAGATTAGAAAAGTTTTAACCGAGTTGAGGGTAGAAAAGAGCGTGGTTTTTGATTGGGGGTCACCTGATATGGTGGAGAACAGATGTCTTGAAGACTTGGAGGAAAGAATGAAATTGAAGAGAATGTGGAAGTTGGTTCCACAGGCAGGAGAAAAGAGTAATGAATGAGTGGCGGTGAGCAGTGATCCTGGATTTAGGTAGTTTAACCAGAAGGGGGTTGATTGTGGACCTTGCAGAAACCTGAGGGAAGGGTGGGGGACAAAGTATGGAAAGAGCAGTCCACAAACGTGGGTGTAAGACCAGAAAGGAGGCGGTTGAAGACAGCAAGACTACAGATCTGTCTGCGATGGTGTACTGATAGGCCCATAGATTCGGCTTCATCGTGGGAGATTCCAGTAATTTTGAAGGGCTTGGTTTCCATGGCATCAAGTTGAGTAAGGTGTGAGGCATGGGAGCCAGCCAAGAGGCGAGAGCAGTACACTCCATCAAGCTGCAGATGAAGGCCTTGTAGAAGAAAATGCCAAGATGGGCACGATGTTGGCCAAGCTGTATAACCACGATGTACTGTGTATGCACATTGGAGTTCAGGAAGGACTTTGTACGATGGAGGATGCCCAGTCGGATACTGGCTTTTGAGGGCAACTTTGAAATGAGGTTTGCCCAAGATAGATCATGGCTGACGGTGAAACCCAGGAGTATGAATGACTGAACTTCCTCGAGAATATTGTTTAGAAAGTAGGTGGTGGGGGGATGTGAGTTGCCAGATGATCCTTTCAGAAAGTGAGAGATTTGTCAGGATTGAAAGACATATCCCAAGTGTTCGACCATCTTGTGATTTTGTTAAGGTCTGAAGAGAGGTAAGAGGGTGTAGCCTACCTGCCTGAAGGATGAGGGATGTCATGGCAGAGGGTAGATCGTCAGCAAACAAATAAAGAGGATTTTCCAGAGAGTCAGAGAGATCATGTATGAAGATTAGGAATAGGACTGGGCCCAGAACACTGCTTCGGGGCACTCCAGCATTTACAATCAGAGGAGATGAAAGGATTCCTTTGAGTTGGTAACGAAAGGAAAGGAAGTCAGTGAGTCATGTGTAGAGTTGGCGTTGGATGCCAAAGGTAGAGAATTGGAAGAGTTCGGCAGGATGCCAGACTGTATAAAAATCACGAGATATCTCTACAGAGATGGCCCTTATCTCATGTCTGACATTGAGGGCCTCAATCCATTGTTGGGTGAGTAGAAGCAGCATGTCCAAGGTGAAGTGACCTTATCTGAAACCAAACTGATAATCTGAGATGAGGTTGTTGGAGAAAATGAAAGATTTCATGTCAACTGTGATTATGGATTCCATGACCTTGCTAATGATTGGAAGTAAACTGATAGGTCGGTTGTTAAGGGGATCCGTTTTTGCACCTTTTTACCTTCGCCACTGAAGGTGGGCGGAGGTTATGTTTTTACCCCTGTCTGTCTGTTTGACTGTGAACAGAATATCTCAAAAATTTATGGACGGACTCAGACTAAATTTGGTTGACGTGCTGGGTGTGTGACAAGGATGGTTTGATTCGATTTTGGTGAATATCCGGATCTGGATACTGGAATTTTTGCAGATTCCGTCGCTGCCATAAAACAAAACAACGAAAAGATCTTCGCAATGTGTCAAATGAATGTTGATAAATTTTCTTCAAAGGTGAAAAAGATGACAGACTTTACTTCGTGCAGAAAAAACTCTCAGTTTGTCACCGAGCGTATTGAAGAATCATCTTCGACCAGTTCGAAATTAATCATCAGAAGGTACTATCGAAGGCATTGCAGAATCTATTTCGACAGATGAGGACGAGGAGGTTTTGAGGAGAAGCAGAAGTTGACCTATTAAACCAGTCGTTATCGATGATAGGCGAAAGCCCATTCGACAAACGAAAGGCGGAAAGGAACCCAGGGTACGTTCCTGAAAAGCGAAGTAAAGTGGAATTCTGTGCGAAAGAAATTAGAACTAGTTGCTGGACCAAGCACTGCGGAGAAAACACAAAATACAGCATCAAAATGTGATGAAAACTGCATGCCAGAGGTGATCAAAAGCCTGAAAGAAAAATACGTTGTTTCGAGCCGTTCAGAGCAAATACGTATACTGACAATATTTGCTAGAATATGAGCATCAGAGGGATGATGAGTGATTCAGTTGCTCCCAAAGAATGGCTGTGCAAGCCAAAAATTTAGAGAAAGAAAATGGTATGCTATCGTCTCAAATCCCAAACAGGGTAAAATATTGCCTGACGAAGTGAAATCCGCCGTAACCGAATTTTACCGAAGTGATGAAGTCGCCGAATAATGCCGGGAAAAAAGGACTGTGGACCAGTCAGGAATGAACATGGAAAAGACAAAATTCAAAAGCGCCTGGTACTAAACAATCTCAAGGAACTGTTTCAGAAATTCAAAGAGAAAACCCTGGCTTGAAAGTTGGATTCGCGAAGTTCGCCATGCTCCGTCCCTCGGAGTGTGTCCTGGCCGGTTCAGGCGGTACACACAGTGAATGTGTATGTACGATACATCAAAATGTGAAACTCATGATGTTTGGTTCCAAAATGCCACAGATAGCCGAATTCCTAACTATCATCATGTGATAGCATGCATAGTTGTAACCACAGCACAACCGGCATGTTATTCAGAACTTGTGAAAGTTGCCATCAATTGAAGACTTCAAACCGAGGCTACTGAGTGCTTATGAACTCGAGGATATTGATGAAATTCAGTTAAACGGTGGACATCCACCGACAGATCTGAACTGAGCTCCATGGTCTGCCTTTGGAAGAATTCATTATTCAATTCTGTGAACTGCGGTGAATTAGTGAGACACGACTTAATTCCAAGGCCCAATCTCAGTTTCTGAAAAATAAGAAAGACGAAATTGGTGAAGGAGAATTTGTAATTATTGGAGACTTCTCAGAGAACATTTGTTTGTCATACAGATGCGGCCAAGGATTCCATTGAACTGCTCTCAAGCGACAATTCACCCTGGTTTACTATTTCAAATCGGACGATGGCAAATTAAACCACGATTCGTTCACGATTATATCAGAATGAATACTCACGACGTCTGTCTCAGTCCACCTCTTCCAAAGAATGCTCATTGAACACTTGAATCTAGCTTGGAAATGTAAAGAAACTTTACTATTTCTCAGATGGTTGCGCTGGCCAATATAAGAATTGCAAAGCCTTCATAAACCGATGTCGTCACAAATCAGAGTATGGATTGACGCAGAATGGCATTTTTTCCAACAATCATGGAAGGGCCTTCAGGTGGCGTGGAGGTACAGTCAAACGAAAGCAACACGTGAGAGCCTGCGTAGACCTTACGACAGTCAAATTATTTCTCCAAAAGATCTTCCGCCTTTTGCTGAAAATGGTTTGAATGAAATGAAGTTCGGTTACGGGACCCAGAGGCGTATGACGAGGAAGAACGAAATCTCTGGAAGAAAGGTTAAAACGGTGAAAACCATAGCTGGAACTCAAAAACTTCATGCTTTCATCCCTATTTCTGAAACTGCTCTTCAAGTACGCAAATTCAGCTTTAGCGAGGAACACCGTATCGAGTCAGCTATTTCAAAATCTACACCAACTTTTAACGGAAACTCTCAGGTTATGTCACAGTGCACCTATGATGGAAATGGTGGCTTGCCTGCAGCATGGAAGCCTTTCAGGACACTCATAAGTGAAAGTGAATTTTCTTCATCCAAACGGGCCCGCAAATAGTTTCTTTTTTCCTGACATTGAAGATCACTGCATTTTAGACATTTCTGAATACTTCTTTCCATAGATCCAAAACTGCTACAGGTAGAACCTACACAATCAGTAAAAAGAGAAACACAGCTGTCAAATAAAACATTGGTTGGCAAAAAAATCTTGACTATATATGCTAGGAAAAACTCTTACTATCACTAGTATCGCTTCCAGTTCCTGCATGTGGAAAATTTATGTACAATATACTGATATATGTGTCTTGGAAATCTTGTGTTCAAATATTGTGCTATACTATTGTGCTATTGTGTGGCCAGCACCCGAGTCCTGAACAATAAAACCATTATCACACTTGAACCATTGAGATCCCATTTTCATTTATGCTGAGGTGTTGGAGTATATGAAGGGTATTCTCAAATGAAAAATCGGGACCATCGGTTTGGCTGGGGAGCGGGGCCCAAGGTCAAAGGCGCCCCCAAACTATAACTTTTTGAATTGCTGTTTCGGAGTGATTTTACTTTACGCGATTCGAAAGATCTCGCTTTTACGAGCATTTTGATACCAAGATCAGCCAAATCGGACCACGACAACCTGTGATATGGCCTCTGGAAGATTGTGGGGCAGCCGGGGCACCCAAATTTGGGGGCCCCTAAAATGGGCCCACAGGTCAAAAGTTGGTATTTGAGTTTTTTTTCACCCAAGTGAATAAATGACCAAGATATGGGGAGAAAATGAGGTATTAGTGCGGGAGGGTGTGTACACTTGACATGGAATGCCCCACCTTGGGCACTAATTGGCCATTAGAACCAGGCCTTATGGCTTGTCTATACCCACTCTGGAGCTCTGATTGCACTGATTGATCCTGTATTGCTTTCACTATTATACCAATAAATAATTGCATAAATTGATTCTGCCAAATGGGATCTCAATGGGTTCAAGTGTGATGATGGTTTTATTGTTTGGGGTCCACATATCACTAATTCTGGATTCGACATTGGGCGACGTTTGCCGTCCATTCCAATGACGTCACCTGCTGGCAAGCGACTTT
>CM068954.1:33183840-33198656 GCA_035128595.1 Eptatretus atami | reverse complement strand
TTGACAATCATCATCTCTGGACTATTATATATATGCATATATATTGCATCATTTGCGAAAAATTATTCTGCCTATTGTGTCTATTGAATTTTAAGTGTACATTTTTTGTATAACAGTCATCAAATTAAGTTATAAATGGGATAATCTCAGTTGTTGCATATTTTGCAGTAAGCATGGTGACTGAAGATCGAAAGGAGTTCCGAAAATACTGTTGGCTTTTTTGTGCAAGTGTTGTACCCACGGTAAAACATTATGTGTCAATTTTCAGACCTGGGGCCATTTTGGGCCCCCCTTTTGGTGCCCCCGGTTGCCCACAATCTTCCAGGGCCAATCACAGTGTTGTGTGGTCCGATTTGGCTGATCTTGGTATCAAAATGCTCGTAAAAGCGAGATCTTTCGAATCGCGTAAAGTAAAATCACTCCAAACAGAATTCAAAAAGTTTAAGTTTGGGTGCCCTTTGACCTTGGGCCCCCGCCCCCCAGCCAAACCGTGTCCGATTTTTTCATTAGAATACCTTCATATACTCAAACACCTCAGCATAAATGGCCAAGTGGCTTAAGCACTCAAGCAAGCACTCCATTCAAAACCGTTGATAAGGAACGGCTGGCTTGGCAATTGCTAGCCAGCCACTTGGTAACTGAAAACACCCTTGGACATCTCGACAATATACAGGACATACAAAATACTGACAGAAGTACAATTTTTGAATTGACGATGTCAAATATTAATCATGACTTGTTGTTGCAATGAAAACGTACCTTGTTCAGTTTCAACACATTGTTTTAGTTTTTATCATGTACATAAACTCAATGGTGGTGTTGAGTATACAAAAGTGGCCATGCACAAATAAATAAATATCTCTCAGCAATTTCCCCGGTGGCCTCCCGACTAATTAATTACGTATGCAGGGAAATCACGACGAATCCGATGTTAATGTTTATTTCACTTCACATAGCATGTGTATTACATATCCATCAGCTTGTTTATAAGTTTTTTAAAGTCTGGCGAAAACCAAAAGTATTTTGAATGAAAGACTACGATTTTCTTTCCTCTGCATAATATGGGATTTAGCGTACCTTCATTGGGCGGTGGATATTAGACCGCTGCCGCGATCATTGCACACAACACATGCATTACCTCGTTTGAGTTGTAATCAAACTGTACGTCTGTTTCCTCAAAACAGCACCTTTATTTTATGATAGAAGACGCGTTGTTGAGTCTTCAAATGTACATGAGGCCAGCGTGACCACTCCTCATTTTCATAAATGCCAAGGTGAGCCAATGAAAAAAGTCAAGAATTCACAAGGTTTCGGAAAAGCGATGATGATAGAAAACCTATACGCCAAGAAAACCTATTGAAAACCAAGACACCAAGGTGAACAACGAATAGCCAAGATCTTGTGAAAAAAAGCCAAGGAGTGGTCACACTGCATGAGGGTATAGAGGGGTCACACTGCATGAGGGTATAAAGAGCAAACAGCTCTTTGCAGTATATAAGATATTTATTGGGTATGATAAAATAAATATTTATCTGAAACCGAATAACCTATCAATACTGGACTTTGCCTTTATGATCCACCACCCTTGCTGTATATATTTTATGTTACAATGATGTCATCACTCACGTGGTTTGGTAGCCACCACATTGGTTTCACGGAAAATAAGTAAAAATATTTATTTCGGAAACCGCTTTCGCAATTGATTCAAAACTTTGCAGTTGTGATACTTGCTCCATGTAATGTGATGTGATTCATATGGATGCAATAAGCCGTTGTGGAGAAAATTTCGGTTTTCGGTTTTCACTGAAAAGTCACTGCAGGCTGAAAACTTTGAAAGTTTCGGTTTTCAAACAAACATGGCTGCCAAACCAAGTGACCTATGGCATTGGAAATTTGGACTCTGCCCATGATTATGTAGCGAATCACGTGTGTGAAGTTTCGTTTTGATCGGATAAGGTTAGATTTTCTATCCAATACGGCTGCCACACGACATGACCCATGATGTCATCATTTTCACGTATGTAGCAATGGTGTTCGATGATATTTGGTAAATTTTGCTTCGATCAGATAGGTGGTTCCAGAGAAAACATTATGTAATATTTTTATTCAATCCAATATGGCAACCGAGCCACGTGACCTATCAAATATTCTTTATCACCCTAGTATCCCCAACTCATGGGGAACATGTCTGTGAAGTTTCCCCTCGATCTGTCCAGCCGTTCGGGAGAAGATTTTTGAAGGTTTTGGGGTAAATCCAAGATGGCTGCTAGACCATGTGACCGATGACATCATAGTTATCAAACTTTTTTCAGCATGGCCAGTCAATCATTTGTGTGCAGTTTCACTTCAATCGCAAAGGAAGGGGTTCTGGAGAATAATTTTTCCTTTTTTGTTTGAAAAAAACAATCTGGCTGTCAAACCATGTGACTGATGACGTCATAAATTTAAGCATTTCTTAGGTATTGGGGCACAGATTATGTGTGTGAAGTTTCAGATGTGAAGGGAATGAACCAGGGGACAAATACAAAACTTTGTTACATATTTAATGCGTCTCCCAAAATTGATTGCACACGCAGTTTCATTACCTCCGCCACCGAAGGTATATGGAGGTTATGTTTTCACTTACTGTCTGTCTGTGTCTGAGCAGGATATCTCAAAAAGTTATGGATGGATTTGGACGAAACTTGGTGTTAGGGTTGGGTGTGTGACAAGGACAAGTTTATTGTATTTTGGTGAAGATCCGGATCTGGATCCGGCTATTAGTATTTTTTAAGTGATTCTTCACTGTTGGGAGATTCGTTAAGGTTCGGATACAGATCTAGCCTGTCAGTGGGATACAAAGCGTAAACTGTTTTAGCATGGTGGAGATATGCGCTCTACCCAGTGCCAATCTAGTTAAGGAATGTGCTTGTAATTGCATTTTTCTTGACCTTTTGGCCCCCACCTGACGGGGAGGGCCAAACCTGACACTACTCTCACACCTTATTGCCTTGTGGTGATCATAACTACCAAGTTTGGTGAATTTCTGCACAACTGTTTGGGAGTAGATAGCGAAACAGACAGACAGATGGAGCAGATTACAATATCCTCCTGTGTTTTTTGTTTTTTTTTAAAACCATGGGGATAATAAAAATAATAATAATAATCATGATGATAATATTGTTATTCTCTCCATGCACCCTTCTGAATCCATTTAATGTGAATAGTGTTGTGTTATATAAATATTTTTCTTTGAAAACAGAATCAAACATGCTTTTTTTTTCCTTTTTCTCTCCCAGATATTTGAACGAATCTTGTTCATCTGGGCAATTCGTCACCCGGCGAGTGGCTACGTTCAGGGAATTAATGACCTGGTGACGCCCTTCTTCGTCGTCTTCCTGTCTGAGCATGCTGGTGAGGAGGAGGAGGAGGCGGAGGAGGAGGAGAAGTGTCATGTTGTTTCGTTTTGAAAGTTTAGATTTTTTTTTTTTTGCTGGTCATAACTTGGCCAAACTTGAAAAGTACGTGTTGGTTAAGAACGCAAAAAATGGAGTTGGTGGAGGGGGGAGTGGGGTAAGGGGGATTCTTCTTCTTCCTCTTCTTATTCCTGATTAATTACCTACTTTTAATCTTTTATGACAAATAATGTTTGGCCTCTAACTTTTCTGGCCTTTTCTGTCTGTCTTGTGCTCTGCACCACAGTAATTAGGAGAGAAACCTGATTGACAAATTTAGATATGCAGCCAATAAATTACCCAAGCCGCAGTCGACTGCATTTTGTATCCGCATAACTACCACTCTGGTTTCATAGCCAGTTCTCGTATATCAGGAACAATTTGTCCGTTTGCCATAATCCTCCTATAAAACATATTATTTGCATTATTGTTTGATGTGATCTAATCTAATCCCCTCCCCCCTCCACCTCCTTCTTCCTCTTTAATTGTATTCTCCTCTTATGGCCTTATGCAATCTATTGCATCAATCCGTTGTGCTATTTGTTCGAAATTAATGGTTTTTGTGTGTTATGCATCAGACTATGGGGACTTTTGCAACCCAGACCTGGGGTGTTCCATGTCAAGTGTACACATTTTTCAGCGAAATTTTGACACATCGTCTCAGATTTCACTACCACAGTCCCTCTGGACACCCACCCACCCCTTCCCCCTCCCACCACAGTCCTCCAGACTCCCACCCCACCCTTCTCCTCCCCACCACAGTCCCTCTGGACTCCAAACCCTCCCTTCCCCTGCCTCCTCTCACCCCACTCTTCCCCTTCCCTCCCTCCATTAGTTACCAAGTGTAATTGTTGTGTTCAGTTTTCATGTTTCTTGTGGAGAACTTCAATCATTGTGAAGTAATCAATATTGATTATGCCTGGCAGGATAACCTAGCGGCGTGTGCACTCACCTCTGAGCTGTCTCGCCTGGGTTTGAATCTCGGCCCAGCCATAAACTGCCACCCTGTGGGTGTTTTGTAGGCAGGGCCTCAATGAGTATGTCATCCCTCAAATGGATGTTAAGTTAAGTATGTTGGATGACCCATCTCCCAGCATTATTTGGTGGACGTTGAAGATCCTACGGTGTCCTGGACGAAGAGTAGACGAGTTATCGCCAGCATCCTTACCACAGTCCCTCCGGACTTCCACCCCAATGCTTCATCCTCCCACCCTAGTCCCTCCTGTTTCCCACCCCCATCCCTACCCCCTCCTTCTCTAATGTTTTATTTTACCCAATAATGGAGTTTGTCGCTTTAAAGATATGGCCGTGCATGACAGACACAGGCACAGACACAGACACAGGCACAGACACAGCACAGACACGGCACAGACACAGGCACAGACACAGGCACGACCAGGCACAACACAGGCACAGACACAGGCACAGAACAGGCACAGGCAAAGCATTGGCACTGCACACTGTTCACATGCAATGCCAATGCTGGGCTCTGAATTGAACTTTAGGAAGTGAACAATTAGTATCAAATGTTCTATGTAAGGGCCCTGTCACACTTGACGTTTAAGCAGCAATGGCAACGTATAAAAATTGATCTAAAAAGTTGACGTACGCTGAATTTGATGTTTTTTTTGAGTTTTGGCGTATTCAAAACGTGTTGGTCGTTTGCATACATATTAGTAACGGGCACAGAACGTTTCGTTGTGTCTATACATAACTTTTCCAACGAATGCTTACCTTGTGATCGCGTTCAAAACCTAAGACAAGCGATAGTTCACTTACCTTTTGCGCGCTATTCGTATCGCCGCGAACTCGTGGCGTAGCCTGTTAAGAACTTGCCGGACGCCGATTTAAATCAAACTGCCCGAGTTTTGAATTGTCACATTGCAGTCACACCTTGACGATTTGCCAGCGTATGCCATTCTATGAAAAATGGGTTTAAACGCTAGGCACACGTCAAATACGCTATAGGAAAGTTGAGTATACGTTAAGATTATGCTCGAAATCATTGAAGTACGCTGGTATATTACCTAGTCCGTTCGATACGTCGTGAAATTTCAAGCATGCTGAAAATTTTAAGACGTACTCGACGTAAGGCTCACACGTTTCGCATGCGTTGGCATCTGTTCTTGCACGTTCCGCGATCGTTTAAACACGGCGAACAACGTTACTTGTGGATACTCATAAGTCGAAGCACGTCAAGTTAATGGCAACATACTGAAACCCATTTATAACCGTTGAGTAACGTGCTTTGAACAAATGAGTAACGTCAGCTTAGCCTATGTTTAACGTGCTTGGAAAGTATGAGTAACGTGCATTGAAACTATGTATACTTGGCCTTGAACCAATGGCTACCGTGCTATGAACGAAAGAGTAACGTGCGTTTAACCTATGTGTAGCATGTTTTGAACCTAAGTAAAACGTGCATCTAACCATTGAATAACATGCTATGAACCTATTTGTAACGTAGTATACGCACATTGTCGTATGTAGACGAATTAAATTGACGTCTTCCGGACAACCACAGAACTTACTGAAAGTGTTCTAACTTACATCTACCGTGTACTGACGTATTGGCAGCGTTTAGGGGAATTGTACATAATGGGCTTCACAAGAGGAACCCATCATTGTTCCAGACTCCATGTTGAGTAGATGTCAATGCCAGTATATCAGTAGTAGTAATACTATTAGCAGTAGTTGGTGTGCGTGACAGTAGTAATAGTAGTAGTAGTTGTAGTAGTAGCATTGGTAGTAGTAGAATGTCTACATCAGTAGTAGTAGTGGTATGTCTATGTCAGTAGTAGTAGTGAGTAGTATGTCGATTCAGTAGTAGTAGTAGTAGTAGTTTGTTTGTAGTAGTAGTAGTATTGGTAGTAGTAGTAGTCCAGTCGTCGTAGTATGTCTATGTCAGTAGTAGTAGTAGTAGTAGTAGTAGTATGTTTATGTCAGTAGTAGTTGTAGTAGTAGTAGTATTGGTAGTAGTAGTAGGTCCATGTCAGTATGATGGGGGGTGTGGGTGATGATGGATCTCTTATCGTCCACGAATAGGAGACTACTTTTCACCATTGTTCGATGTTCTTTTCGGAAATTTTTTTCCTCATTCCACGATGAATATTTCTTTGTTTTACTTTTAAAGTATTAAAAACGACTTTGACAAATGCATATTACTAGTAATGAACACAGAACGCTTCGTAAACTTATACATAAGTTATACCAACGATTGTTTATCGTGTTTTAGGCGTCCACAACCTATGCCCAACGATAGTCCAGCATATGCATAGCGTAATAATTCCCAAGCACGTTATTCATAGGTTATAAATAAGTCACTGGTACCCTAAACATTACTTTGATGTTTCGACGTATGAGAACTTTCAAGTTGTGTTGCGAAGTGTGAACAACGTTTGTGTAGGCGTGCTACAAAACGTTACTCATAGGTTAGAAATAAGTTTCGGGTACGCGAATGTTACCTCTACGTGTTTCGACTTATGAGTAACATACAATTAACGTGTGTCAACGATCGCATAACGTGCCTAAACCTTATGGCCGCGTAGCGGAACGTGTGAGCCAAACGCCGAGTACGTCGTAAAATTTTAGCATTCGAAAAAGAGAGAACAAGCACAAAAGTCAACGATTAAAGCCAGCGTACAACGACTTATGGCAGTGTTTTCAGGTATTCCTAACGTATACAAAACTTACAATAACGTATTCGACGTGTGCCAGCGTATTCGGCAAATTTGTAAAAAAAACGGCATACGTTCGCTAAATCGTCAAGGTGTGACAGCCCCTTATAACTGAACATTGAGAACTTGTGGTATTATAGAGATGACCGTCACCCCCACACGGGGGTAATTTTTCAATTTGAGACTAATTGGTCACCCTGTTTGCCAAATTTGATATCGTGGTCACTTTGGTCTCAATTTGTGACCTCCAAATGGGCTGCTGCGGGCACGTAGCCCATGTTACTTTTACACACACACACACACACACACACACACACACACACAGTCATTTATTCTTATAGATAGCAAAATTACCCGTTCCCAGTGACGGGAAAAGTTAGTTAATCTTTCAATTTGGTATTTCATGAATTTTAAAAAGGTTCGTTTTGTTGCAATTCAAAAATCCAGCTTTTTAGGTCATCTCTAGGTACAGCCGGGCCAAATGTCCGTCCGTACGTCCGTCAACAATTTTTCTTTCCGATCTTGATGAAACTTAGTATGTGGGTAGAGGTCGATGGTGTTGCACAACGATATAACTTTTGTCCGGTTTCAAGGTCAGGTCAAGGTCACGAGGCACGTAAGTTATAAAAATCGCCATTTCAAAACCTATCTTGTCTGCCATTCTACAAGATATTCGGCAACTGTTTATTGATTATGATAGTAAAAAATATTATCTTGTATCTAACGGACAGATTTTTGAATTTCCTTCCCGTTTGATCGTCACGTGATCTGGAAGATGGCCAAAAACGCCGATGCGATTCGCAAAGAAGGAAGGAAGGAGAAATGAAATAGAAATATAAAACACATTTTAGCCTTTTATATTATACATTTTCCGCCGAAGGTGCAAAAGTTTCAAAACCCAAATGTAAACTTCGGCATTTATTTTCAAAATATAATTCGTGTGCGCGCGCCAAAATGCCGAGTCATCTTAACCAAACTGCGCAGTTTGAGTTGCGCAGTAGAACTGCGCATAGTCTCGGTCATGGGTGATTTACATAACGTGGGTATAGATGGGTGATTGTTTACATAACGTGGGTCTAGATGGGTGATTGTTTACATAACGTGGGTATAGATGAGTGATTGTTTACATAACGTGGGTATAGATGGGTGATTGTTTACATAACGTGGGTATAGATGAGTTGTTTACATAACGTGGGTCTAGATGGGTGATTGTTTTCATCACTTGGGTCTAGATGAGTGATTGTTTTCATCACTTGGGTATAGATGGGTGATTGTTTACATAATGTGGTTGTAGATGGGTAATTGTTTACATAATGTGGGTATAGATGGGTGATTGTTTACATAACCTGGGTATAGATTTGTGATTGTTTACATAAGACGAGTATAGATGGGTGATTGTTGACATAACGTAGGTATCGATGGGTGATTGTTTACGTAAGTTGGGTATAGATGGGTGATTGTGATTTCCGTGAGAGGGTATCATTTTTCGTGAATGTCCTGTGATGGTTGTTGATTCCTCACTTACGAAATGCCCTCATTTTACCCTCCCCACTCCCCAAAATAATAAAATAAATTTCTGTTGTCTTTGTCTTCTACCGCCTCCTTTCTGGTCTTGCACGCTCTGCCCTTTCCATGCTTTATCCCCCCCCCCTCCCCCAGGTTTCTGCAGGGCTCACTTGCTGTCCACCAGCGATCTTCTGGTGAAACTCCCACAATGCAGAACCACTGCTCACCTTCACGCTTTCGTTCCTCCTTTTCGTTTTTTTTTTCCCCACCTGTGGAACCATCTTGCACATTCTCTGCAATCTCATTCTTCCCTCCAAGTCTTCAAGGCAGCTGTTCACCACCATTTCAGATCATCCCCCATTTAAAACCATGATCTCTTCGACCCCCATCAACCCTCGCCAAACCCACTCTTTCCAATTTTCCAGTTTTTCCTTCCTGAGAGTTTACTCCCCTATCCATATTGTTCACCCCATGTGTCCTCACCTCATTCTTCCACACATCCCTTATTTCTCCAGTTCCCTCTCTTTCTGCTGTTTATTATGTTCTGTTCCATCCTGATCCATTCGATGTTCTCGTTCCTCCACGTGCCTCAACAATGTCCACAAAAAAAACCATGATGAAGTATCTGTTCCTGTCCCACTGTTCTCCTCAACTCCCTTCCCCCAGTGAAATAAGTAAATACAGTGATAGTTTATTTTCCTGTGTTGTTGATAGCTATAAGGCATGATGGGCCAAATGACCTGTGTCCAAGTTCCTTGTATTATTAAATCAAAGGATATTTTGGAATAAAATTGTTCTTGGAAGATTATTGGATATTTTGGTGGCCTGCAGAGTTGTTCATGTCCTGCTCTTGTCGTTTTTCCCGTTAGACTATCTTCTGGTTGTCATTTTACCTCCCTGGCTTTCAGGTACCAAGTGTGCTTCCTTGCCTCGACAGCAGTCTCTGACACTCCCAAGTGCAAATCCCCCAGCTCCAATGCCCCACCGTCACCTCCTGCCACTGGTAGCACGTTTTGCGGATCAGAACACAAGTGGGGCGCCTTCGCGGGACAGAGACGCTGTGCGTCTCTCTCGCTTCCATGACCTCCTTACATCCCCGAATATGGACCTTGGTAAGAATACCATCCTCAGTAGTAGCGTTTCATTGCTCAATGTGCAGCTCGCCAAAATATCAACTTTCTCACCAAGTTGCTCATTGTGCAAAATGTTCTTCACTTGATTTGCACGATTTTAATTTATATTTATGTTTCGCACGCTTGTTGGTTATGGCTAAATTAGTGGTTATATCTTGTATGCAGATGAATTGCGGAAGTGTAGCTGGTCAGGCATCCCTAAGGCAGTTCGTCCAATCACATGGCGCCTTCTTTCGGTACGTGCTACATTTCATTTCGTCATTTTTCACTCCTGTTTCTTCTTGTTTTTTTTATAAAATGCCGCTGCTCTGTGACACACATCTACAACAACATGGAAATGCAAGGGACTTGGACACAAGAGGAGGCCATTTGGCCTCTCATGCCTACTCGTTATCAACACTGTGTGCGTGTGCATGTGACAACAGTGTGGCAGGCACAGGGACATCACTAGGGTGTTACACACACACACACACACACACACACACACACACACACACACACACACACTGTTTAATTATATATTTTTTGGGGGGAGGAGGGAGTGAAGGGGTGTTGGCGGGTCAGTAATGAACAAACACAGCAGTTTCACCTTTTGAGGAGGCCCTCTCGCAGCCATCACATTCATTACACATAATTTTGCTCTGCTGCCCCTTGTTGACAATGTAAACTTCAATCAATATTATAATCTGTGCCTCTAACCGAGGACTTCTGACAAAGATCATGATACTCTTCAACATTGACCCAGGGGCCTATTCATGTCTCAGAGCCAAAAACACAAACTCTACTCATTGAACCTGCTTTACACTTTCTTCCCATGACCAACTTGTTTACACTTGCAAATCAGGGTTACCTGCCAGCAAACATGGAGCGACGTGAACCAACATTGCATCACAAGCGGCAGGAATACTTTGCCTTTGTGGACCAGTACTACGGCTCGCGGAATGATGACCACCACCAGGACACCTACCGTCAGGTACATGGCTCGAGCAGTTAAGATCACCATCAAGATGTATCGTATGTTATGATAAAATGTAGCATTTGTAATGGGAAGTTTTTATGCTCAATGACTGAGGATGTCATTTCTTTCTTTTTTTCTTAAAAAAAAAAAAATTCAGAAAATGAGTTTTCATGAACCGTGCCCATTATGTCCACAGATTCATATTGACATTCCACGAACAAATCCACTCATACCTCTGTTTCAGCAGCCTGCAGTGCAGGAGGTGAGATCTTCAGCCTTTACTTTTGTACACCTTCCCCTCTTCCTCTTCCTCTTCCTCTTCCTCTTCCTCTTCCACACCATGTCTTTTCACTATGTGGTTTATTTTCAGTGTGAAGTACACAAATCTAACTTTCCTTTGCTCATTAGCCTGTACCCCCGAACAACGGGAGGTGTGTGTGTGCGTGCGTCCAGGCCATAACTTTTTGGGGTTTTTTTACCTTTTGATCATCAAATTTTCAACCTGCCTTTATTTTGAGAGCATGAAGTGAATCATTAAAATGGGTCCAATGTGAAAGGGCAAAGTCATAGTCATTATAAATAGCCCTGATTGGCCACACCACAGGGCGTCGAGCTCGAGAGCCCTGTTCTTTTTAATAGCTTCAGTGATTATTTATTTACTTACCATTGAGCTTCATTCGGTGTGTCGGTCTTTTGAGCCATAACATTCTAACCAATTGAGCTTTTGTCAGCAAGTCTTCAACAAACCTTTATTATGAGAATATAGAAAACACAAATGAATAAAATGTACGTTATTTTATTTTTTTAAACAGTCGTCTTCGTCAAGTTTAATTTAAGTACAAAGCTGACGTGGACGGGCTTTGCATTTTGAGGTGCTTTCTAGCTGTGCTTTGTGTTGCTTGACAAAGTAAACCATTTCTGAAAAAAACACAGTGAACATCAAGCAAACACTTACCAGCAACACCATCATGATCGCCCACTTAAGAACGAAGCTTGCCGTGCTTCATTGTGTGAGGTTTGTCTTATTGGAAAGTAGCAAATACCACCCGTCACTTCGCTGGCGGATATTAAAGGGGTGGGGGAGAAAAAGAGGGGGGAGAGTGAGGAGGAGGAGGGAAAAGGAGAGAGGAGGGGTGTGGGAGAGAGGAGGGAGGAAGGGAAAGTGAAAAGGGGTGGGCGAAGGCAGACATGCGGTGGAATGTTAAATACGATTCATAATGTCTCATCAAATTGATTCTGCATTGAATAACAGTGAAGATGGAAACAAAATAATGTCTGAAATCCATTTTCGGCTGGTCATGCGATTAAAAACCGCCTGGAGACAATCACCACCCGGACACGTCAATAAACCCATGCACCCGGAAACGTCCAAGCAATGTCCAAATTGGACAAATGAACACTTTCTTTTTTCCGCAGTTAGAACTGTTGCTAAGTTCAATTCTGGAGCTTAAATTTTTTATTTCAGCTCGGTTTACGAGAATCTCGAGGTTAGGGCATGTGCAGAAATTAAATAAAGCCACGAATGCTTGCATCTTCGTGCGTTTATAAGCATTCCAATCTTCTTCTTCTCTCGGCTGCTCCCGTTAGGGGTCGCCACAGCGGATCATCCGTTATGATCCGCATAATGATTTGGCACAGGTTTTACGCCGGATGCCCTTCCTGACGCAACCCTGGTCGCCTCTTACGACACAGGGATATGGTACACCTATTCTAACCGGGGCATACACCGGGCCCAGTACACTGGTACTCACTCCGCCGACCTCGGAAGGATGACAGGCTGAGTCAACCTCCTGGTGTGTATTAATTCAAGCTGCCAACGGGGCTTGAACTCAGGACCTTTTGGATCCCAAGCCGCTACCCTAGCCACTACGCCAACACCAGGCTTGTAAGCATTCCAATCTATCCAGCGATTAGTAGGTATCAATTATATGAGTGAGGAGAGTGAGACAAAAAAAACTTTATTGTGAAGAAATCGATATGGCCTGTTCCAAATCAAGGCATGGTTGAGCAGGCCAAAAAAACATGGTGGCTTCAGACCCAAGCGAGGTCATCCAGGAAACACCTCAATACCCCATGGAGAGCGGTGACTGAGGATGGCGCCTGATAAAGGATGTCATTAAATAAGGCCATTAATTATCTTCAAAAGGGGTGATTTAATTAATCCAAACAACTAATTTTCACTCATGTACTTCCTTGGAGTTCCCTTAGTATGCATGCAAAGTTTCAGGCTGCTCGAGTTTCATGGTTTTGGACTTGTGGAGGACACACACACACACACGCTGGCACACGTCGAATACGTTATGGGTAAGTTGTGTATACGTTAAGAGCACGCTGAAATGCACTGCCATACGTCGTAGTACGCTGGCTTTCATCGTTGTACTTTGCGGTTGTCCTCAAATTTTAGCATGCTTGAAATTTTACGACGTATATGCCAGCGTATGACTCACACGTTCCGCTACGCTGGCCATAAGTTGTAGGCACGTTATGCGATCGTTGACACACGTCGACACACGTTACTTGTAAGTTACTCATAAGTCGAAACACGTCGAGGTAATGATTAGCGTACCCGAACTTATTTATAACCTATGGATAACGTGTTGTAGGCACGTTACACGATCGTTGCACACACGTCGAGGCACGTTATGCGATCGTTAACACACGTCGAGGCACGTTACTTGTAAGTTACTCATAAGTCGAAACACGTCGAGGTAATGCTTAGCGTACCCAAAACTTATTTCTAATCTATGAGTAACGTGCTTTGAACCTATGTGTAACGTACCTCCAACGCATATTGACGTATGTAAACGTATTTGATTGACGTCTTCCGGATGACCACAGAACTTACTGAATGTGTTTCTAATTTACAGCTACCGTATAATGGCGTATTGGCAGCGTTAAAAAAAAAAAACAACAACAATAACTTCCGATATTTCGTCACGTGCCGTTACGTCACGTCCGATTGCCTCTTCAGTTTTCTCATGTCTTATTCTTAATTCCTCCTCTGTGAATATTTTCTGTTTGAGGGTATTGTCACGTCGATGTCGAAACTTAAAAGCAAATGTCCGAATATATTTTAAAATTCGTGATAGACTAAAAAAAACAAAACAAAACAAAAAACAACAACAACAACCAGATATTTTCGTCACGTGCCTTCACGGAGCCAAGGAGAAAACAAGAAAATGTGCCTTGACGGAGAAAATAAACTTTCGGGTATGCTAAACATTACCTCGACGTTGTTTCGACTTATGAGTAACTTACAAGGAACTTGTGTCGACGTGTGTCAACGATCGCATATCGTGCCTACAACTTATTCCCAGCGTAGCGGAAAGTGTGAGCCATACGGCGAGACGTCTTAAAATTTCAGCATACTTGAAATTTCACGACGTACGAGACGTACCACGAAATATGACAGCATACTTCATCGTTTTTCAGCTGCTCTTAACGTATACACAACTTACCCATAACGTATTCGACGTGTGCTGCAGCTTGGTTCGGCAAATTTTCATAGGTCGGCATACGCTGGCTAAATCATCAAGGTGTGACTGCGCGGTTGACACTTTCAATTTCAGGCGGTTATGATTTAAATCGGCGTGTGCAGGTTTTTAACTGGCTACGCCACGAGTTCGTTGGCGATACGTGCAGCGCGCTATGCCTAAGTTAAACTATCGTTGGGCATAGGTTGTGAACGCCGACAACAAGCTAAGCATTCGTTGGTATCAGTTATCTATAAGACAACGAAACGTTCTGTGCCCGTTACTAATATGTTATGCATACGACCAACACGTTATGAATACGACCAAAACGTTAAAAAAAACATCAAAATGTCAGCGTACGCCAACGTTTTACATACATTTTTATACGTTGCCATTGCTGGCTAAATCGTCAAGATGTGACAGCGCCTTAAGTTAGGTATAGATGGGTGATTGTTTACATTAATGTGGGATCGGTACATAACGTGGGTATAGATGGGTGATTGTGTACATAACGTGGGTATAGATGGGTGATTGTGTACATAACATGGGTATAGATGGGTGATTGTGTACATAACATGGGTATAGATGGGTGATTGTGTACATAACGTGGATATAGATGGGTGATTGTGTACATA
>CM068954.1:33163309-33175530 GCA_035128595.1 Eptatretus atami | reverse complement strand
TGTAGAGATGAGTGATTGTTTTCATAACGGGGGTATAGATGGGTGATTGTTTACATCACTTGGCTATAGATGGGTGATTGTTTACATAACGTGGGTATAGATGGGTGATTGTTTACATCACTTGGGTATAGATGAGTGATTGTTTTCATAACGGGGGTATATATGAGTGATTGTTTACATCATATTGGATATAGATGAGTGATTGTGTACATCACTGTATAGTATGAGTATTGTTAATAACTAATAGATCTGTTGTGATATTATAGAATAGAGATTGTTTCTTATTGTGTAATAGTATGTTTTAGGGTATAGATGGTGGATTTTTACATCACTTGGATTAGATGGGATTGTTTACATAACGTGGTATAAAGTGGTGATTGTTTACAATTGGGTATAAGAGTGATGTTTCATCGACTCATGGGTTTACATACTTTGTAATAAGATGAGTGATTGTTACATAACGTGGTGGTTTAATACGATGAGTGATTTTGTACATCAACTGTGGGATAAGATGAGTGATTGTTACATACGATGGTATAGATGGTGATTGTCTTACATACGTGGTAAGATGTGATTGTTTATATAACCTGGAATAGATGAGTGATTGTGTACATCACTTGGGATATAGAATATAGATGACCCGCGTAATTGTACGTGAAGGATTTACACTATGTGTAGAGATGAGTGATTTGGTTTCATAACTGGAGTTATAGAGAAGGTGATTGTTTACATAATGCATAAGTGAGTGCTTAATAAGTGATGGGTGATGTTTACATCACTGGGCTATAGCATGGGTGATTGTTAATAACTGGGATATAGAAGATGGATTGTCTTTCATTAATGTGGATATAGATGGTGATTTGTACTTCAAACGTGTATAGATGAGTGATTGTTAATCATTAAGTGATATGAGATGAGTGATGTTTTACATATGGGTATGTAATGAGGTGATTTTACATCACTGGAAGACCATGAGTGATGTTTACATAACGTGGATTAATAGATGAGGTGATGTGTTACTCACTTGGGTATAGAATGATGATGGTATATTCGGTTAGCATTACTTGTGTAATAGTGTGTAATAACGGGATTAGATGGTGATTGTTTAACACTATGTCAAGATGGTATGTAATCATGGGATGATGTGTTTTTCATAACGTAAATGGGTGTACATAGGGTAATGGATACTTGATTTACATCACTAAGGTTAGAGATGTGATTGTTACTAAGTGGTAAGATGGCGGGGTTAATAAGGGTATGGGTGATTGTACATATAGGTCGGTTAGATGATGTGATGTCACATAATTAGGTATAGTGGTGATTGTGTATATAGACGTGGGTATAGATGGTGATTGTGTTACATAATCGTGGCTATAGAGGTGGTGATTTGGTTACATAACTGGGATGTGTTACACGTGATTAATGGGTGATGTGTTCATAATGTGGTTATAGATGGGTGATTGTTTACATAATGTGGATAGATGGTGATTGTTTACTTTGGATATAGAGTGATGTTAATGGTGGTATAGATGGGTGATTGTTAGCATAGTTGGGTATAGTGGGTGAATTGTTACATAACGTGGGGGTAGGGTGATTGTGTTCATAACGGGGCTATAGAGGGGATGTTTACATAACGTGGGTATAGATGGGTGATTGTGTACATAACGTAGATACAATGGGTTGATTTTACATTAACGTGATATAGATGAGTGATTTGTACATCAACTGGATATCGATGAGTGATTGTGTACATCACTTGGATATAAGTAGAGTGATTGTGTACATAACGTGGGTGTAGGATGGGATGTTTACATAAACGTGGGTATAGATGGGTGATCGTTACGTAACGTGGATACACGATGGTGATTGTGCTACATAACGTGATATAGAGATGCAGTGATTGGTATATAATGGTGTATAGATGAGTGATTGTGTACATTAAGTGGGTTTAGATGAGCTGATTGTGTACAATAATGTGGGTATAGAGGGTGATTTGTACATAATTGTGGGTATAGATGAGTGGATTGTGACATAATGTGGGTATAGTATGAGTGATTGTGTACATAATTGGGTATAGATTAGTGATTGTTTACATTAATGTGGTATAGATGGTGATTTGCCATAACGGGTATAAAAGAGCGGTGATTGTTTAACATAACGATTGGGCTAATGGGTAATTCATTTACATAACGTGGGTGTAGATGGGTATGGTTTGTCATAACGTGGGTATCGATTGGGTGATTGTTTACATAACGTGGGTATAGACGGGGATTTGTACATAACGTAGATACAGATGCGGTGATGTTAATACACGTGGATATAGAGGAGTGATTGTGTACATCACTTGGATAATAGAGGAGTGATTGTGGACATTAAACGTGGGTTATAAAGAAAATTGTGATTGTGTTACAGAATGTGGCGTGTAGATGTGATTGTTTACATAATGGGGTGAGTGCCATCTCAGAAAAAGGTCATTAGATTGATATTTTACAAAAATTTTTAACGCTATAATATTGAGATTACAACCCAATGCAATATAAGATGACAGAAAGAATATACAGCCACAAAGCAAGAAACCTCATATACCAAAAAAACAAACAAACAATTCTATGATGGTAACGTAAAATTACAAGTCATTACCATTACAATGGTTTACTGAAGAAAAAATCATTTATGTAACAGTAACTAATTCACTTCACCTGCATTATAATATTATAACATGAACACATCACAAACGTTTGAAATGACAAACAAATGAACTGGACAAATTATTTCTAATTGTATTGAATCATTTTAGTATTTCATCGATTCAATTAGTTATTGGTTGAGGATGCTGTTGGCTGCTCCCGATCAAGTTTTCAAAATGTGCGGCCGGTGAATGTCACTTGTGCATAAATGAAGCGTCGATCTTCCTCCCCTTCTGTTATATCATCCCGCTTCGCAATCGAAAATGTATCGATCCCCTATCGCCACACGTTCGATACTTCAAAGCTCAAGGATGCCTAAATCATTCTCCCAAATAAAAAACTTTCACGCGATTCCTCGACGTATGAACAATACAGGACAATATCATGGCAACACAAAATTCTGCTTCCAAACTTCGCCATCCTTGCCAACGAATTTCCAAATGACCCACTTACAATAATCATCTTTCGCTGCTGAGCATCCAGGGTAGTCAAATCATCGATAGTGACATCATATCCTTCTACAAGTGTGGCGAATAAAAATTTTTGCACCTTCTCGCTTAGCGTTGCCTCAAAACGATTTGTAAAGGCGATGATTTTTGAGATGATAAATTCATTGCACCCAACCTCAACCAGTTCTGGGAATAACACTGACAGAGATTACCATGTACCAGAACAAAAAAACAGGAATGATTCTTGTATAGAACATTCCTTGTTCGTGGAAACCACTCTGATGAATTTGCAATGTCCCCTTCACAGTTTCGATATTATTCATTCTTTCTTCTATTCATCCATTCTCTCTGGGGGATTTTTTCCCCCCCAAAAAATTTTAGGGGCCCGACATTTGCTTCACATTTAATTCCGCCCACATGGTCAATAGATCTCAAGATTGCAAACTTGTCTTTCCCATATGAAACTAATTTATCCACAAGTTTTTCACCGCAGCAACGTACACCATCTTGCCGGGCCCTTTTCCGCTGATCCAGGCTTCCTAAAAAATTCCATGACACGTGCTTAATCCCATGATATAAGAAATGTTGCGCAACAGTTGAAATTAAGACCTTTATTTCCGCAGTACTGGCTCGTTGGTCCAGTCGGAGACAACGCTGTAACTGTTTGCACTCCATGTTTTCGCAAGATCAGCGGAGTAAGGTTCAAGATGAGCGCATACTCGGAAGCCGTGTGACGGGTTCCAAAACTTGCCGATACAGTAACACCCGTCTCGCCCATTCCTTAATGTGAACAATGCACGTATGGAAGATATCGCCGTTTAGACAGCTCCAAAATGCATCGACACGTTTCCTCGCCCAACTTAACAATCTTAGTTTTCACTGAAATCGCACGGACTACACAATTGCCGCGTCCCCAATCTCCTGTTTCGAGTTCCGGCACCGACAGTACTAACTAATGATTCGTATTGATGTTTCATAGTTCTTGAATTCGTTTCTCGAATTTCTGACAATTTCTCCTTTGTATCGCGATCATGTTCCTCCTCTGTATGCTTGAAAAAAAAACTGTTGGTACTACCAACTGACACAAGTACGAATGCCCCTTTGATAATAGCCTGCGTACTTTGTATATGAGTGACCAGTCAATTGACAAATATTGGGTAAACACCATCAGTTATACATAAGAAAACAACATGCACATTTGTCGACTCTTCGCTACATTTGATTGTCTATGCGAATATTCGATGCTGCTCAACAAAACCTTCATAGGTGAGAGAAATGAAGTTAAAGCTGATAAAATGATCTTGCTATCACACCTTGCCTGTCTGAAAGTATCAGATTGGCATTACCGTTTACCTGAGGTCATTGTCAATTGTTTTCAACGGCAGTAATAGTAATGACTCATGAAAAGTAACGGTAATGACAAACTTTACTTTTCTCGGCCAACAACTGCCTCCAATTTACCAAAAAACATGATGAAAAGTCACTTAAATATTAGCGCTTCATGATTAACAAACACGCCTGGAAATGAACGAAACCCCTTCCACATATTAAGGGTAACAGTAATGACCATTAATTTCCCTACATAGAAAAAATTCAAAATTTACCTCGTTTTTATTTCTTTGATTCTTCAAATTCTTTGACTGTAAAAGTCTAAAAATGGCACCTTGAAGAACTGGTCCCTGACTCAGGTGCCCTATTGCCACACTCTATGAACTTTTCTTCTTCAAAAATTCAAACATCAGTAACGTTATGACATTTTCAAAGTTAATTAAGGATCCTGGCAGCATTCATCGTTCTACCTCCTTTTCTGTGACAAATATTGACAAATTATCCAATTGTATTAAAAAACTATTGCAATTCATCTTTTCACTTTCAATCCCTGACCAAAGCTTCATTTAATGGAGTAATTACGATTTTAGACGATGACATGTCCTGACAGGTAAGCGGTAATGACATTTCATTTACAAAAATTACATTCTATACAATATTGTGGCATCAAATTAGAAAAATAATATTTTTTCATGTTCATTTTCCAAATTCCCAAGCAATTCGAGGCTTTCTGTTGCCAGTTGGAGTGCATATATTAAGATGGTTTGTGGACATTTTTTCAAATAAATTGTACGTTTTTCAGAGAATGGCCCGGGATAATGGGTGAATTGGTACATAACATGGATATAGCATGGGTGATTAGCATAAGTGGGCATAGATGGTGATTGTGTACAATAATGTGGTTGGGTATAATGGTGATTGTGTACAATAATGTGGTTTATAGATGGGTGATTTGTACATAATGCGGTTAGATGGTGATTGTGTACATAATGTGGTATAATGGGTGATTTGTACATTATACGTGGGTATAGATGGGTATTGTGTACATAACGTGGTATAGATGGTGGATTGTGTACATAAATGTGTGATAAATGGGGTGATTGTTACATAAACGGGCGTATAATGGGTGATTGTACATAACGTGCGTTATAGAGCGGTGATTGTGTACATAAACATGGTATAGATGGTATGTGTACATAACATGGGTATAAATGGGTGATTGTGTACATAAACGTGGATATAATGGTGATTGTGTACATAATGTGGTATAGATGGGGTGTATTGTGTACATATATAATCGGTTATAAAATGGTGGATGATTGTGTACATAATGTGGGTATATATGGTGTGATTGTTTACAAATTTATGTGGATATAGATGGGTGATTGTATTACATAACGTGGTATAGATTGGGTTGATTGTGTACATATGTGGTTAGGTTGGTGTATTGTGTAGCATAATGTGGTATAGATGCGGTGATTGTGACATAACGTGGTATTAGAGTGTGATTGTTTGCATAATGTGGGTATATGTGGGTGATGTTACGTAACTGCGGTATAGACGGGTGATGATTTACATAACGTGGGAAAAGATGGGTAATGTTTTACATAATGTGGCGTGTTGTATGGAGTGATTCATTTACGTAACGTGGGATAACGAGTGAGTGTTTACATAACTTGGGACAGATGGGTTTAATTGTTTACATCATGTGTGTGTAGATGAGTGATTATTTTTCATATTTGTGTTTGAAGGGTGACGTGTGTACAAATGTGGCAGATGGTAAGTATTTACATAATTTGTGGGTACAGATGTGTGAGTGTTTACATAAAGGCGCGTAACCTTTGACATTTAAGCCAGCGTTATGCCGAACTTATGAAAAATTTGTCTAAACGCTGGCACACGCGAATACGTTATGGGTAAGTTCGTTGTATACGTTAAGAGCACGCTTGAAAGTCACTGCCATACGTCGTAGTTACGCTGGCTTTCATCGTTTAACTTGCGGTTGTCCTTCAAATTTTAGCATGCTTGAAATTTTACGACGTATTATGCCAGGCGTATGATCACACGTTCCGCTACGCTGCCATAAAGTTGTAGCACGTTATGCTGATAACGTTGACACACGTCGACAACACATTACTTGTAAGTTACTCATAAGTGCGAAACACGTCGAGTTAATGAATTAGCGTTACCCGAAACTTATTTATAACCTATGAGTAACGTGTTGTAGGCACGTTACCACGATCGTTGCCACACACGTCGAGGCCACGTATGGCGATCGTTGAAACACGATCGAGGCACGTTACTGTAAGGTACTCAAAGTCGAAACACGTCGAGTAATGCTTAGCGTACCCAAAACTTATTTCTAATCTATGATAACGTGCTTTGAAAACCTATGTGTAACGTTACTCCAACGCATATTGACCGTTATGTAAACGTTATTTATTGACGTCTCCGGTGACCACAGAACTTACTTGATTGTGTTTCTAATTTACAGCTACCGTATAATTGGCGTATTGCAGCGTTAAAAAAAAAAAACAACAACAATAACTTCCGATATTTCGTCACGTGCCGTTACGTCACGTCCGATTGCCTCTTCAGTTTTCTCATTGTCTTATTCTGAATTCCTCCTTCTGTGAATATTTTCTGTTTGAGGTATGGTCAGTCGATGTCGAAACTTTAAAAGCAAATGTTGCCGAATTATATGTTAAAAGTCGTGATAGGACTAAAAAAAACAAAACAAAACAAAAAACAACAACAACAACCAGAATTTCTCACGTTGCTTCACGGAGCCAAGGAAAACAAGAAAAATGTGCCTTGACGGAGAAAATAACTTTCGGGTTATGCTAAACATTACCTCGACGTTGTTTCGACTT
This sequence comes from Eptatretus atami, assembly GCA_035128595.1. NCBI lineage: Eukaryota > Metazoa > Chordata > Myxini > Myxiniformes > Myxinidae > Eptatretus > Eptatretus atami. The sequence continues at coordinate 33,168,192 of CM068954.1, read as the reverse complement.
ATGAGTTAAACTACAAGGAAACTTGTGTCGACGTGTGTCAACGATCGCATATCGTGCCTACAACTTATTCCCAGCGTAGCGGAAAGTGTGAGCCATACGGCGACGCGTCTTAAAAATTTCAGCATACTTGAAATTCACCGACGTACGAGACGTACCACGAAATATGGACAGGCATACTTCATCGTTTTTCAGCGGCTTTAACGTATACACAACTTACCCAAACGTATCGACGTTAGGATGCGCAGCTTGTTCGGCAAATTTTCCATAGGTCGGTCATTACGCTGGCTAAATCCATCAAGGTGTACTGCGCCGGTTGACACTTCAATTTCAGGCGTTATGATTATTAAATCGGGTGTGCAGGTTTTTAACTGCGCTACGCACGAGTCGTGGCGGATACGTTGGCAGCGCGTATGCTAAGTTAAACTACGTTGGGCATAGGTTGTGAACGCGACAACAAGCTAAGCATCGTTTGGTATCAGTTATCTATTAGACAACGAAACTTCTGTGCCCGTTACTAATATGTTTATGCATACGACCAACACGTTAATGAATACGACAAACGTTAAAAAAAAACATCAAAAATGTCAGCGTACGCCAACGTTTTCATACATTTTTATACAGTTGCCATTCTGGCTAATCTCAAGTGTGGGACAGCCGCCTTAAGTAGGTATAGTATGGGTGATTGTTTACATAATGTGGGTATCGATGGGTGATTTACATAACTATATGGTGATCAAACGTGGATAGATGGGTGATTGTTACATAACGTGGTTAGCATGGGTGATTGTTTTACATAACGTGGTATAGATGATGATTGTTCTACATAACGTGGGTTAGATGGGTGTTGTTTACATAACGTGGGTATAGATGAGTTGTTTACATAACGTGGTCTAGTGGGTGATTGTTTCATCACTTGGTCTAGATGAGTGATTGTTTCAGTCACTTGGGTATGAGTACGATAGTGGTTGTGATGGTATTATGTCGGTATATGATGGCAGTACATACTGGTGTATAATGGTAATTTGTTTACATATTGGGTATAGATGGGTGATTGTTTAGCATAACCTGGTATAGATTTTTTGAGTTTAATAAGACGAGTATAGATGAGGTGATTGTTAGCATAACGTAGTATCGAGGGTGATATGTTTACGTTAAGTTGGTATAGATGGGTTGATTGTGATTTCCGTGAGAGGTATCATTTCGTGAATGTTCCTGTGATGTTGTTGATCCTCACTTACAAATGCCCTCATTTTACCCTCCCCATCCCCAAAATGAATAAATAAATTTTTTTGTCTTTGTCTTCTACCGCCTCCTTCTGGTCTTGCACGAATCTGCCTTTCCATGCTTTATCCCCCCCCCCTCCCCCAGGTTTCTGCAGGCTCACTTGCGTCCACCAGCGAATCTTTCTGGTGAAACTCCACAATGCAGAACACTGCTCACTTCACGCTTTCGTTCCTCTTTTCGGTTTTTTTTTTGCCCACCGTGGAACCATCTTGCCACATTCCTCTGCAATCTCATTCTTCCCTCCATCTTCAAGGCAGCTGTTCACCACCAGTTCAGATCATCCCCCATTTAAACCATGATCTCTTCGACCCCCATAACCCTCTGCCACCCACTCTTTCCAATTTTCCAGTTTTTCCTTCTGAGAGTTACTCCCCTATCATATTGTTCACCCCATGTGTCCTCACCTCATTCTTCCAACATCCCTTATTTCTCCAGTTCCCTCTCTTTCTGCCTAGTTTAGGGTCGTCCACAGACGGCGTCTCCTTGGCTTAACCTGAGGCGGGTTCCTTCGGGTGGTGCCTGGAATGTCCTGATCCCTAAGAGAGGATGATCACCTGTCTCTGTTATCATCTGAGCTCAAGCGTTTGACTCGGGATTGCAGCTCTCTCTGAGTCGCGAACGGATGTCTGGCAATAATGGTCGGGTGGTTACACCTACTATTGGTCTGTCCTCTGATGTTTACCATACCCAAGGAGTTGCTGTAGCTGTGTTCCAATAAGCTGACCCCAATGATTAATTGAGGTTAACACCGTCAACGAAAGCGTTATTATGAGATTAAGGATTCGTCAACTCCTTAGCATTCCCTGTCTCTGTTTAGCTCCGACTGCGGCGATTGATCTCACCGTGAAGGATGCATCGACGCCACGCTCGAGTCTGTGGTTTGATTCAGTGCCCAGACAGATACACTTCTAGTCTTGGGGATTTCAATGCATCGACTGAACTGATATGGATTGTTATTGAGGTGTTGTTGTCCCCATGGTCAGGAACTATGAACCAGAATACTAAGTTCCTTGACTTTGCAAGAATCATGGATTAAGGTGCTGGTTCATTGTTTCAGCGCCCACCAAGCTCATCGCTGACTTGGTATTCAACGCTGGCGGTATGTGGCCAAAGGAGATTGACCATGTCCTCTGACGTCGTGGAGGATTGATCCAGAACTGCAGGGTTTCTACCGGAGTGCTCAGTTCCTCAATACTGACCACAGGGCGTTTGTAGCAACTCTAAAGCTGCACCTTAAATCCTCGAGAATGCGTACCATTCCCAGCTAGCTGGAGTTGGCAAGCTCAGGGATGAGGAGAGTAGCTGAGGAGTTTGCGAAAGGCTGAGTGACACTTGGGGGGTCTGGTGCTTTGGGTTCCTGAGAGTTGTGGAGTGCCTTCAAGACCACCGTCCTTGATGTTCCGGTTGGATTGCTTGGAACTCACCGCAGGGCAAAGAGAGTTTTGTCTCTCAAGGGACACTGGATACCATTGACCAAGAGTCGCAGGGCCAGGCTGAATGGCAGAGACTAGCTGTTCAGGAGCTGAGGCGTAAAACTGTACGTGCACTGAAGTGGACAAGGAGGCCTATGTCGAGGAATCGGTGAGGGTAGAGCATCACTGTGGACAGAGATTCTCGTCCGCTACAGGGGGTAATTCGTGCATGCGTCAGTCAAGCCCATCCTCGGAGCACTGCATAGAGCAAGAGAGTGGTAGCTCTTGGACAGAGGAGTCTGAAGTGAAGCCCGCGGCCGGTTACTTTGAGACGGTCTGTACCAGGCTATCCCCCAGCTGTCGAGTTGGACGTCAAGGGTGTTTACAGTCCCTGTTGCTGACCTCGAATCAACTGTGGTCCACCTTCGCTTGTGGACACGGGCTGCGGTGAACCAGTTGAAAGGGGCAAAGCTCCAGGGATCTGTGGCATCCATGGCTGAACTTCTCAAGGCTGGTGGAAAATTGCTGCACTCGTGTCGTGCATTGCAGTTTTGTTGCTCTGCCTGGTAAACCACAGGCATCATCCCAAACGATTGAAAAGGGCCTTGTTGTTCCTCTCTGAAAGGGAAGTGATCGCCAATGACTGCAACAACTACCGAGGTGACGCTGCTCTCAAGTGCCGGCAAGGTCTTTCTCGATAATTCTTGATAGTTCGCCACCATCTGCCTTGAGCACCAGCGTCCAGAGCAGTCAGCTTTACACCAAAGAGCATCAACGATTGACGTACCTTGCTCTTCGTGTCCTCACCAACGCGACGAGAGTTTCGAGGCTGCTTCAGCCTATGTTTGACCCTCTGTTAAAGCGTTCGATTCATGAATCGGATTGTCCCTGGAGGATTCTTCGTCTTCGTGGGTGCCCCAAAACTGATCGTCTGATGTCTGAACTCTACTCTGTACTGACGAGTTGCGTGAAGTGTGGTGTACCATCTCTGACTTATTTCAGTTGTTACTGGAGTTCGTCAGGGTGTGTATGCCCCCACACTTTTCAGCACTTGTATGGACTGGATTTAGGGAGGATGACGGAAAGAGATCAAGCTGCGGTGCATCGTTTGGGGAATGTCAAGAGCTCGGACCTTGATTTTGCGATGAGCATCATCTTGCAGAGACTTAGATATCCTTTGGGGCCCTCGAGTGCTGAATGAGGAGTCGGAGTCGCTGGGATTACGGGTTTCTTGGGTCAAAACTAAGATCCAGGCTTTCGGTGACATCTTGGATGCTGCTTTCCTGTCTGTGTCTGTTTGTGGTGAGGAGTTGAGGTCGTGGAAGATTCACTTACCTTGCAGTATATTCATGTCTCTGCTGTGTGAGTTCAGAGGTCAATAGACGTCTCGTCGGGCCTGGGAGTCATGTTCACTGGATCAGGGGTTGCGCTTGCCGGTACTGTCGGAGACGGGGAGACGAAAGTCCGAGTCTTCAGGTCCTTGGACTTCCAGTCTGCTCTATGGATGCAGACTTGACTCTGACCAAGGATCCTGAGACGGAGACTTAGTTCCTTTGACCACCCCCCCCCCCCCCCCCTGGTCCTCTTCGGAGGAATCCTTGGCTATCGCTGTCGATTTGTGTCCAACGAGCGGTTTGCTGAAGAGACTCGGATGCAGATTTGTTACCTGCATAGTCCGTAGCGTCAGTTCGGCTGTATGGGACATGTGGCTCGTGTGCCTGGGCTGATTCTGCTCACCAGATTCTCTTCAGCGAGGAGTCTCATGAGTGGAGGAGCAGTCGGGCCGACACGTGCCTCGTGGTTGCAGCAGGCGTTGACCATCATCTCAAGGAGATGGGGACTGGGCTGGCATTCTGCCTGGGATGGCCAGACGGAGGCCCCTGGAGTACCGCGGAAAGTGACGCAGCGACGTGGCTGTTCTGCACAGCTCCCATACCTACCTTGACCTGCGTTTTGTATGTTTCTGTTCCATCCTTGATCCATTCGATGTTCTCGTTCTCCCGTGCCTCAACAATGTCCACAAAAAAAACCATGATGAAGTATCTGTTTCCTGTCCCACTGTTCTCCCAAACTCCCTCTCCCCCAGTAATATGTACAGAATACAGTGATAGTTTATTGTCCTGTGTTGTTGATACTATCGTAAGGCCGATGAGGGCCAAATGACCTGCGTGTCCAATCCTGTATTAT
>CM068954.1:33146571-33161281 GCA_035128595.1 Eptatretus atami | reverse complement strand
TTTTTGACTGTCTCAATGGTGCAGAATCGCTTTAAAAATGCTTGCATCTAGATCTTCACCAAAATTGAATCAATTTGTCCTTGTCACACAACCAACCTGTCCGCCAAGTTTTGTCTGAATCCGTCCATAACTTTTTGAGATATCCTGCTCACAAACAGGGATGAATAAATAACCACAATGCACCTTTGTTGGCGGAGGTAACAATCCTCGGCCCATGAACAAAACGTATCCTCATTTTGCTGCACATGGAATAAGAATGCATCTTGGCCGATAACGTGTGGTCAACAGTTAGAGTGGCATTCTTCCCCAGGAACTGGCGCGTGGATCTCAGTATGTGCGCATTGTCATGTTAGATGCTCTTTGTTATGTGCAACACCGGTGGATAGTGTTTGTGAACATTTCAAAACAAATATGGGACGTTCTGTTCACCGTTTATTCCTCAAGAACCTAACCGTGATGCATGAGTTGTTGGTGGGTCGACTCTAGTTTTTCCTATCTCTATGGTGATGCAGTGTCCTTGTTGACTTTGTGCTTTTTGTTTGATTTTATTTGCTCATCATGTGTTGTAGCTACATTTCTGGTTTGTAAGTGAGATTCCTTGACAACGACATTGCTCGGCCCCTCTGGTCGTGATGAAAACAGCCTGTGATGGTTCTTACCTTTTAAATTCGTTGCCACCTGTCACTCACACAGCATGATAGTATTAGTTTTGTGTGTATTTCATCATTGCATCCCAACATGCATTTGCTGTGTCACACAGTGATTGCAAAAAGGGATCTGATGGAGATATTTAAGATGATGAAGGGTGTAGGCAGACGAGTATTTCAGCCGAATGCACAGTGATAGGAGTAGGGGTTGTCACCTTAGAATAAAGAAGAGGACTTGGGATGGTAGTAAAGTAGGGGGTCATTCACTCAAAGTAGTGAATGTATGGAATATTCTCCCTGGAGAGGTAGTGGCAGAACAAACAGTAGATAGGTTTATATTGGAATATGATAGGTACTATGAGGCATTGTGGACAGAGAGGTACATTGATACTGGCAGGACTGGCAAGTAACTCAGGTATACATGGATGATTGTTTACATAACTTGAGTATAGATGAGTGATTGTTCACATAATGTGTGTTTCGATGGGTAATTGTGTACATCACTTGGGTATAGATGAGTGATTGTGTACATAATGTGGGTATAGATGAGTGATTGGCTGATTAAAAATACACCAGGAGGTTGACTCAGCCTGTCATCCTTCCAAGGTCAGCAAAATGAGTACCAGTGTACTGGTGAGGGGGACACTGCATCAGCAGCATAGCCACGTCCCAACCAATGATGCAACCAGCAGCCACAGGCTGCACTCGATAGAGAGAGAGACAGACAGACAGACAGACAGACAGACAGACAGAGAAGAGCTTGTTTGGTGCTTTCCTCACAAAATGCACAATTGTTATGCTATATTTAGCCAAGTTGCCCCACTAAAGTGAAAACAACAACTTTATCGTTGCGAAATCGTTGCGGCCTGTTCCAAGTCAAGGCATGGTTGAGCAGGCCAAAAAAACATGGCGGCTTCAGACCCAAGAGAGGTAACCCAGGAAACGCCTGAAGACCCCAGAGAGCAAGGTGGCCGAGGATCGCCTGATGAAGGACATAATTAAATATGGCTGTTAAAATTACCCCAAACATCCAATTTTCACTCTTGCACTTCCTTGGAGTTTTCTTTGTGTGCATGCAAAGCTTCAGGCTGTTTGGTTTCATGGTTTTGGAGTTATGGAAGACACACACACACACACACACTTGCCTTTTATTCGTATAGATTATGCCGATTTGTCCGTCGTCCCCCAAATTCTTGTAGTTTACGTAAAGTCACCCCTGTGTCTCCCAATATCCCTTATGGATTTGATTATATAATTAACCGTCATGTCGTAGTCGAGCGCAGAGTAATCACTCAAATGACCCCAGTCCGAGGCACACCTATCCACGTAAAGCTCGTTAATGAATCCATTCCCGTATTCACAATCATCATCAGGTAAATAGGTGTGACGGTTAACAACTCTCACCTTGTCCTGCGAGAACAACCAACAATACAGGTACACGCCGTCGCCGACACTCACCTGCAAACAGGAATTCCCTTTCAAAAGCGAGAGCGGAAACAGGAGCACGGAGAATAAGGCGCTCGCAGGATGCCATGAGTGATGATGAGTTTGAGTGTGAGTGTGAGTGTGCGTGTGGAGAAAGAAAGGGGGCTCGGACCATGCTTGGGTTCGATGAGTAACGCTCGCGACCAATGGACCAGCGGGACGCAGCCAATGACGAGCGAGACGCAGCCAATGACGAGCGAGTTTGTTGCCGTGAGTGGGCGTGGCCTTCGTGTGGGACTAGCGGAGCTAGGCCGTTGGTGAGTTTCCGGCACTGCCCGGCTCTTCATCGGCCTCCCTTGTGGGTGGTTGTTTTTTTTTGGTTGTTTTTGCGAAGGTAGAGGTCGAGTGTTATTCCGAAGAACTCTGGCCATGGCGGCGGATGGAGGGCGTCGGCAGTTCTGGCGTCGTGGAGCTTCCCGTCTTCCTGGCAGGTGACGTGGAGTGTTATTTGGGGCCTTTAGTTTATAAATCGAGAAAAACGTCGGATACGTTTTTCCGTTTGGTGATCGTTTTTCTTATCGCGGGTTCTCCAATGTCTATTCCCTGTCGTCCCGGTAGTATCCAACAAGTGTACGGCGCCCAGCACCCTCCGTTCGACCCGACATCCGTGCACAGGTCGGTGAAGTTGGTCGTTTAGCCGAAGCGCCCCGACATAAGCTCTTTATTAATCACCCCGGGTCTCTCAAGATCTTCTGAAGCACCTCGTCCGTCCTATTGCTGCCTCACACGTGTTTGGTGCTCTTGTGTTGCAGCATCCAAGTCGGTGCGTCGGCCGCTGCTGGTGCGGATGGACGACGAGGCCAAAGAGAAGGACGAGTGATGGCTTCAGGCTTTGGTGCTGGAGTAAGTGCCATGGTGACCGGAGATCGAGGAGGTGCGGGGTCGGGCAACAACCGGCCAAGAAAGGCCACATCCTTCCAGGAGTTTGCGAAGGACACAAGCGACGCCTGGGACTTGGACGTCTCTGAAGCTGAGCTGCTGGCACTGGCGACCCGCAGCCTTGCTTCTGACGTTGTCAGGGCAACTGCAAACGAGGTTCTGCAGAAGCATCGGGGAGGTCGTGCTAGTGGTGGTGGTAGTGGTGGCGGCAGGATAGAAAAATATTGTGAGGACAGGGCTTCGTCCTCGGCATACTCAGAACAGGAGCAAGATGCGGCAGACTGCAAGTTGCCTTCAGAAGGAGACTGGAGGCTGGTGAAGTCTCTTAGTGAGGCTCAACTCAGTTCTGGTGAGAAGAATCTTTTTATTTATACGGTAACTTACTCTGGAAGATCATAAACCACGTCTTAAACTTCAACGTACGGCAAAACTAATTAATACTTCTGCATTGCCATTAATAACTGAGCTGACTTGTAGCCTTGCCGTTAGCTGTCAATACCTGGTGTTAGCTTAGTGGTTAGGGTGGTGGCTTGGGATCCCAGGGTCCTGAGTTCAAGCCCCGTTGGCCAAAATTTGGCACACTGGTAGCCTATCATATTATGAACAGATTTGATATTGGGCCATCTCAAAATTTTTGTTGATGGCAGTGAAAATGGCTGCCACAGCCATCAGCGGCTGAATTCGAGATGGCCCAATATCAAATTCTGTTCATAATATGATAGGCTACAGTGTGTCAAATACGTGAGAGCTGATTGGCTATTCCCTCCATTCACAGGTGAGAGATGTGGGTGGGTCTTTATATGTATATACATAATTAGATGCCTTTCGGATCGGAAGAAGGCCATGTGAACTACAGTCAAGTCAATTTCTTTATATTGTATCCTGGTGTCAAGGTGCCATCAAGAAGACTACAGTACTTGCTAGCCACAGTCCAGGCATTAATTTGGAACTTCACCAGGGTGCCAGTGATAACTGCCTTCATCTTCCTGAAGGACACCGTGGGATCTTTAATGTCCACCAACCAATGCCAGAAAATGGGACACCCAGTTTAACATCCTTCCGAATGATGACACACTCATTGATCCCTCACCCTGCCTGTGAAACACCAGGAAGAAAGTTTATATCTGGGTTGAGATTCAAGCCCAGGCTAGACTGCTCCGAAGTGAGTGTGCATACCTCTAGGCCATCCTACTGTGCAAAACACACACACACATCTTTTATAGAAGATATAATTATGATTTAATTTTGATCTGATAAATAACATGCTTGATATTGTGGTTTAATGTTTGACAATATACTTAAGATTTGGTGCAATTGAAAGCTTATTAGAGGCTGCGAGAGCTCACCCGTAGTGTGGCAGGCTTCCAGATCAGTAATCTCCCATCCACAGTGCAAGAGAAACACAAGAGGTGTGACCAGGTGTCACCGGAAAGTGTAGCGGCACCCAACAAGCAAGAATCTTGACATCGTGATTCAGACAGCACAGCCCAGTCTCCACCATTTTTAGTGGTTTGTTGTCTTTGACCATTGCAACTCCACAGCTGTACCAAGTTGTGAGCCAGCACAATGGCAAGCACGGCTTTCAGATGTATACACAGAGATGAGATGGAATAACATGCATTAAAAAGATCAATGACAATAAAACTGATGAACACAAGTCCAGGTACAAGGCCTTGTTTAGGCAACTGCTCTAAATGCATCCTTGAAAGATAACTGGAAAAAGCAGTAGCCGAGGTTACCAAAGCTTACCTACACCGTCAATCCCAGACTCAGCCCGAATCCACTGCACATCCAAGATCCAGTCCGATGCTTCACCAAGACGCGTCACAGGTTGTAATCGAGACATCGGGCCTTGACTGCTTGTCCTGGTCTCCATTCGGACTACAGCTAATCCTTTACCACCAAAGATGCATACCAAAGTACAAGAGTCAGGAAGGACCTGTCTTGACTTTTCCACCTTTTCCTTGTCCTCCAATTTATCAATCTGATGTTCTTGACCCAAATCCTGATGGACCTCACTTTGACAGTCTTTTGTGTTATCCACAACATTGGTCTCCATAAACTCTTCTCCATTTGCCATTTTCTCCTCTCCTTCTTTTGGCACATCTTCCAACCGCTGCATCCCTGGTGGGATTTCTGTCCAATCAGGTGCCACTGGGTGAGGCCTGATTCCATGGATGCAATGGGATCCAAGCACTGACAAACTGCAAACGGGATTTGCACGTATTTTCTCTTTCTCTCTTGTTGCAAACACGTGTATAATTGGACCCTCTCCTGTGGAACGAGGAGGAAGAGACACAACAAATGAGTCATTCTACTCTCATCAGGAAAGAGACAGGTTGCCCTGCTCGGTGTTCACACCTGGCACCTGAGAATAAAGCTCGTGATGTCGGGCTCTGGAGTTCAAGTCTCATATATACTAATAAAAGACAATGTGTGTGTGTGTGTGTGTGTGTGTGTGTGTGTGTGTGTGTGTGTTTCTTCCATTACTCCAAAACCATGAAACATAGCAGCCTGAAGCTTTGCATGCACACAAAGAAAACTCCAAGGAAGTGCATAAGTGAAAATTGGGTGTTTGGGTTAATTAAAACACCCCTTTTGAAAATCATTAACAGCCTTATTTAATTATGTCCTTCATCAGGAGATCCTTGGCCATCTTGCTCTCTGGGGTCTTCAGGCGTTTCATGGCTTACCTCGCTGAGGTCTGAAGCCGCCAGGTTTTTTGGCCAGCTCAGACTGCAACAATTTTGTAACGATAAAGTTTTTTTTCCCCCCACTTTTCTCACTCATATTATTGAATGCCTGTTCATCGTAGCTACGAATCGCTGGGTACATTGCAAACGCCCGGAGATGTCAGCGTTCGTTGCTTTATTTCATTTCCGCACAAGCGATCACCACGAGTATCTCTTAAAACGAGCAGAATTAGAACAGCTCGACACCGCGGGACCCAACAAAGGCGGAAACGTACGTCTAATCGATGTGAGATTGAAAGCACGTGCACCTTTTCCCAAAACGAACAACCAAGCAGCTTGGAGATTGCTCACCAAGTGGCTTAAGCATTCAAGCAAGCACTCCAACGAAGCAGTTGATAAGAAACGTCTCCCTTGGCACACAATTGGCAATCACCGAACCATCATATTAAACATACACCTCCCGAAGACGAAATCAACACTTTTCGAGGAGTCGGAACTGCTTGCAAGTTCCATTCTGGAGTTTAAATTTTGTAATTCTAAACTTAACAGATACTTGTGGCGATCGCACATGGGCGGAAATGAAATAAAACAACGAACGTTGACGTCTCTGGGCGTTTATAAGCATTGCAATGTACCCAGCGATCCGTAGCTGCGATGATAACATGAGTGAGGCATTCGATAACATGAGTGAGGAAAGTAGTGGGGCAACTTAGCATAACAATTGTGCATTTTGTGAGGAAAGCACGAGCGCGTCACCCTTTGAATCGGGTTCGAAACAGCGTTTAGCACTTACCTTGCGCAAGTCTTCTTGGGTTGCTTTCTGCAGCAACTTTGGCTCGAGGAGCATGGGAGGGGGTCAATCATTTATATAATCCTAGCCACCTGGGTTAGTCGATCTTGGAGATTAATGCGTGCATGTTTACGGGGCGTAATGGCGGAGAGATGATCCACACAAATAGGAGCACAGCACAAGGGCGCTGCACCAGGACAGCACAAGGCTACAGTTTCTTAAAAGGAATACATTTAATGAAAATAAATGAATATTTACATCAGACAATAATTCAAAAGGTAACGATAATAATAATAAAGTAAATAAATCCTACAGTCAGGGTGCCTCTCACACAGACTCAAATACAGACAAAGGGAACACAAAATAAAAAGAAAACCCTTCCCTTCAACTATTCCTGTGTTTAGCTTGTCCCAGAGATGATTCTTGTGGAACTGGAATCGAGACGCTTCAATCCGCACGTGCAGACGCGTGCAGATGGCACTTCTCTCGTAGTGGACAAATGCACACCAGGCAATCCTCGAGCAGCACTCCACATCAAGGCTCAAAGCCCCAGTGCAACGGCTTCGTGTGCTCCGATCGTCCTCACCGACCCGACCAAGAGCAAAAGGCCAGCGTCTTACTTCACCATGCGAGCCAAATCTCCTCAACACAAATTCAATGGCCGTATCATCCTCCTGTGTGTGTGTGTGTATGTATATATATAATATATATATATATATATTATATATATATATATATATATATATATATATATATATGTGTGTATAGTCGTGTCTGGGGGGTTAACCCCTACCTGGACGGATGGCAAAGCTTTTCCCTTGAAGGCTACAACCGATGTTCCTTCGCATCCCAATTCATTACCCCATGCATGTGAAGTGAAAAGCGGGGTTGAGCAATTGTTTCACTTCTGTCTGTGCTGTCTACAAGCGCCAGTTTATGATCGAAGAACAACTTAATTTCAAGTGATTGTTATATTTTGCACATTAATCGGAAAACTAACCTACAGTTTAACAGTGCTTTGACTGAATTTGTCTCGATCGCACATGCGCAGAGAGGAGTGAGAATTTTTTTTTACTCCATCTGCATGTCTGGCAGTCAAATAAAATTGAAAAATCATTCCAAACAGGAAACTTGCTGTTTTTTAAGGACATCATAAAAGACACAGACACAAACAAGCCATGAAGGACACAAACGTCATAAAGGCACGAAGAACTAATATAACGTGTTGAATAAGGTGGTGCAAAAGATGCTGCATCAACGGCAGTAAACTTCTGGGATTATATTTTCTACAGCCTTTAAAATCTTTATTTTATTTCAATTGAATTATATACTTGAACACTGTGGAACACAAATCATCTTTTTGGCATGTTCAAAACCCTTCCATTTAACAAGACTTGGACAAAATATTACGGCATTTTACGGCATCATGATCAATCAAATTTGCCGCTCATAGACCCACCCATGTCCTTGTTTCTCAAGACAGTGTGGGGTATCGTGTTCTTTGAACTCTCTGGTCCTGTAAAGACTCTGTCCTTTGCTTCGCATATTATCGCTTGACGGTGGGTGCAGTTATGCAGAAGGTAGCGAAACAGTGACATTGGCAGACGTATCTCAGTGACTGTCCACACTTGCAAGTAGAAAACTGAACCTTCTATATAAAAATTAATTGACTGTGCAGCAAATCTGCAATTTATCACCAATTCAAATTTTTATTAACCCGAATAGTTTTTGGAATGCATCTATTTGAATTGGCAGGAAACCACTGTGTGTGTGTGTGTGTGTCAAAAATCCCCCATTTAAGGCATAAAGTTATTTTGGGATCAAATTTAAATTTGATACATCCTTAACCTGGATGTTGATTATAAGGAATAGAATAAGGAATATTTTAGTCTTAGTTTGAAGTCAATTAAACCATTTTTGACGAAGTTATGAGCGAAAAACGATTTTGTATTTTTCGTGACCTTGACCTTGACCTTTGATCCAATTGGACCCAAAAGTTAGTGGGTCGTCCAAGGTTCATTGCCCACCTGTGGATTAAATTTGATAGTGTTTGCTAAAGCCGTTTTGCCAGAAAGTTGCTAACAGACAGACAGACAAACAAACAAACAGACAAGCCGGGAGGCGACGAGGGATTCGCTAGGATCGAAGCGCTGGATACGATGCTTTTCATTCTAACGATCCACCGCGAAGATTCATTGCCAAGACGTATTGGTTCACATACAATTGTTCCTCTCCTGGCAAGATTTTTCCTATTGAGATTTTTGCCAACTGGCACTCCTCATAAAAAATGAGGTAATTAGACACCTTATTTTGAAGGACACCATTGAAAAATAATCGGTTTGCTGGTTTGTGCTGTGGAGCCTCCGTTGCAGAGACACACACACACAACACACACACACACACACACACACACACACGGAAAAACCCGATAAACTTCTCTCAATGTTCTTGTTTGACCACACCTCCTGAGCCACACAATATTTTCATAAGCCACACCACTTTCCTACGCCACCCACTTTTTTTGGGTGGTGTGTGGGTCGAATCGTTTCGGTAAATAAATAAATAATTGGAGTGGGTGTGGGTCGTGGAATCGTTTTCGTAATAAATAAATAATTGAGGTGGTGTGTGGGTTGATCGTCGTAATAAATAAATAATTGAAGGTGGTGTTGGGTGGGAATCGTTTTCGGTAAATAAATAAATAATTGGAGGTGGTGTGTGGGTCGTGGAATCGTTTTCAGTAAATAAATAAATAATTGAAGGTGGTGTGTGGATCGTGGAATTGTTTTCGGTAATAAATAAATAATTGAGGTGGTGTGTGGGTGGGGAATCGTTTCGGTAAAATAAATAAATAATTGGAGGTGTGTGTGGGTCGTGGAATCGTTTTCGTAAATAAATAAATAATTGAAGGTGGTGTGTGGTTGTGGAATGTTTCGGTAAATAAATAAATAATTGGAGGTGGTGTGGGTGGGAATCGTTTTCGGTAAATAAATAAATAATTGGAGGTGGTGTGTGGTCGTGGAATCGTTTTCAGTAAATAAATAAATAATTGAAGGTGGTGTGTGGATTGTGGAATTGTTTTCGGTAAATAAATAAATAATTGAAGGTGTTTGGGTGGGGAATCGTTTTCGGTAAATAAATAAATAATTGGAGGTGGTGTGTGGGTCGTGAATCGTTTTCAGTAAATAAATAAATAATGAAGGTGGTGTGTGGATTGTGGAATTGTCGGTAAATAAATAAATAATTGGAGGTGGTGTGTGGGTGGGAATCGTTTTCGGTAAATAAATAAATATTGAAGGTGGTGTGTGGGTGGGGAATCGTTTTCGGTAAATAAATAAATAATTGGAGGGTGGTTGTGTGGTCTTGATCGTTTTCGGTAAATAAATATAATAATTGAAGGTGGGTGTGGGTCATGGAATCGTTTTCAGTAAATAAATAAATAATTGAAGGTTGGTGTGTGGGTCGTGGAATCGTTTTCAGTAAATAAATAAATAATTTGAGGTGGTGTTGGCTCGTGAATCGTTTCGTCGTAAATAAATAATAATTGAAGGTGGTGTGTGGATCGTGGAATTGTTTTTCGGTAAATAAATAAATAATTGGAGGTGTGTGTGGCTCGTGGAATTGTTTTCGTAAATAAATAAATAAATAATTGAAGGTGGTGTTTGGGGGAATCGTTTTCGGTAAATAAATAATAATTGGAGGGTGGTGTGGATCGTGGAATTGTTTTTGGTAAATAAATAATATTGAGGTGTGTGTGGGTGGGAATCGTTTTCGGTAAATAATAAATAATTGAAGTGGTGTTTGGTGGAGAATCGTTTACGGAAAAGAAATAATTGGAGGCGAGTGTGGGTCGTGGAATCGTTTTCGGTAAAAATAATTGGAGGTGGTGTGTGGTGGGGAATCGTTTTCGGTAAATAAATAAATAATTGAAGGTGGTGTGTGGCTCGTGGAATTGTTTTCGGTAAATAAATAAATAATTGAAGTGGTGTTTGGGTGGAGAATCGTTTACGGAAAAGAAATAATTGGAGGCGGAGTGTGGGTCGTGGAATCGTTTTCGGTAAATAAATAATGAAGGTGGTGT
This sequence comes from Eptatretus atami, assembly GCA_035128595.1. Lineage (NCBI taxonomy): Eukaryota > Metazoa > Chordata > Myxini > Myxiniformes > Myxinidae > Eptatretus > Eptatretus atami. Next base: position 33,150,709 of record CM068954.1, on the reverse strand, counting down.
GTGGTGGGGAATCGTTTTCGGTAAATAAATAAACATATTATTAGAAATCCACAAAGACAGAAATGCCGGTTATTCCATTTATTTTGGATCCTTTTCACTTTGGTCAATAACGTTTGGATCGAGAGAGATCGAAGGTGGAACGACGTGTTAGTTTCTTACAAACACTGTATACACACCTTAAATGACGGTAAATAGACACCCGATTTTGAAGGACTACCATTTGAAAATAAAACTTCAATCAAAAATCGGCTCGAGTAAAATTTTCTAAATATCTCGAAGTGTTTAATTCCGAAGTCTCGTTTCTCTACATTCAAAACTGAAGGACAAGTATTGAAAATACTGTACGCGGTTTTTCGGCCCGCTGTACAGCAACGGGTGGTTGCTAGGCAACGAAATTCAAACGCGCACATTCCCAGTATATATTCCACCTTTTGGCAAAGTTTTCATCGAAATCGTCGGTTCGCTGGTTCGTGCTGTGGAGCCTCACGTTGCAGACACACATACACACACACAGACAGACAGCCGGGAAACCCGACAATAAGGATATCTCATATATAGCGAATCCAACAAACAAACCGGACGATTACAATATCCCGCTCCTCCCTCCGGGGGGGGGGGGGGGGGATAACAAGGCAAGCCTGTTCAGGATAAAGTATTTCAGTGAACTCCAGAGCAAGAAGGAAAAAAACAATAACAACAAAAAAAAAACAATTACATCAAGGAAGTACACTGGATGTCATTTTCATAAGTTATTAATAATAATGATTCAGAACCCACCTGATGAACCCATCACTGCCAGCTGCTCCAACGAAACACACCCTGTCACTTCCGCTTCGTTGTAAAACATTTAGGCTCATGTATCTGGGGAAGACAGGAAGACAGGATGCCAAATTGGTTTGCTTTGCATCTGATTGACACTTTCAGAAGATTACAGAATTAAACTGGAATGGCACTCGGAAAAGTGCATACCTCCGCCAGGGTGAACAGTTTACATATTGTATCCCAAAGACAGGCCGGATCTGCATCCGGATCTTAACCAAAATCGAATCGGCTTGTTCTCGTCACCTACCCAACTCATCCACCTAGTTTTGTCATAACTCATCCACTACTTTTTAAAACATCATGCCATATCTTGTTTTTGGCCCTTTATCGCAATGATGAAGAATCACTTTAAAAGTTCTGGTATCCGAATCTGGATTTTCACCAAAATCGAATCAATTCATCATTGTCACACACCCAACTTGTCCAACAAATGTGTCCGAACCCATCCGTAACTTTTTGAGATATCCAGCTCACAGACACACAGGAGTGAAAACATAACCTCCATCCACTTTTGGTGGCAGCGATAACAAGTAATCCCTTCATCATGCCACCCACTAACAACCCCTCACCTTGTGTCTGGATCTGGTTTGATATGCCGATGTCGATGTTTTCTCCTTTCCTCTTCAGCTCCCAACCTATGGCTGGCGATAAATTCTACATCACACCAAGTCCCACCATTTTTCCATGCATCCAATCGCTCGCCGAGGACACATCCACCTTCCAGTGCCTCTCCATCTTTAAAATTGTCCTGAAGAGTATCTCCAGCTTCTGCTGCTGCCTCATTGTTCCTGGTCTCTCTACCTTGTACTGCCTCTTTAGCATCACACAGCCACACTCTATAGCAACGGAGCTCTGCCCTGCCCCCACCAGAGAACACCAGTACAGGTGGAGGGGGTTCAACCAAATCGGTTGACTCATTCAGAGTGTCCCAATGAAACACCTTTGATCGTGTGCCTGTTGCCACAGCGACAGCCCGAACACCCGACAAGTGTTCATTGATCACAGAAGCAACACATTTCCGCCAAATTCCGTCCGCATCCTTATGAAGTAGCAGAAGTCGCAGAGTCGTATCATCTGACCCTGTGGCCAGGACAACATTTCCATGATGATATTGGAGTATTTGGACGCAAGTTGTGTGACGAGTGTGGAGGCCGGTTTGCAGCAGCCTGAGTTCAGGAAGCTTACTGTATGACAGGATGACATCTCCAGCTTTAAAGGGAGAACAGCAAATTGTTTGTCAAGAGGAAAAGAAAGCTAATGGAATACAATTTTGTTTATAAAAAAAAAACATTGCAATTCTGAAGAGCAGTGCTAAACAATTACCTTTGATAAAAACGAAGAGATTCTCTGTGGCACTCGAACTCAAGAAATCCCAGGAACGGTGTCCTCCACCACATGACACCATGTTAATTTCTCCTTCGCCAAGGCAGTTCCGCATCGCCACAAATGTATCACCACGGAATCCCAACAGCAAAGCATTGGAATCGTCAGTTCCATCGAGATCAGATGGCACTATGCGGGCCAACCAATCAAGGTGCAACGCAGGACGGCGAGAACGAATTGGTCGTAGTGTATCACCATCACGACCTACTAGCCTTGTTTCTCGCCATGCCCCATCTCTCCCTGTGCTCCACACCCGATTATACCCCCTCATCCCTACCCACGTCACACCGTTACGCCCGTGGTAACGATGCAAGAGCGAAGTTGGTTCCAAAATTGTTATATTTTCTCTCATTTTCGATGGCCTTTCGGTTAATGGCATGTCATCCCTCGATGACATTTCCAGGTAGTCATGTGGTTCCCGACATATCCATTCATTGGAGACATCGCCAGATGGTGGAAAGTGGAAGACACAAAGATTTCCACAACGATCACCACATATAAAAGCAAATGGTAGTGAATAAGGTTGATAAAACGGTAGGAAGGCTACACAAGTGTGCCAACGATGGCGACAGGTAGGCAAAGAAAAGCGGCCTTTCTCTGTCACACATAAAGAGTGAGAGGATAGTTTTGCAGCAGGGGGATCTTTGGTTGCAAAAAGCGAGGGTGAGTCAGGACTTCGAAGATCAAATGATACCTTCCAGCAAATAAGCAGTCCATCGGGACCAGAAGTGAAGAGATACCAGGACCTTCCGGGTACATCCGCAGCTCTATCGCTAGGCCTTGTACACACCCATGTCAGGCTATATACCTTGCCTGTGTAAGGCTTAAGTGACTGGACGAGTTCAGGATGGCTAAGAGGAAATATCAGCACTTGACCATGCAGTCCCCCAAGGGCTACCAAGGTTTCTGCTTCATGAATGCTCTCACATTCTGATCTTGTCGTCCCCATAGCAACATAGGTAGCCAAGCTCGGTTCAGTGAGCACATCACAGCAGAACTGAGATTTGACATCACAAATGACTAAACTTCCTTTATCTGTTGCTACAACGACCAAGTTTTTACTTGCCACAGCAACCACTTTGGGGTGACCTGCAAACCCACAACTCTTCTTTAGGGTCAGAAGGTCCTTTCTTCCTGTAGATCCTTTCCCTTCCACCTGGAAGTGGAGGAAAAAAAAGATGGCTCGTGGTAAAGTAAAAAGCAATAAACGTTAAAACAAAAAAAAAAAAAAGAAGAAAAAAGCAATAAACGTTTAATAGAAATGCTTAGTCGTGGAACATCTCCATACCTCCCAGAGCCAGATGGCTCCATCACCTCCACCCAAAGCGGCCAACCCCAGGTCTTCATTTACAGCAATTGCCCGAACACCACCCTTTCGTCCTCTGCAGGCATTGTTGACACTCCCATCCTCCAAACGCCATGCTAGGCAGGCCCCATCTTCACCAGCACTTAGTATGCGGTTCCCACGCCACGTGCACACACACCACACACGTGCCGAATGTCCAAACAATACTCGGGGTGGAGAAATTGTCTCTTTCCAACCAAGGGTGTCTACATTCTTTGGAAAATCCTTGCCTTGAACTCCGAGCCATTTATCGTCATCACAAATGAAAACCCTCCTGCCATAATCAGTGCAATCAATCTCTCGTGCCATGTGCCCTTGGCATCTCGCCTCTCCTTTCTCCACAAGCTGGCCCAACTTCCAGACACGAACACTGCGATCATCTGATGCAGTTACCAGCAGGCCAGAGGCTCGATCATAGGCCACAGCAAAAGTCATGCCAGCATGGTTCTCAAGTTGTTGCCAAACTTCCACAGGCTGATGCTCGCTGTCCTGAGCCAGACAGTTTGGGGCAAAGTTGAGAGAAGACAATCCATTACAGAAGAAGAAGAGCGAAAGAAAAGGAAGAGGGAAGGGTGAAGGTTTAAAAAG
>CM068954.1:33116579-33137409 GCA_035128595.1 Eptatretus atami | reverse complement strand
CAGAAGTCTCTCTTTAGCTTCTTTCAGAAGGTTGAAAGGCCTCGTGCTGATGAACCTACAACATCAACATCCTCAACAACATAAACACCAACTTCATCACCAAGAAGAAGTGCAAAGAAGCAGCCAGCATGTCCTCTTGTGGAGTTGTCAGACATGGAGGAAAGGGCAGACAACCCTGAACCTCTGTCTGACAAAATATCAACACCATGCATCCGCACACCACGGAAGTATGGCTGAGAGGTACGCATACTCACTTTAAGCTGTCTAGCCTGGTTTTGAATCTCAACCAAGATATAAACTGTCATCCCAGAGTTACACAGACAGGGTGATTCATCAATGTGAAGTTAACTTGTAACTCTCAATGTGATTAATGAAACAATGTGTCCGTCTCTCTGTCTCTGTCTCTCTCCTTTTGTAAGCTTGTCTATTGTGAGTTCTTGTGTAACGTTGCTTTATCTCTACATTATCATCCGTCAAAATAGTCAAGAATCTTGGATTTGTCATGGCTCCCATTTTATAATTGCAGCCACATGTTCAAACTTTTTGTGAGTCAGTGGCAAACTTCGAAGCTTGCACAACATTGCACACAGCAAACATTTGCTTATACCGTATCACTCGGGTGGACGTTAAACTGGGCACCACATCTGCCAGAATTAGTCGGTGGACATTAAAGATCCCTTCGTGAAGAGGAGGGGAGCTATCCCGGCATCCTGGCCAAATTCCTGCTCTGACCTACATGGTTTCATCTTGCACTTCCTTGAATTTTCTTGTGTGCATGCAAAGTTTTCGGCTGCTAGGTTTTATGGTTTTGGAGTTATGGAGGACACACACACACACCACACACACACACACACACACACACACACACACACACACACCTTTTTATTAGTATGAAAGATTGAATTTAATGAACGATTAACATAACGGGAGGATTTGAATGAGTAAAGCAATGGGACAAGTGAACTAGAGAGTTCAAGAGAAAATTGGAAAGTGTTTTCAGTGGCTACAAAGCAATGTTTGCTGAAAAAAAAACCATGAAGAAAGCAGTGGTTTCAAGTCAAGGCATGGTTGAGCAGGCCAAAAAAACATGGCAGCTTCAGACCCCAGCGAGGTTACCCAGGAAACGCTTAAAGACCCAGAGAGCAAGGTGGCTGAGGATCGCCTGATGAAGGACACAATTAAATAATTCCGTCAATTATCTTCAAAAGGGGTGTATTAATTAACCCAAACACCTAATCTGAAGAACCAGACAGCGAGGTTGCTGAGGAAACACACACACACACACACACACACACACACACACACACACACACACACACACACACACACACGGGTGGCCGAATATCGGCAATTTTTCGGGAATACAGAGTTGGAGTCAGTGTGATTACCAACTGCAGTACATACTGTATGCAACGCAGAACTTGAGTAGCTTTCACCGAAAAACAATGTTGCATTTATAAAGACATATCAGGGAGTTCACAAACATTATTCTCTTTAAACAACGAAGTGTGATGGGCGGACAAAAAATTTGGCTCGGTAATTTAGAAAACATGTTAATATGGCAAACGGCTCGGAAATCGGGTGTTATTGCACGAACCACTCGCTCAGGGGGACGGAACACGAACCACTCGCTCAGGGTGACGGAGCACGAACCACTCGCTCAGGGTGACTGAGCACGAACCGACTCGCTCAGGGTGACTGAGCAGCGAACCACTCGCTCAGGGTGACTGAGCACAGAACACGCTCAGGGTGACGAGCACGACCACTCGCTCAGGGGACGAGCACGACCACTCGCTCAGGTGACGGAGCACGGAACCACTCGCTCAGGGTGACGGAGCACGACCACTCGCTCAGGGTGACGAGCACGAACCACTCGCTCAGGGTGACGGAGCACGAACCACTCGCTCAGGTGACGGAGCACGAACCACTCGCTCAGGGTGACGGAGCACGAACCACTCGCTCAGGGTGACGGAGCACGAACCACTCGCTCAGGGTGACGGAGCACGAACCACTCGCTCAGGGTGGAGCACGAACACTCGCTCAGGGTGACGGAGCACGAACCACTCGCTCAGGGTGACGGAGCACGAACCACTCGCTCAGGGTGACGGAGCACGAACCACTCGCTCAGGGTGACGGAGCACGAACCACTCGCTCAGGGTGACGGAGCACGAACCACTCGCTCAGGGTGACGAGCACGAACCCGCAACACACCTCGCTCAGGGTGACTGAGCACGAACCACTCGCTCAGGGTGACTGAGCACGAACCACTCGCTCAGGGTGACGGAGCACGAACCACTCGCTCAGGTGACGGAGCACGAACCACTCGCTCAGGGTGACGGAGCACGAAACCATCGCTCAGGGTGACTGAGCAGAACCACTCGCTCAGGGTGACGGAGCACGAACCACTCGCTCAGGGTGACGGAGCACGAACCACTCGCTCAGGGTGACGGAGGCACGAACCAAATCGCTCAGGGTGACGGAGCACAAACCACTCGCTCAGGGTGACGTGGCATGGCAAAAGCATCCACAGTGAGTGAACGATTCACTCAGAACGATGTAGCGCGGTACCGCTGTCGACAATGGGTGCTCCACAAGTGGCTTAAGCACTCATGCGAGCACTTCAATTAAATGGTTGATGAGGAATGGTTAGCAGGCTGTTGCTGCATACCATAAAGGATCCCTTCAATTTTAAAGGCCGTCTTCACCACACACGCAACAGTTAATGAAATAAAATGAATTAATGAAATAAAATGACTTCATCCACAAAAGAGTTGCAGCTTAATGCAGAACAACCATGGAGACATCGCAAAGTTCAATCGCCCGTGAAATAAACATTGCAGAAAATGTGCCATTTTGCCTGCTCGTCTGTGCATGTGTCACGTGATGCATCAGTTCAAGTTCTGCGCAAATATTATAACTTTATTTTAAAACGTCCGTTGTTTTTTTTTTTTAACCAGATTTGCTTTGATTCCTTGTAGAGCACATCGCGAAACATCTGAAAATATATCCATAGATCTGGCAGACGCTATGGATAGGTAGTCCCTCGGGGGACAGGGCACGAGGTCGAGCAGTGAATGCATCAAGTCATACAGCTCAATGAAGCTGGTTCCGTGAAATAAACAGTGCAGAAAATCCACCATTTTGCCTGCTCGTCTGTGCACGTCATGTGGTACATAGGTTCGGAGTGCACACAAATGTTATAACTTTATTTTAAAACGTCCGTTTTAAACCTGATTTGCTTTGATTCCCTGTAGGGCACATCGTGAAACATCTGAAAATATATACATAGATCTGGCAGACGCTATGGATAGGCAGTCCCTCAGGGGGACAGGGCACGAGGTCGAGCTGTGAATACATCGTCATATAGCTCAATGAAGCTAGTTAATTTTGTTACGTTCCTAAAAATTTTGTCACTCAATATAAATCTCCAAACAGTAAAAAAAGATAAGTTCAATGCTTTGGAAATTTCACATTTTCTTGTGTGTCTATGGAGGAGGAAACATCGCCTTGCTTGCTTAAAGTAAGTAGGTATATTGGCTTAGTTATAAGATGCGTTATTTCCTTAAATTATCAGATTTCACAACAGATTTCGTCACTTATTCAGGCCAGACGATATCCGATCCAAGTACCGAAATAATATTTTGATGATGTATTTTAATTAGTCCGTGAAAGTAGATGACAACGAGTCGTAGCTATGATGAACACATTTGAACCCTAACGGCCGTTTTACCAGCCACTATTCAAATCTCCATATACCCGAGCGGCCAGTTTATAGGCCGCTATTCAAATCTCCATATACCCGAGCGGCCGGATTTTTCTCCAGAGAGCCAGGGTTGGGGAGACGAAAGTCCAAGGAGACCAGGTAGACCATGTGGAGGTACTCGCTATTAACTTCAGAAAATGATTTACGTTGTGCAGATCACCATCTGGATGAAATTTGGCATACTTAAAGAATTTTAGACGCCGAGTCCAAATCCACTTGTTTCCACGTCGAGGATGTGACACAATTGGTCATTTTTGGCAATTAAAGATAAACCGAACATTAAAGCACGATTTTGACACAGAAATGAAGAATCAAGGTTAGACTGATATGTACGTCAAAGAAAACTCTTGTGAGGTCTTAAAATGATACAATATGTTTATACAGAGCCCTATTCACTGTTATTAAAGATGTTTATAATTAAAGGTCGTAAACCGAAGCAGTTACATATTTTTACCGGCCGAAAACGTCTGGACCGACAGACAGGCCTTCGAGTTGACCAAGGCAACTTTTTGCTTAAAAGGCAGCCACACTGGCTATTAAAGGTAGTTACAGCACCTATTAAAGACAGTTACATTGGCTCTTACGGATTAAATCAAAGACAAAGAGACTGCACGACTCAGCCTGATGAAAAGTAGAACCGCCACAAGAGGATTACTGTCTTAGAACTCCAGTATTTCTTGCTCTGAAGCAGTTGCTGAACTAGGCTCTTGACTGCTGCTATTACAAAACTCAAGTCTACTATTACATGCTAACCAATCTGAATACTACTGTGCAGTAGATCACCACAGCAAAAGCAGTGTGACACCTGCATTCACAGTTCGTCGTCAGAATCATCGTCAGTTCCGCTTTCATCATCCATAAGTTCCATTTCTGCACGGGTCTGTTCATCGTTGGCGCAGTTTTGACACCCACAGCACTCTGTGCAGGACAGTCCTTTTGACCGGCAAGAACACTGGTTGGTCTCGCATTTTGTCTTCTTGCAATTACATTTCGTCGCCTCTAACAGTTTCTTCGGCGCTGGTGGTTTGCTCGGCCAGTGACAGTCAGTGCTCCGTTGCGTTCCACCCATCCGTGAAATGTAGGAGAAGGGGCTTCTATAAACCTCTCAGTCGCGCGGTGGTGGATCGCAGACTGATAGTTCACTCTTTTGCAATGCAGCATCAGAGCGTCGCTTGTAGGCGGCAACTTCTGTTCTCCCAGCGACTGGCTGCAGAATAGCTTGTAGCGAGCCTCATCCACACTCTTCATGGTCGGCTGATTGTACATGGCGCAGACAAATTGCTCCAGGTCGTGAATGATATTCTGATCTAGCGTGAATTCTCGACCAATGCTCCCGAAACAGGTGATGAGATGGGGACTCTTCATCATCAAGTCAAATGGCCTTGTTTTGCCCTTACCGTGGAATGCACTGGTGGTATCACTTCCCGTGAAATTGTGCAAACCTATCAACGCATCGCAGACAGAACTTTCCAGGGCATTACTCAGCTTCCTAATGTCAACGACGATAATGTCCTTGGGACTTCCTGTGACCAGATGGAAATTTCGCACCCGAATCGACTTCGAGTGAGCCAACGCCAACACAAACACATCGGTGTCGAAACTCTCTATGCGCACCGACTCTTCATTCTGTCCCGCGTGAGTGGCATGTAGCAGGAGCTTCGTGTCAGCTTCCTCATGGTCACATTCAAGTTCAGGTACTGACGACACAGTCATGACACCATTCGACGCCTCGATTTTCTCACATTTGCCGGCATGACTGACGTACAACAGCATGTCGCCCAGTTTTGATGGAGAGATGTTTCTCGTCCATGATTCGACGATGAACTCTATCAACGCCTCCTTGTTGGCTCCGCTCAGGAGATAATTGGCCCACTGTTTGGAAGGGCTTGATCGTGTCTGTAGATGGTTAGCACCTGAAGATCGCCGCCCCTGCCCGCTCGTCTGGTGTGCTCCAGGCAATTGATGCTGATACTTGGGTAAGTATCAAACACCACGTCCAGTCTCGAAGATTGGTTATGTCGTGCTTTGGCCACTACGATGTTCAGCACCATCTCTTCCAGTTTGCCGAAAGTGTTAGGCAGTGAACCAGCCTTTATCGCCTGAATAACGGCCATTCCATCCACAATCGTTGCACCTTGGATAGGCCGACGTCCACACGGCAATCGGGCCACAGTTTCAGTGTATGGTTGCGGAGTTTGGCTTTGTCCGTCTTAGCAATCGAACCATCACCGGATGCCAGCGGGAAAGATATGTTCGCCAGTGGGTACGCGAGCAGATCGTGGAGTGTTACATTGCTTTTCTCACCAATCAACAGCAGTCGTGTGAAAAGACGACGTTCATTCGCCATTTCAACCTTCGGCGTCTGCTGGTGGGAGTCGCCGACTTGCCTCGCGCTTTCGAGAAAGTTGCCAATTTGGCCTTCGAAATCGGACTGAAGAATGGGACCTAACCCGAGAGAAGCCGATCACGCATGAATTGCATGACAGCATTCTCTCCCTTGACATACGCGTTCATCAAGTCCGCGGAAGTGGCTGGCGGTGCGATGACACCTGAACTAATATTGAAGAGTTCAAGGTGAGCGCCGGAGAAAGGGTTAATCATTTGAAGTACTGTGTCCATCACTTGTACCACCGCTGCTTCGTTCTTCTTCGAGCTCGACACATCCAAATCCTTTCTCGTTCGGGGCTCGTTGTGGATACCGCCATGGACTCACATTTCCTTGCATTTCCGCACGTGCTGGTTGGGACAGGATCTACTTCTTCACAGCTGTGCTTTTCTGAGTGTAACCAATGATGCCTCCACTGGTCTTGCTGTCCCTATTTAAAGTCTGCTCTATGATCTGATCGCATGCAACACTACTAAAGCCATAACGAGTATGCCGTTGGCAGTCCATTTGCCGTCCATGAACGCTTGATAGGTGTCTGGGTAGAAGTGCTCTAGCCCGGCCATTTCAGCCAGTAAACGGGTAAGTACCTTGCATAGTTTAGGTGATCGTATGCAAAGTACCAGGGCATTGACGCTCTGTGATCGCAAGGTGGTTCGGCGAGTTCGAAGTACGAGTTGCCCGTATAAGCTCTAGTGCTAGCTCCACCATTTCCAAGTAGGAGCACCAGAATGCAAATGTTTTGCTCGCTGTACATTGCTGCTGTCTGATGTCGCTGTAGCGTGTGAACATTTCCGAGACCTCTTCCGATGACAGTAATTGTTCGAACAACGGAGACGGAAACGTTTCCTGGAGACGCTCTATACACCTCTCGAATCGCACGCGCGTCTCCTCTGCAAGGGAGTCCATGAAGGCCTGGAAGCATAGTCTTCCTAGCGCTTCGTAGACGAGCTGTGACAGTGCAGACTCCTGTTATAGTGGTGGCCGTTTATTAATGAATTTGCAGAACGCTGAGCGACAATACCAGACTCTATTATGAGGTCTAGCAGACCTGCGTCTCTGAATCTTTTGCCGATCACGCCTAGGAAGCTCATGAGTTGGTGGAATTCGCCGAGACGAATTACCAACCTTTCTGTCAACTCCGGTGCAACCAACGAATCTCCTGTGCCTTACTGTAGATCGCAAGGTCGAAGACTAGAACTACTTCTTCACGTTCCAGTTTATCAGCCATATCGATGCTTTGGCGTAGGACCGTGTAAACGGTGTCCAGTTCCGTGGGTGATGCCTCGATCACGGGAAGGTAGATGATGGCTTCCTTGGTCAACTCTTCATCCCGACGAAGGAGGTGGTTGTACCCATCCATGTCGGCAACCGCCCGTCCATTTTCTGGACCGTTTTCATTGTGTAATAGAGCACATCCAGCGATAGCCCGTCCTCTTGTGACGGACTGATGTCAATGTCACAACTGTAAAAGGCTGTGGTCCCTTGCCGTTTCCCGCCACCATACTTGAGAATGGGTGGCGTGTTACCAACTAATGACCGTTGACGACGGCTAATTGGAGTCACTGGACGAGCGTGCTGAATCGGCTAGAGGGTGCGTCTTGTATCATCAATCCATTGGTGTGGTGAGTGGTCCCATGACCGGTGAGGGTCTCCTCACTGAAATCGATGTTATCGTGCACAAGTATTGTCGGTACATTTCTGAGGCAGTTTGAGGGCAGTTTTCCCCCTGATCAATCTGCAACAGCGCCAAAGCGGTTTCCAACGCCTGTGTAGTACTGACTGAGACACAATGCCCAAGCTTGTTGAGCAGTCCTAACAGTCGAGTAGAACCAGTCCAATGTTTCACAGTCAGGCCCAATGCATAGGACTTCGAGTAAACGTCTGACCCCTTGACACTATAGAAACAACGTCTTGAAGAACAGAGAGCATTTTCAGATGAATATGCCGTGGGAGTTCCACAAATTTCTCCAGGGTTGGCTCGTCTGACAGGCCCGCTATCCATGCAACAAGGTTGTACAATGCAACAGGGATGGCTCTTTCAGCATTTGAAATGTCGAAGTCAGGAGCAAGTGGTGGCCATGTAATGTCCACTTTGGTGTTTGTTCAGGTCATCCCTCACCATGAGTGCTCCGAGTATAGAACATGTAAATTGAGGCCTGAGTCACCCTGCTGTGGACCCTGGCTGGCTTCATCTCTTGTAGTTGACTCTGTTTCTGTTGTAGAGCTCTGTCTACAACAGCAGCCTGAGCAATGGAACCAATATCAATGTCCTTCATGTACACCACTCGCTCTCAGACATTTTTGGTGGACGATAGAAAATCATGTCTGGGTACCGTTCCTGCAGTCTTTTCTCAGTCTTGTTGCCTGGTAGTTGGCCTTATCCTGACTCACATACTCTGAGTAGGTCACTGAACATCTCACACAACTTCTTCATATGTATAGATTGCTTTCCATCAATGAGTCTTACCTGGATTACTTTATCACAGAAAATGTCAAATGTTGAGTCATAGTTCACTTTCTGAGTTTGGAGTTTTCTTTCACTCTGTCGCTGGTATGTGTCATTCACATACTCATAATAACATTTACGGTGATAACAAACTTCCAGCACCACACAGTCTTTATCCTTTATAGTTGTCATTATTCTCACATCACGTTCATCTCTCCTCTGCTCAGCAGTTTCCTCAGCTTTCCTTCATCCTGTGTTTCTGCCAGGGACAACTGATCACGTTGAGATTTTCCTTTGACACGGATGAATTTGTCTTTTTTTTCTGGCATATTACACAAATTATTGCAGTACACCCAGCTGATTTGCCAGCCACCCTTTCTACAGAGGTTCTGAGGGATTTTCTACGTATTTTGTGGTATGAGTGCCCTCTTCTTCTCGTCTGCCCACCACCCACTGGCTCTAGCAGAAACTGCAGTAGTGCTGGCTTCTGATTTCCTTTTCCTGGCTTCAGCGAGTTTTATATGATCCTTGTTACAAAACGACGCATAGCAGAACCGGTGACAGCCGGCATCCGCAGGAGGATCAGTCATTGGCAGCAGTTCATAATTTGATCAGCCAGCAAACGGCATTTGTTGATAGTTTCACTATCTGTGGCGTCGCACCAAGCCTTCGCACACTCGCATACCTTACGCCAGCTCTTATCCGTGAATTGCGTCAGTTTCTCATCATCCTCCCCGCCCAAGTGTATGAAACAACACATATTTGGTTGTTGAAAGACCAAAAATCACTCAATCACACAACAACCATGGGCGCCGCCATCTTGATTTGGTCGTTTCCTCGCGATTAGAAGCACGCCACGACCACTTCACGGCGGTAATTTCAAATGGTAATAACTGTCGGTGTGTCAACTTGTGCATATGGAACAAGTAGGAATTACAATGGTGTGTTCTCATGAATGTACAGGGTGAATTTCGTTTAGATTGGTGATCTGCACAACGAAACTGAACGAAACCACCCACCTCCACATGGTCTAGTTCAAAGGGTTTTTAAAAGGAAGTGCCCAAAGTGTAACTTCATTCAGTGCAACGAAAATAATTAAGCTAACGGGATCACCACAAAGGCCGCAAAGGCTCCCGGAGTGCGAGCTGTCGTGTGGTGACCAACGGATGGATTCTCTGTGGGGAAATCCCCGGAGATAGGAAGCCAAAATATATTAAACTAGAAGGGCACTCAGTAGAGTGCATGCCTACGCCACATCAGGCTACTGCCTGATCCGTGAGGTTTACGAGAACATATCGGGCCCAAAACATTTTTGAAATATCATGCTATACATTACTATATCGTTTTTGGCCTCATCTCTCAATGGTGAAGGATCACTTAAATGATTTAAATAATTCTCATATCCAGATCCGGATTCGGACCTTCACCAAAATCTAAACAATTCGTCATTGTGACACACCCAACCTGTACACCAAGTGTCGTCGAATCCGTCCACAACTTTTGAGATATCGTGCTAGATATCGTTTTGGCCCTATCTCTCAATGGTGAAGAATCACTTAAATGATTTAAATAATTCTCATATCCAGATCCGGATTCGGACCTTCACCAAAATCTAAACAATTCGTCATTGTGACACACCCAACCTGTACACCAAGTGTCGTCCGAATCCGTCCACAACTTTTTGAGATATCGTGCTAGATATCGTTTTTGGCCCTATCTCTCAATGGTGAAGAATCACTTAAAAAATTCTAGTAGTCGGATCCGGATCCGGATCTCCACCAAAATGTAATCAGTTCATCCTTGTTACACACCTAACCGGCCCAGAAAATTCCATCCGAATCCATCCACAACTTTTTGAGATATCCTGTACACAGATAAACAAACAGACAGACAAACAGACAGAAGGGGTGAAAACATAACCTCCACCTTCAGTGGCGGAGGTAATTACGAGCAAATGCTGCCCGTCGCTTCGCTGATGGTGACAATAAAGGGGGGGGGGGGGGGTGGAGAGAAAGAGAGGACACCGGTGTAGGGTGAGAGGGGGAGGGGAGGCAGAGGATAAAAATTTGGGGAGCTTGGGGGGAGAGGTGGGGAGAGCGACACCTCACCACCAAATGTTGCCATTCACTGCGGAAGGGAGGGGTGCATGAGAGAGAGAGAGAGACAGAGACACACACACACACACACACACACACACACACACACAGTGAGAGAGCAACAGAGGTGTGGGAGGAGAGTCCTGGAATTAATTTGGAGGGGGGAGCGAGAAGGGGACATAGTGAAAGAAGAGGGGGGGGGAGGGAAAACAAAAAAGACAAATGAAGGGGTAGAGGTGGGGTCAGCAAAAATGATATGTGATGCTTAATGACCGAACACGACAAAAAAAAAAGTCAGAACAGCTGTACACAATGACACAACAGAGTTTATAATGTAATCCACTGGCACATCTGCAAAAACTGATATCCCAGTTCCAGAAAATTTGTGGGAAATGAACCAAAAGCAATCACTGAAAACATTGAAGTACCGCTCACGTTCGACCTAATGATCCCATCAGGCGTGAACATCGAAAACAAAACAATGCAACCAGATATCATACTTCGGTACAAAAATAAAAATAAAAAAGACAAGAAGGCATTGATAATTGAGGTGTTAAACCGTGATTTTGGACTAACGATGCAGAAATCAAGAAAATCACCAAATACCAAGACCTCAAGCATGAAGTGAAAAGATCCTGGAAGCTGAAGAATACCAAAGTTGTTCCATGATGATGAAAAACCTCATGGGAATGATGAGTAAAGAACCTCACAGAGATATTAAAAATCATCCCTGGGAATATTACTAACAAACTAACTGCAGTTGGAAGCCGTCAAGGGCTCAGTAATGATCCTGAAGAGAGCCCTCGACACAAAACTTTGACAACAGAAAATTTCACAGCTTGGTCCATGAATCGTGACCCCATACCGAAATGAAGGTGGATAACTTTGAGCCCGCCCTGGGAGGACTCCATTCCACATTCTGAAACCCACATATGTAGACGCACGCACGACGGTGATACTTTGAGACTGGGAGGGATCCGTTACACCTTCTGAAACCCGCATATGGAGATGAAACAACAACAACCAAGCAACGCGCACACGCACACGCACTTCTGTTGTGGTAATACAGTTCATATATGTACATACGCATAAAATTACATGAAAACAACAAACACAAAGATTTACCTTCAAACAGAGTTCTTTGAAAGAGGAATTCAAGTGGGAAATTAGCAAAATTCAACTGAAAATATATCAAGGCACAGAACACAAAATGTCGATATATGCTCTTTGCCTTCACAGCTACATCATGGCAATCACCTGGTCGGATGGACCTTATAGTTTTTATATATGCATCGATGTTGAAGTGAGGAGTGGATTATATTAAAAGGAGATCGCACAAAAAGTGAAACAAAACAATGTCATGTAACAATAAAATTACTCATTTTCAGGGATGAGACATTTCCCGAGGCACACCGCACGGCACTGCACGGTCCAACGCAGGTGGAAACGTACGTCTGTTTAATCGATGTTCCATTGAGAGCACGGGTACTTTTACCGAAACGAACAAACAAGCAGCTTGGAGAGCACGTGCCAAGTGGCTTAAGCACTCAAGCAAACACTCAACAAAACGGTTGATAAGAAACGGCTCGTTTGGCACACGATTAGGAACATTAAACATACACCTCCGAGAGGCCCAAAATGTCAAGCCACGAACACGAATGTCTCCAGGCGTTTATAAGCACTGCAATGTACCCAGCAATTCGTAGCTATGATAAACAGGCATTCGATAATATGAGTGAGGAAGTGAAAACAACTTTATCATTGAGAAATCGTAGCGGCCTGTTCCAAGTCAAAGTATGGTTGAGCAGACTAAAAATATGGCAGCTTCAGACCCCAGCGAGGTTACCCAGGAAACGCCTGAAGAACCAGACAGCGAGGTTGCTGAGGAAACACACACACACACACACACACACACACACACACACACCACACACACACACACACACACACACGGGTGGCCGATATCGGCAATTTTTCGGGAATACAGAGTTGGAGTCAGTGTGATTACCAACTGCAGTACATACTGTATGCAACGCAGAACTTGAGTAGCTTTCACCGAAAAACAATGTTGCATTTATAAAGACATATCAGGGAGTTCACAAACATTATTCTCTTTAAACAACGAAGTGTGATGGGCGGACAAAAAAATTTGGCTCGGTAATTTAGAAAACATGTTAATATGGCAAACGGCTCGGAAATCGGGTGTTATTGCACGAACCACTCGCTCAGGGGGACGGAACACGAACCACTCGCTCAGGGTGACGGAGCACGAACCACTCGCTCAGGGTGACTGAGCACGAACCGACTCGCTCAGGGTGACTGAGCACGAACCACTCGCTCAGGGTGACTGAGCACAGAACCACGGCTCAGGGTGACTGAGCACGACACTCGCTCAGGGGACTGAGGCACGACCACTCGCTCAGGTGACGGAGCACGGAACCACTCGCTCAGGGTGACGGAGCAGGACCACTCGCTCAGGGTGACGAGCACGAACCACTCGCTCAGGGTGACGGAGCACGAACCACTCGCTCAGGTGACGGAGCACGAACCACTCGCTCAGGGTGACGGAGCACGAACCACTCGCTCAGGGTGACGGAGCACGAACCACTCGCTCAGGGTGACGGAGCACGAACCACTCGCTCAGGGTGGAGCACGAACCACTCGCTCAGGGTGACGGAGCACGAACCACTCGCTCAGGGTGACGGAGCACGAACCACTCGCTCAGGGTGACGGAGCACGAACCACTCGCTCAGGGTGACGGAGCACGAACCACTCGCTCAGGGTGACGGAGCACGAACCACTCGCTCAGGGTGACGAGCACGAACCCGCTAGACGGAGCAGAACCACTCGCTCAGGGTGACTGAGCACGAACCACTCGCTCAGGGTGACGAGCACGAACCACTCGCTCAGGGTGACGGAGCACGAACCACTCGCTCAGGGTGACGGAGCACGAACCACTCGCTCAGGGTGACGGAGCACGAACCACTCGCTCAGGGTGACGAGCAGCAACCACTCGCTCAGGGTGACGGAGCACGAACCACTCGCTCAGGGTGACGGAGCACGAACCACTCGCTCAGGGTGACGGAGGCACGAACCAAATCGCTCAGGGTGACGGAGCACAACCTCGCACACAAATAGCCTGATGGTGGAGGGATACAAGAATCGGTGTTAACACAGAATGGCAGCAGATTATGGCCTCCCGGAAGTGCGTTTTAACACAATCACTGCCACCAATTGCAATAGTGGTATTTGACTTGGAAAGTGATATGTACATGTTGGGAAAGGTTAAGGAACCAAAAACAAACATTCACAAAATCTCATGCAGGTTCATCGCAGAATGGAAAGGCAGTTTATCATCAGTCACTCATTAAAATTGGTGTTAAAAAGATGGGTTTTAAGTGTGATTTAAAAAAGGGCAAGGTAAAGCAAGTTCTCTGCAAATGCGTATCGTGTCGCGCTCAGAAATTTTCTGACGCAAATGCGTATTGGCCCGCTCAGAAATGCCTTGCCTTGAAACAGGCTGCAACATTTTTTGTATGATAAAGCTCTCAAAAATTTTTTTTTTCATTTTCCTCACTCATATCTTCGAATGACAGATCTTCATACCTACAAAATAGCTGTATACATCGCTTTTGTGGGTGCTATAACTTTGAAATTAGGAGCATGGATCGATGTTATGCATTATATGCGATTTTCCACGATGGCCTCTCATGGACTAATTCAACTATATATTCAAAATCTGTCTTCGGATTTGAGAAGCGGATCTCGTGGACTAATCAAGTGTCGAAATCTGGAGTGAAATCTGAAAATTTGAAGATTTTCTTAAAAATTTAAGTAAGGCGTATTTCCTTTAACATAGGCAAGGCTTTCTCAATATGTGCTCCCTCTTTCTCTATATTTACACAAGAAAATGTGAAATTGCTGAAGCATTAAACTTAACCTTTTCTACTATTTGGACAATTATATTGAGTGAAGGAAAGATTAACCTCGGCTTATGCCAGCCATGGTTATGCGGTTGGCATGGTGGCCATACACGCAACAATATTACATTCTAGATTCACATTATGAGCTAAGTAGAGTTAGACATTTGTTGTAGTGAGAGGAAAGTGAAGCCAGAATCTCCCGCTCCCCCCCCCCACCCCACCCTTTAAAGGCACAGCAAAATCATCTGACTCACCCATTTTCCTCAAAGCTGTCAATACAGAGTACGCATCGCCCCTGGCATTGGGACTCGGCGAGGAGGTAAAGGCCCACGTTCGCTGAGGCGACCAGGGTTGCGTCAGGAAGGGCATCCGGCGTAAAACCTATGCCAAATCACTATGCGGATCATACCGGATGATCCGCTGTGGCGACCCCTAACGGGAGCAGCCGAAAGAAGGAGAAGACTAAGGATATTAGGAGGGAGGGATAAGTCGTCCTGTGTTTTTGCACCACTGGGAGACCATGTTGTAACCTTTAGTGTCTCGGAGAGGTTAAGGTGTCTCATATCCCTTTGTTTTCCCGTGTTGAACTGGGTGGGAGCGAGGTGTTTTGAGCATGTTCTTGTCCATGTCGCAGCGTACCCTTCCACACCCATTCCTCCCTTGCTTCGGGGAAGATGAAGAAGCTCCGTCCCTGATCGGTGGTGAGCAAGGCAGCATGCCATTGACTCAAGCTGCATGGCTGCCATGACGCTGATTAGTGGGGGATCAACGCTGGAGAGTGATTGCAACTGTCACGATGCATGAGTACGACACATCATTGGCTGGCATCCGCCAGGTTCTGAAGGCAACACCTCAGGGGCATAGGAGGTGGAGAAGGGGACATGCTTGTGGTTGGGAGAAGGATAGAGACAGTCACTTTTCTGTTGGCTACGTGGCTGGAGAGGGCTCGTGACATGTTTTGCTTCTGTGGAGATCTGGGACCATTCATTCTGCCCACTTCATTCTCAATCTCATCCGGAACTGTGCGAATGATCTTCATGTGTAGTGCCTTCAGGTGTTTTAGTTTCTCTGTTCATTATACAGCATGACCCCCCCCCCCCTCCAAAAAAACCAAAAACAGAACCCACCTTTTGTCTAAGATCTACGGTTAATGCCAACCTCTTGTTTTTTCAGGTGATTGAAGAAGAGTGAACCGCAAGACAGACTAAGTAGGCGACGATTCTTCCCTTTTAAAGATGTCAAATTGAGATTAAACATGATTTTGGAACTTACACTGCACCCTGCAAGTCACATATTTGTATGGGTCAAAAGGTTCAGAGAAAAAGGCTCTGTCACAAATCTCACAGTAAAAGTGCTGGAGGACCAACACATTCAGGACGTCCTCAAGACGCAAGGTCTCCTGAGAACATTGACGGCAGCAGCCAGACGGCAGAGTGACCTCTCCACTCTCCTGAGAACATTGACCTTATTTGTGATTCATTTGGCAGAAGCCGGAAGAAATCTCTCAAGCATCAGAGTCAAGAGCTTGGAATTTCACGTGAATCAGGGAGAAGAATTCCCATCCATGCAGAATTAAGATTAAACACAAACTGACTGCAGCTCATGCCTCATAGGCATGAAAGAGTGACAATGTGCCATTGTTTTGCAGACAAGATTTAAGAAAAGCCCAACTTCCTTGACAATGTCTGGTTTTCTGATGAGGCCCATTTCCTTCTTTATGGGCATGTCACCTCCAAGAACTGCATGTACTGGGGATCAACACCTCCGATCTAGTGCTCAAGTGACCTCTCCACTCAGAAAAATGCACTGTCTGGGTCGCAATCTGTAAACATGGAATCTTGGGCTTTTCTGGTTTGAGGACAACACAAGCAAGGAAGTGACTGTCAATACAAAATGTGACATCCAAGTTATTGAGAAGTTTTGGAGGGCTGCAGGCAGTCGCAGGGGGGTTATGAGTGAGAAACAATGGCTTCAACAGGATGGAGCCACTCCCCACACTTCAAATGATTCACTGAACTGGCTAAACATGCACTTTGGTGACAGTCATCAGTCGAAAACTTGCTGTTGAATGGGCCCCACTATCACCAAATCTGTCACTGCCAGATTTCTATCTTTGGGGCTGTCTGAAGGTCAACATCTACAGAGGAAGACTATAACCCATTGAAGAACTCAAAGCAATAATAATAAAATTTGTTTAATTCCTGCAGCAGAATGCATCAGTGCTCAACCATTTTGCCCATCAAATCCAAGTGTGCTTGTAGCACTATGGCAATCATTTGGAGCATGTCATTTAAATACAGTCGGTCCTGACCTACTCAAGGTAGTCTGTGCCATTGGAGTGATAAATAAGGATTTTATATTAAATAGTTATGGGTTCTGAGTTTTTTGGGGGGATCACACTGTATGTACTATTATGTTAATTTATTAATCGTGTCTTCATGTTGGGATTTCCATCTCTGTTTTGGGCAAAATAAAGCATTTATTTCTTTATTGCCCAATGCGTCTCTGTCTGCCGTTCTTCCCATGCAAAACTGGGTAGGAACACGGGGTAATCCCTGGGGGAGTAAATTGGGCTAATTGTTCTAATTAATTACCGATGTGATTTAGACCTCATCGGGGCACTAACGCACTCTCCACTTGGGTGCGTTTAGCAACTAAATTCGACCTCAAGCCAGCCATCTTCGAGATTGTTCAACCTCGACGTAAGAACCAAAATATGTTTTGCTCATCGAGCTGGTGGGGGGGGGGGGGGCAGGGTGGGGGGGGGGGTCGGGGGGAGTGAGGTGGTTTTTTTTTAACAAATCGCATGAAGGTATAGACACCACTTGTGTTCATGTAGCTTTTAGTACTTTTCTACCCTGTACTAAGGATATTAGGACATACGGGCGTAGTGGCGTCGCCTGTAATCCGGCTACTCGGAGGCTTGGGTTGGAGGATCGCTTGAGGATGGGAGCTCTGTGCTGGGCCGCGCTATGAGAGGGTGCAGGGCAGCCCGGAATCATGGCGAAACCCAATCCTTATCCCTGTGTCGTAAAGCATATATATATATATATATATATATATATATATTTGCTCAAATTGCGATCCACTGTCATGTATACACGTCAATTTTTGTATGTATGCTGCTTTGAACGTTTCTTAACCTCGACAAATTGATTTCAGCTCATTCATTTCTGATTTCATTTTTTATGAGCTTATATAAAACCACTGATTTCAGCTGTCCCCAAAGAAAAAAAATGTCATGACGTTAAATCCGGATTATGTTGTGGTCATTCTGTCATTCCACGTCCGATCCACCTCAATGGCAACATCTCACAAAAAAATTCCTTTTATTCCAGACTTTTTAAACACCCTGTGCAATGACCATTAGCTAGGTTATCAATGTGGGTAACCCCCACTCCCTCGCGTTATCACGCTCACGCAAACTTTTGTTCAGGGCGAAAGAGCGGCTGGGGCGAGGATGAAGACGAGGAGGAAGAGGAAGAGGATGAAGATGATGACGATGAAGAGGAAGGAAATCTCGAGCCACTGAACCTAGTTTGGGCAAAGTGCAGAGGCTACCCATCGTACCCTGCTCTGGTAAGGGAAGCATAAGCACACCATGGTGTTTGAATAAAGTTTCTATTTGAAAGGGGGTATTCAGTCTTTGAGAGAAGGGATCTATGTGATTCTGCAATTCCCAGGCACAGAGACTGAACATATTGTGGGTAAAAAAAAATGAATGACCGCACACTTCATTCTGTTCATGGCCGTGCTTTTTCCAAAGCGTTGTCACTGCCAAAGCATTCACTAGGTAGAGAATACACTTGGTGCTTTGGCATTAGTTTTCCCAGCAGTCGTTGGAGCAGGAATTTAGCCAATGTACATGTACCAGCACACAATAGCCTACTCGTTTTGAAAGGCAGCAGAGGATCTTTCATGTCCACCAGCTTAATTACCAGACTGGATACCCAGCTTCATGGCTGCCCTCCTCCCCTTTCTCCCAAAGGACGGCGCATGCTGATGCAACCCCCGACCTGCAAAACATCAGGATGAGTATAATTGGGAAGCTAAATCCTAATGAAACAGTTCAGACGTGTCGGCTTTCTCTGAGCTATCCTGCCAGCCACTGACTGCAAACCGGGAGGCAGAAATGTCGCTGCGGTACCAAATCTTGTGAAAGAAACAATGATGTATTGTGCAAGCGGTTGGAACAGGCAGCTCAGCTTCACACCTCACACTAAAGGAAGGCCTACTTGCAAAGCATGGCGATGAGTTAGATTCCAAGAGAAGAAAACAGATAAAGACAATGGTAACACATTCTGCTCATTCAGATTGCAATCAACTTTTCTGATTCTTTGCCATCTGTGCTGAAGCAGCTGATCTGTAAGTAGTGCATAGTTTTGCATTCATCGATGGTGCTTTAAGATTGTTCAGTGTCATCTTTACTGGCCCCTTATGCTGCTTTTGTGTAAGGCTCAGGCTAGGAGCTTGTTAACATAATTAAACTCGATAACCTTGGCAAAAAAGGAACACAAAGCAAGGGTGGTTCCATAATTATTTTGTAGTTAGGATGATGTGAAGCAAATGATGTTCGACACAGGGATGATGTGTCAGCGGAAATGTCGGTTGAGGGGGGGACATTTCAGAAAATGCCATTTCCCGTAAAGCTCAAATATGAACAAATAAAGCTCAAAATTTTTTTTTAAATCAAAAAGTATTCATTCCATATTGTCATGTGAACATAATTGCTGAGTGTATCATTCATTCATACGGAACTTGCAGTTTTGTTACAAGTTTCATTGTGTTGTTGGTGCTTTAATTATGTGCCAAATGGTGTTAATAGTCAACGCTTTATGCAGGTGGAATAGTGAGCACTGAAGAGTAAAGGTTTCCCTTTCCTCCTCCATGTTGTGTGGATCCCTCCCACCCCCTCAAGTTATCCTTGCGTTAAAACGTGCTCATGCGGTGGATAATTGGACGAGCCAGCTGGCATGGGCCACCCGCACATCAAGTCCTGTCACGGAAAGAAGAAGCCATGTGGAATAAAAACAAATTATACACTGCCATGTTGGTAATGTTACCTTGAAATGAATTTTAATTCAGAAAATATTTCAATCAAAACTTTTGTATGTAACAAAAGTGAGAACAAATAAATCAGAATATTGAAACGTGCATGGGAAGCAGTCGTAATCCTCCTTGTGTCTTCGTGTTAATGCAAATACAGACACGTCTGTGTACCTACCTTTATGAATGGGCAAATGTAGGCCAAATGTAATGGAGATAGAGTAGTCAAAACCTATCCCACATCCAATTTCCCCTTTTTTCCCCACCTCCCATTCATTATCGTTCCATAACCTCTCCCTCGGCACCACGTCGTCTTGGGGGCGACCTCAGTACCCCCAGGGGACACAGAGGGTTACGACCATCACAGGAACGTTCAGCTAGGCAAGGTGTGCTTCAGCCTAGTGGTTAAAAAATGGCGAGTGGGTCGTAGCCTTGATTGGGGAGTGCCCCTCCCCGGTAGGCTGTAATATTTATTGGAGCTTCGAGAAAGCGAGAAGTCCAGAGAGTTGTCCTGCTAGAATTCCACCAGACGCCGTACAAATGATCTTCCAGCCCCTGAGTGAGCTACCAAGGCCACTACCATCTTATGGCTGGGATGTGTTTTTGTTTATTTTCTTTCCCTGTGCTTGTTTTTATCCCTTACAATCCTCAACTCTCTATTTCTGTACAATTGTGGCAGTAGCTGAGGATAGGTTTTCTATAATTCAACAAGTACGTGTTGCACGTGGCTTACCGTGGAAGCCTGTCAGATTTGTGCCTTGTGTCATTTGCATTGCTTGTATTTCTTGTTTACACAACCTTGCATCCTGATTTGACTTTAATCACTGTTGTTATGAAATTACTTGCATGAGGTTGACGCCTCGTTCCGTCATTGGTGGTGTCGGCTTCTAAAAGTTGGATTTTAAGCTCGAAGAGCATCTTCCCACTTCCGGCTTTTAAATTCAGCCAATCAGGCCACATGGTTTATCTTGGGAGCAATTATGCCTAGTGTGACTACAGTTCACCAAGACCCAGTCACGTTACAATATTACGTGATCATTTGCGTTTGCTATCAAAGGAAAGCTGGTTGGGCCAGGCTCTGACACTTAAGCATGGACTGGCATGATAGAGGGAATGGGGAATGTGGAACCTGAGCTGTTATATTGCAAGGTGGATAGCATGGGCATACCT
>CM068954.1:33094083-33105326 GCA_035128595.1 Eptatretus atami | reverse complement strand
CCTCATCCCAGGAAACTCCAGCTATTCTTTGTAATATGTGGAGACATAAATTGCCACTGCTTGATATTGTCTGGAGTAAATCTTTGAGATTAACGTCCATGTGTTGCAGCAGGCCTCTTGTAAATCATGTCTTTTACTCAGTCGCTTTCTACTCGCATTTCTCCAAAGATCAATCATTCCTTTGTTAGTTTCGTCATGCCAAACTCTCTAGATCAAGCTTCTGCTCCTTCTTCTTCTTCTCTTCTCTGGCTCTTCTGATACATATCCTGTGTAAAATGATGGGTCTGCTAATGTGTGGCCGTTTGCCAATAAGGCTGGTCTGTCTCCGATACTATGATATCTTCTCGCAGATTATACCTTGTCTATGCTTCCGAATACAACAGCTCTGGATTTCTTTCTCAACAGATACTTTCTCTCTTCATCAGCTCGTGCCCACCTCAACACCATTCAACGTCATGCCAACGCTGGTATGCATTGAGACACATGGCAGGAAATTGCAAAGAAGCGTTTCCCCCCTCTTCCTCTGTGTTTCCACCTGAAGCAAAACTCAACTTGATGGGAATCTAAGTCCTCCGGAACACGGGAAGCCAGTGCTATCAGTCTTTCTGATCAGCAGATCCCAACATAGTTCACTTTCAGTGAACCATCTCAGCATGGTCCGACCATCCTCAAAGATCTGGTGGGAACTGGTCAAAGTCTTCTCTGGTACAATTTTCCCCTCCTGTACCTTCACTTCCGAAAGGATTGGAGTCATGCGGCGACACTGCCATGGAAAAAAAATTTGAACATCTTCCTAGTCTTGATGAACAAGGCCAGGTTCCAATCTTAACTTCCGATAAAACCCCTCCTCCGACCCTCCTCCCCAACCGTTCCACCGACAGATTGCTTTGCAGGCACTAGACCTCACATTACAGGTCTAGATGTAAATATTGACACCTGCTCCTGCAACTGGACTGACAGATTGGCTCGACACCAAGGTCTGTTTCAAAATTGTCTCCTGCCTTAATTGGAAAGTTTAAAATGTCACACCTTTTCACTTACCAGGGTTCCCAAGTTCGATTCATTCAAAACAAACAGACAGTAGCCTTCTCTCAAGATAAAAAAGGGATGGATGATTATTGGGCAACAATGGCTGACCTCTCTGCTTCCAGAAAATTCCAATGTACTATCTTCCTGATGATCCCACTTTGTATGATCAGTAACATCACACTTCTGAGGCAAGGTGCTGCTTCGTATTCATTCTGCAGTCTCAAAAATGTTGGTCAACTTTCTCAACCTGTCTTTCAGTGCAAAAAAAATACATGCTGTCACTGTGCTCTCCATAAGGATTAGCCTGTGAACCCCCCCCCACAGAGTTTACTGCTCTGGCCAACCCCTGGAAGAGGTGCAGGTCCTTGGAGTTCCCTCGCCTCTACCTGCTATGGGCGAACCACTTCACTTAACTTTCAGCATTCCTCACAGAACTGTCCATATGAGCACTCGAACTCATTACTATGTACAAGGCCTCATTCAAAGTTATCGTCGAATACGAGTCCCAATCTGGACTGATGCAACTGCTTCCCATCTTTCTCCCTGGATGGAATGGAGTCCAGGCTCTCTGCTTGTTACTGCGATTTCAGCAGGAGGGAAAGTCCAAGGTCTGCTTCTCATCCCTCCAGGCTGGTTGGTGGACTCAGCGCTTGTCGTTTCACTCTCGCCTCAATCTCCCACCCTCTCTTTGGTCTTCCAGGTTCTATTCTTTTATATGTGAAACCAACTCCCTATGTTTGTGGTCTTGCACCCTTCCCTCGAGTCTTTCAAGAATGCTGCCATTGTCTCCTCATGCTTTCTCCATTCCCCACTCTTGCTGTCTTCTACTCTCACTGACCCTCCGCCCCTTTGATTTCTTGCCACTCCTCTCTCCCTGTTCCACTTTTGAACCTCTTCCAGTCTGTGCACCTGCTTACCTGTATAATTAGCTCCTCCATGAGTCTGCTTTCCTCCATGAGATGCAAGTCTTTTTTAATGTGAGTTTTGGGAGTGTAGATTTAACAGGTTGGTAGACGATGGAAGAGATTCTGCAGCAAATTGTTTGAATTTGACTAGCGGTGACCTGAAGCAGAAATCTCACTCAGGAAAGTTTTGATGAAACTTAATTATTTTATTTTAATTGTAACATATTTTGTTGAGAGGTAACCTAAACCATAATTGATCGCTTATAACCATATATATTTTGTGGACAGTGTGTGCTGAGGGGTATTTAAAGGACCCCAAGATGCGGAGAGTTTTCCGGGATATACAGACATCCCCGTTCATCCTCAGAATCCGACACCTCATCAACAACCTCTTCAACAGTGCCATCCGACAACCAGGTGCAAGACGTGTGCAGCTTCGGGAGGGCAGAAATACGATAACTGTACAGATTGCTATTGGTTAGGAAGTTGAACGTTGAGGTTGTAACCAAGTGTGCTGGAGTAACTATCAAGTGATGGCCAAGTTTCGTTGGTTTTGGATCATGATAAATCCTTTTCCCAATTTCAGTGCGTCCCCTGACAAGACTGGACGGGTGAAGGACGATTTGCATGTGGCACATTCTTGGAAAGAGAGCAGCCGAGGAAAGTTCAGAGGCAGGTCGGAGCAGGGGAGCTGGTACGAGAGCTCATGGAGAATAATTTATTTTTGAATACCTGTGCTGTTTGGGTTCCCTTACCCTAACACTTTCACTTGATGCAAAGGCTGTGGCTTTAAGTTCTGGCTTGTATGTTTGTGGCTACTTCTCGTAACCTTAACCAGCCATTGCACAGGGTGTTTCAAAAGGCCAGAATCATAGGGTATTTATTGTACAATTATATTTATAACGAGCAAAAGCTCAGGTTAAAAATACCCAATATTGTTGGCCGCCGGGTGAGAAACCACTAGGTGGGGGAAACTATCTCGGTTCCCACCAGACTCCCGGAATTGTAGCGCGTCCACACGGAAATTTTGTGACGCGGCGGGTCGCTTAACCGACCGTGGACGCCAATAACTCAACCGCGTGACTAGGGTCCTCCCGTCTATGGGTTAATCGGGTTACCTAATTAATTCACGTCGTTTAATAGCAGAAACACGCCCTCGGTAGCCTTGTCCGAACCGGATCATTCTACGGACGGATCACTTTACCGGATCGGATGCAGCCAAGCTACACTGCCAAGGATGTACCGGCAAAACGAACGGATCGTTGGGAATTAAAGTCCCGGCGTAAACTAGGATGTCGGACCATGCTGGATCAATGAAGAAACCACAAAGACGAGCTGGAAAACTTCCTAATAGAGGGGGAAGCACTCGGTAGGAATGCAAAACCTCGCCGCCAAACTGCTCGGTCACTCAAGTGAAACCTGAATCCTATTCAATTCAATTTGACATCAACAGTGCTCACAGAGTTATAGTTTGCAACTTTCCCTTTTTACTTTAACGTTACAGACTCAATTTCATTCGTCATAACTAGATTCCTTGAGACAGAAAATTGATTTACGTGGTATATCCACCTGAAGTTTCCAAAATCAGCCGCAATTATAATAACCTCCGCCATCCGAGATCGGAGGTTTACTGTTTTCACCCCTTTCTGTTGTTTGTGGTGAACAGTATTCGGAAAAAAAATCCTCGACGGATTTCGACGAAACTTGGTGGGGGGTTAGGTAATGGTCCAAGGATCATGCCATTAGATTTTGGACTTGGTCCCCCCCCCCAAACAAATTTAGAGGGAATTTTTTTTTTTTTTTGCATATTCTTACATGTTTTAAGTGATTCCAACCCCCCCCCCCCCCCCAAAAAAAAATTGTTCGAGAAAAAATTTTTTTTTGCATTTCTACATGTTTTAAGTGATTTCAACCCCCCCCCCCCCAAAAAAAAATTGTTAGAGAAAAAAAAATTTTTGCAACTTTTTTTCAACAAAAATTTCGATTTCTTTTTTTTTGCATTTCTACATGTTTTAAGTGATTTTCAACCCCCCCCCCCCAAAAAAAAATGGAGAAAGAACTATAACTCAGTCAGCACTGTTGACATCATATTTTATGAATAAGATATAAGGTTCACTTGAG
This sequence comes from Eptatretus atami, assembly GCA_035128595.1. Classification (NCBI taxonomy): domain Eukaryota; kingdom Metazoa; phylum Chordata; class Myxini; order Myxiniformes; family Myxinidae; genus Eptatretus; species Eptatretus atami. Next base: position 33,101,271 of record CM068954.1, on the reverse strand, counting down.
TGACCCAGCAGTATTGCGGCGGAGGTTTTGCACTCTCCGAGTGCTCCCCTCTAGTTTTGCGATGTTTTTTTGTTGGAAATTGGACCAAGTCCAAAATCTAATGGCCGTGATCCTTGGACATACCTAATTCCCCCCACCAAGTTTGTCGAAATCCGTCGAGAGTTTTTTCCGTAATACTGTTCAACAAAACAACAAACAAACAACAAACAGAAAGGGGTGAAAACAGTAAACTCCGATCTTTCGATGGCGGAGGTTATAATAATTAATTTACAATGGCAAGAAATGATGTGGTACGATCAGGATTTATTGTGTGGTGTGTTGTGCAGAGATAGGGAGAGAGGTTTGGTGCAGCAAATAAACAGGAAACTTTAAAAATTACCCGTGTTGGGGTGACGGTCATCTCTATAATACCACAAGTTCTCATTGTTCAGTTATGACCGAAGACTACTGCGCATTCGACTGCGCAGTTTGGTTAAAGATGACTCCGCATTTTGGCGCGCACGCACGGAATTAATATTTTTGAAAATAAATGCGACGTTACATTTCGGTTTGAAACTTTTGCACCTACGGTGGAAAAGTATAAATATACAAGGTCAGCTGCTGTAATGACACCATTCACTAACTTTTACCATGCCCAGTAGAGATATTAGGCCTCCTGAAGTAGCGCAGTTTTTGCAAATTTGAATCACGTGACGCGAAAGCGAATCGAAAATCCGTTCTGACCAAAAATTTAGATATTGTCCCATACATTCAATGCCACAATCAAATTCAAGATCGCTTGAGAAATGTAGGAGGAGTAGATTTGAAAATCGTCCATTTTCGCATTTTTTCCAACTTTGAAGTCACGTGACCACGAAAACGAAAGCGAATATCGAAAAATCCGGCCGACCAAATTTAGATATTGTCCCATAGATTCATATGCTACAATCAAATTCAAGATCGCTTTGAGAATGGCGGAGAGAGATAGAATTTGAAATTCGTCATTGTTCGCAAACTTCAAAGGCCTCGTGACCTTGACCTTGACCTTCGGTGAACTTGAAAGTCATACCATCGTGTACGTCTCATCGACCTCTATCAGTATCACTAATGACCAGATCTCCGCTTCAACTCATGTGAACGGACGGACGGACGGATCGAAGGACATCGACACCCATATTATTAGTCATGCTCGAACAGATGACTAAAAAAGGGGACACAGAGCAGACTAAACACGAAAATAATAACAACAAGTCTCAAGACGACGATGGTTCACGAGCGTATTTGACGATTAGATTGTTTCAGAGGTCAAGGATGAGACAATGTGATAATGTTTGACCAAGTTATAAAAATGATCAACATGATGTGGTACAAGTGACAGGTTATTTAGCTGCAAAATGTCGAAAACCCGGTTTCGTTCAACACTTATAAATTTGACCTTTGCATAACCTTTAAAGGTCCCAAAACAATGTTGTGGACATTAAAATTAAGGAAACAGGATACGTGCTATAGCTAATGGAGTTTAGGTCGTCGAAGAAGGTCGAAAACCCGGTTCATTCCACAACTTTGAAAATTTGACCTTTGTGAACTTTAAAGGTCAAAGGTCAAGGATTATGACCTTTTGGTGCAAAACTTCCTCTGGAACATTCCAGGAACAATATAACGTATATAGGCTATATGGCATTTCACACTCTCGGATTATCCATACTTCGATGAAATCAGCGTAAAAACAAACTTGAAGGGGCGCCACGGGCAAGGTGTTCGAGATAGAGAAAAATGGTTTCAAGACTTTAGGTGGGAATGACCTCAAGATTATGCTAAAAAATATTGTATCCAAGCTCTCAAAGTTTGGGCGTCGTCTGATTTTTATGTCAAAATTCTAAATTTTCTAGTGTCATGACCTTGTGACCTGACCTGGGACTAAAATGAAAAATTGAGCTCCGTGGGGCTATGCAGGTGCGCATTGGGCTAACCAAATACCGAAAACCCTGCCAGATTCGACAAACCCCTCGGAGAAGATGGATTTTTATGTCAAAAATTCGCAATTTCTAACTTGTGACCTTGTGACCTTTGACCTTGGGACTAAAATGAAAAATCGAGCTCCGTGGGGCTATGCAGGTGCCCATTGGGCTAACCAAAATACCAAAATCCTGCCAGATTCGACAAACCCCTCGGAGAAGATGGATTTTATTGTCAAAATTCGCATTTTCTAAAGTTGTGACCCTTGTGCCTTGACTTGGGCACTAACATGAAAAATCGAGCTCCGTGGGGCTATGCAGGTGCCATTAGGCTAACCAAATACCGAAACCCTGCCAGATTCGACAAACCTCCTAGGAGAAGATGCAAATTGAAATCGGCTACCCCCTTAAAACACCAATTCGCATTTCTAAGAAGTTCTTGTGACCTTGTGACTGACCTTGGGACGAAAATGAAAAATCGAGCTCCGTGGGGCTATGTAGGTGCCATTTGGCTAACCGAATACTGAGAACCCAGCCAGATTCGACAAACCTCGGAGAAGATAATTTTTTATGTCAAAATTCGCCCTTTCTAAGTTCGACCTTGTGACCTTGGACAAAAATGAAAAATCGAGCTCCGTGGGCTATGCAGGTGCCATTGGGCTAACCAAATACCGAAACCCCTGTCAGATTCGACAAACCCCCTAGGAGAAGATGCAAATTGGAAATCGGCTACCCCTAAAAACACGTTTTTTTGGGCGTGGCTCCACCCTTATTGGGCGCGACCACGCCCTTTCTCAGGAAAACACAACTCGATCATGATATAAAACCTCCCACCAAAATTTATCAGGATCGGATCAAAACCCACGGAGCTCATGCTCGGGACAGAAGACAGACAGACACACAACAATAACGAATATAGTGGTCATTATTTTTTCGTGAAAATATTTTTTCCTGAACCAAAATTAATGATAATGATCTTCTGCAGTCTTACTTAAGCAGACAGGCGCCAGGACCACACACACACACACACACACCACACAACACACACACACACACAACACCAACACACACACACACACACCACACACACAACAACCGATGAAGAGAAAGTTTTGAACCAGGAAGGGGGAGTTGAGGCTACGTTCTCTGTACCTTTGTGCTTGATAGCACGACGTGCCACCAATACATTTCGGGGGGGGGATGCTCCGTAGTGCGGTACCGACAGTGGGCACGTCATCTCTGGCTTCAGCGCACGTGTAGAGACTGTGTTCAGAAAGAGGAGCTTGAGTGAGAAGGGGGGAGTCCGAGTGTGAGGATGGAGTGGTAGGCGGACCAGGTAGGTGGGTGGGTTGACATCGTGTGGGCGGAAATGAGGAGGCAGAGTCAGACACCAGCAGGTGGGTCTTGGCGGTGTCGCCGAGGGTGAGGCGCGGAGCGGGAGAGAGCGGAGAGAGAGAGAGACCGCTCCGACTTTTATAGAGCTGCCATGCGGGGGAGGCGCCACCCCAAATCGAAACGTCATCACCTGAATCGGGCGCTCCGATTGGCCCCGACCCCTCACATGGCCCGCCAACTTTTGGCCGAAACCGCCTCACTTCGTTTCCGGCAAGCCATCTCAAACAGCGGCAATATTCCGCTCCGAACCCACGACATGACATGAATCACCCACACTGAAATTGGCATGCGATCGTCCTGCCAAAACCCCCGGGCTGTCCCTGGCAACCGGCGAGGGTCCGCGTGCCCACCCGGGCGCCGCGACCAGCACCGATCAACGCGGCGCGCCAACGCGGACCGCACTGTACATTCCTCAGCTCGATCGCAGCTTCGCTGGCCGTAGAGACGAGAAGACATTCACCATCCGTGGGAATCCGCTGCTGCCAGCGAGGGCCGAAGGCACATCATTATGGATAAATCCATGCACGTTTCACGACGGCGTACGTGTCTGCCTTCGCGCACATCCATACAGCGCTGCGGTTCGGCCATTATCACGTGGCCAGCGCTCGCGTTTCGCACGACTTGCTAGCGTGTGCGCGGGCTAGCACCAATAATGTTCGGATATTGAGGTTGAAAAGGAACAAGCCGCTTCTACTCCGCACACTCGTATCCCGCCAACATGGCGTGGAGTCGTCTTAATCGGCCTCCATACGCGTTTCGTGCAGCGTGGGCATCTGTTGGCTGTGTTTTCTGTGTTGTGAAAAACACCATCGGGCAGCCTCTTAAGAGGTATTCATCGCATGCCTTTTTAATGTAACGGCAATCTTCCCCAGACCATCGATAATCCCGCACTGCCAAGCGCACTACATAACTCGCCGCACATGCCGGGCCCAGGGCTCGCCCAGGAACGAGGATCTCTGTGCAGCAGTTCCCTCACAGCGGCGCCGCCACACGCTGGCCTCCATGAGGCCCACTTCCCAGGCCCAGCGAAGGTGCACGTGGCTGATTACCTTCAGGAATAATCAGACGGAAAGAGAGGACGAATAAATTTCGAAAATGATTTAAGCAAGCCTAGCTATTAGATCATCGCAACGCACTCCTTGTTGTCCCGCTAAACAAAAGGAAAGGGACTATCTACACGTATAATAATGGAATAACTGTCTTGGGTCACTATCTGTTGTATGCATGCGGTTCTGAGAATCGCAAAATATTAAAAAACAAAACGAAAAAGAAGCCTTTATTCTTGTACTGGTTGAAAGAGCTCAAAACGGCAAAGAAACAAATTTGGGAGAGATTGAGCAGTGGCTTGTTGCCAATACACAGCCTGAGTTCAAATTCTTTGTCGAGTGAAAAAACTATTATTTTTCCCGTAGTTTGGAATAATTGAAATGACTTCATTTTTTTCTCTCCGAGAAGCGTTCACGATGGGACAGACAGACAGCATTAGCCTATCATATCTATAACAATAAATGTCAGTGTTCCGTCTCTTCCATAACTCTAAAACAATGAAATATGTTGTGGGCCGGGGTCGGTGGCGAGGAACGCCGCCAGGTGGAGCAGTAGAACCGTCTCCCACCGAACACCCGGAATTGCAGGTCGTAACCTTCGGACAACTCTGAAGGTCACAGGTCACTAAGGACCGTGATCGCCATCTCTGCGGCTGGGGTAGGGTTAATAGCCAAATTTCCAATACCTAAGTGCACATCCGTCAAATTACCGTAGAAGTCACACCCTCAATGGACTCTGTCGACCGGGTCGCTCTAACGACCTGGTCGGGGTGTAACCAAGCGGATTACCAATTTTCGGTCCAAACGACAACATACAGCCCATCGGCTTACGGTTCTCACGCACGAATCGTAGCTGGGTCAATAATGGAAGCACAAACAACGAGCTGGTACATGGAACAATTAGGGTTTATTTATCATGGGGCAGGGGAGCACAAAGAGCCAGAGTTTAAACACGAATATGAGAAATTGCAATTTATATATTATATACAAGCAAACACTTAGCAATTTCTACTAAGGACGGGGCCACGGACACACACACACAACACACACACACACACACACACACACACACCCAAAGAAAATGACGCCGTTGGGTCTTTGTTCGTCTCCAGCTGAGAGGATAGTTCAGCTGGGAACAGAGCCTGGCCGGGTACCTTTCCACCTCGTGCGGTGCACCGACCCAACCCACACGGTGGGACTCAAACCACGACCGAAATCCACGAGCCCCAATCCTGGCTGCTCGACCACCACCACCACGAGGAGCCCGCAAAAGACCGCAGACACACCTCCAACGACGCACACAAGACAATGGCCACGATGACTGCTCACTCTTTCTTGACAACCACTCTACTCTTTCTTTTGCGAGGTCGAGGAATTTCTTCCTGGCACTCGCTCCTGATTGGACGGTGGCGAACATCCCATCTGGCTGGGCGGGGCCGCCCTGAGGAATCGTCTCCGGATTGGTCGGGGCTTCTTGAGGTACTCCTTCCCTCATTGGTTGCGAGGCCACCCATTTGCTGGGCGGGCCGCCCTGAGGTAACTCGTCTCCGGATTGGTCGGGGGCTTCTGAGGTACTCCTATCCCTCATTGGTTGCGAGGCACACCCATCTCGCTGGCGGAGTCGACCTCACCTGCCTATGCCCGTGGCCCGAACACGTGCGTAATGGTGATGATGGAGCGAAGGGGAGATAATGTAAAAAAACCTGACTATAAAGAAAACCCGCAGCGCACACATTGAAATTAACCCATTAGACTAAGGACGGACCCTAATATAAACACATACTTATCGAAAAACTGAACTGCGGGGACTGCTGTCTGTTTGTGTGCAAATGGCTGCCAGATTCGTAACAATATAAGTGGCCCAAACTTTGCATGCACCACTAAGCACTCCGAGGTGGTGCACGCCTTGTTGTCCCGCTAAACAAAAGGAAAGGGACTATCTACACGTATAATAATGGAATAACTGTCTTGGGATCACTATCTGTTGTATGCATGCGGTTCTGAGAATCGCAACAATATTAAAAAAACAAAAACGAAAAAGAAGCCTTTTATTCTTGTACTGGTTGAAAGAGCTCAAAACGGCAAAGAAAACAAATTTGGGAGAGATTGAGGCAGTGGTCTGTTGCCAATACACAGCCTGAGTTCAAATTTCTTTGTCCGAGTGAAAAAACTATTATTTTCCCGTAAGTTTGGAATAATTTGAAATGACTTCATTTTTTTCTCTCCGAGAAGCGTTTCACGATGGGACAGACAGACAGCATTAGCCTATCATATCTATAACAATAAATGTCAGTGTGTCCGTCTCTTCCATAACTCTAAAACAATGAAATATTGTTGTGGGCCGGGGGTCGGTGGCGAGGAACGGCCGCCAGGTGGAGCAGTAGAGCCGTCTCCCACCGAACACCCGGAATTGCAGGTCGTAACCTTCGGACAACTCTGAAGGTCACAGGTCACTTAAGGACCGTGATCGCCAATCTCTGACGGCGTGGGGTAGGGTTAATAGCCAAATTTCAATATACCTAAGTACCCACATCGTCAAATTACCGTAGAAGTCACACCCTCAATGGACTCTGTCGAACCGGGTCGCTCTAACGACCTCGGTCGGGTGTAACCAAGCGGAATTACCAAAGTCTTTCGGTCCAAACGACAACATACAGCCCAATCGGCTTACTGGTTCTCACGCACGAATCGTGCTGGGTCAATAATGGGAAGCACAACAACGAGCTGGTACATGGAACAATTAGGGGTTTATTTATCATGGGGCAGGGGAGCACAAAGAGCAGAGTTAAAACCGAATATGAGAAATGCAATTT
>CM068954.1:33059242-33083682 GCA_035128595.1 Eptatretus atami | reverse complement strand
CTGGAGTAAGGTCATCTTCTCTGATGAGTCCAATTTTCAGCTTTGCTCAACACCTGGTCGTCTAATGGTTGGACGGAGACCTGGAGAGGCCGACAAGCCACAGTGTCTTGCACCCACTGTGAAATTTGGTGGAGGATCGGTGATGATCTGGGGGTGCTCTCAAGCAAGGCTGGAATCGGGCAGATTTGTCTTTGTGAAGGACTCATGAATCAAGCCACGTACAAGGTTGTCCTGGAAGAACACTTGCTTCCTTCTGCTCTGAAAATGTTCCCCAACTCTGAGGATTGGTTTTTCCAGCAGGACAATGCTCCATGCCACACAGCCAGGTCAATCAAGGTGTGGATGGAGGACCATCAGATAAAGACCCTGTCAGGCCAGCCCAATCTCCAGACCTGAACCCCATTGAAAACCTCTGGAATGTGATCAAGGGAAGATGGATGGTCACAAGCCATCAAACAAAGCCGAGCTGCTTGAATTTTTGCGCCAGGAGTGGCAAAAAGTCACCCAACAGCAATGTGAAAGACTGGTGGAGAGCAATGCCAAGACGCATGAAAGCTGTGGTTGAAAATCAGGGTTATTCCACAAAATATTGATTTCTGAACTCTTCCTAAGTAAAACATTAGTATTGTGTTGTTAAACATGAATATGAACTTGTTTTGTTTGTATTATTTGAGGTCTGAAAATACTGAATCTTTGTTGTTATTTTGACCAGTTGTCATTTTCTGCAATAAATGCTCTAAATGACAATATTTTTATTCGGAATTTGGGAGAAATGTTGTCAGTAGTTTATAGAATAAAACAAAAATGTTCATTTTACTCAAACACATACCTATAAATAGTAAAACCAGAAAAACTGATAATTTTGCAGTGGTCTCTTAATTTTTTCCAGAGCTGTATATGTAATGTATATATACATAATATATATATATATGAGCCCCTAAGAACCATACTGGGCCATCCCATCTTGGTGTACTTTTGAGAAAAAGGGACTCAAAGTTCTCAGTCTCCTGTGTCACAATGAGCTAATGACAATAAAAAATACCTAAGGATAAAATATCTCAGCATCTGTCAGATGTCTGGCCGCCATGTTTACATGGAATCTGGGGAAAATGTGGGATGACCCATTCAGGCTCTGGCAAGTCAGATGCATATTAACAGAGCCAGAGAGGTTTTTTGCTTATATCCTTATCATAATATATTCTGATGGTTGGCCCATTTTGGCCCTGAAAGGTATCAGTTTTGTGCACCTGAAGACGTTCATAACTCAATTTCACAAAAGGTGGGATGGCCGGTATGGTTCTTAGGGGCTCATATATACATATATATATATATATATATATATATATATATGTATATATACACACACTATTATTGTGTTGTGTGTGTGTGTTGTGTGTTGTGTGTGTGTGTGTGTAATAATGCACACGTATACACACATATATATATAATTATATATGTATATACATATATACATATACACACATATATATAAATATATTCATATATATATTGTTGCGAATTCGCGCCCGTCGGCGTGCGATCGGCCACGTGACTCGAATCGCGACCGCCTCGCCCACCGGACGGACAATTCAGTCGTGACCCTCCCGGCTAACGCCGGATCCAGTCACGGGTGGACCTTTCGGCCTCACCACAACCCAGTCCGCATTCTACCCGCGCGGAATAGGGTAAATCGCCGAAAGTCGATATACCTAAGTACCCGCACGGGTAACCTACCGAGGGGTTGTACCTCGCCACAGGCCGACTTCGATACGGGCCGCTTAAGCGACCGTTCCATGCTAACGGGATAACCGAGCGGTTTATCGTCGGCCTTGACGGTTCAATTAATTATCGGGCGGCCCGCGCCCACGACGAACCCTTTACGTGAAACAAGATGGAGACCCAACGAAGGAAGGACGCAGCGACACGGGGAAGAATTCAACAGAAGCACATTTTATTTACAACACGACAACGAATAGCACACATAAAGCAAACAGTCAGAAATGCACATATATCAAATAGAAAACAAAAGAAATGCACATATAAAAGAAGGAGCTAAAACCGACTACACGACACACGGACCACTTACACAATTCTACTTCACGGACTGGCGCCGACACACACACGTTCACACAAAACCCCAAAAGAAAATGGAAGTCGCGACTTCCCCGAGTTGCTGTCCTTGGCGCCCGTCCCCGCGGTCGTGACTCCCCTCGAGCGCGGCCGGCAAGGCCTCTCCGGCGCGCCTGCCCGTACCGGCCTCTCGACGCCTTGGACCGAGCACCGACCGACAGGGAGAGAGCACACGCAGAACCCGGAGCAGCAGGACGAGCGAGCGCCGAACCAGAGAAGCCAGCAGAGCAGAAAGAACCTCCAAGCAGAAGGATCGACGAAGAAGCAGAAGGAACCTCCAGCAGAAGCATCGACGAAGAAGAGAGAGAGAGAAGCCTCAGCCGCCTCGCCTCTTATACGCCCGGCGCCACGCCCCGTTCTCGGCTCCACCTTCCTTCGAGGCGCTCCCAGAAGGGGGGCGTTCCCTCTCGTTCCCTCCCACCTGCGGCTTGTGGGGGACGAGGCGAAGCCGTTCGACGGCCTTCAACGCGCAAACCGTCGTACGTAGACCGCTGAGGATGGCGTTCGTTGGTGTAGGTAGCGTGGTTGAGATGGTGGCGTGGTTGTGAGGGTGGTGGTGCTGGCGTTGTTAGAGTGGTGGCGTGGTTAGCGTTGTTGTTGTTGGCTTTGAAGTGGGGTTGGCGTTGTTGTTGTTGAAGTGTGGTTGGTTCGAAAATAAAGCAGAACAGAAAAACGCCTAACTCAAAGTATCGCAGCGAATGAATCACATTAATTCCCTCTATACAACGGGTTTGGAGCTAACTACACATGTACTTCAGAAATACTACCTCACCTATGGGACCTTTATGATGTTGGCGAATTTCCACAGCGTAACAATAATATTTATATATATATATATACATATTTTATATATCATAATATATTATATATATATATATATACAATATAATATACATATTTTATATATCATATATATATATATAGTTGTTTTTTAATGATTTGGGTTTTGGTGCTCTCAAGAAAAGGCAGAAGAAAAATGGGAAGGAACAAGCAGTGAGCATGTGAGATTTGGAGTGAGGGAAGGGAAAAGGAGGTGAAATTGAAATTGGAAAAGCAGATGTAGACAATGAAACATTCTTCATTACACAGAGTCATGCACAAGGAATGAAAGGGTCAGGGTCGAGGGGAGGGGAAAGTGAGATTTATTTTTGAGATAAAATGTGTTTTTTTCTGTCTGTTTTAAAATTAATTTATTTGTTGGGGTGAGAAAGAAATTGGAGCACCTGGTTCTCAAACGTTATGTGTAGACGACCCCTTTCACACAGCAAGCCTCTGAGTATAACCCCCAAGTACAGATTAAAACCCTTTATCATTCAGCACATGTATTATAAATGCTAAATCTATCACATGAATTTTAAATCAATGTACCATTCCTCACTCTTTTTTTATTATAGTAGAATTAGATACATTTTAATGAGGATAATTGTCAGTATAATTTTAAGAAGAAAAGTTTTGGTATAGTTTCGATATACAGCACGATATCTCAAAAAGTTGTGGACGAGTTATGACAAAACTTGGTAGATGCGTTGGTTCGGTAACAAGATGATTCAATTTTGGTTAAGGTTCGGATGCAGCAGCCTATCAGTGGGATACAAAACGTAAACTGTTCAGCCTGGTGGAGGTATGCGCTACTGAGTGCCATTCCAGTATTTCTTCTGCTTAATGTGTCTGGTTTCGAGATGACGTTGCAGTTCACTTGACCTCATCAATTAAACGGACAAAACATCACAGTAAATGACAGATTGTGTCTTTTTGATACCAGAGATAATGATGCTGGTAAAACCCTACTTAGTGCATGATGCGAGATACTTCCATTTTTTAGCGGTAGATGTGGCCCTTATGTTTGTGAGAAGCTACTCGGTGCATAATTGCATATGTTGTCACCAAAAAACAACTCAATGGTTTTCTTAGAAGGATGAGATACACGATCGGATTGGTAAACAATATATATATATATATATATATGGTGAGGAGGGTGCAGAGATGGTTAGTTCTTACAGTCCTTTATTGCAGTTGCAATCAGCATTCAACCCCCACTTCCCTCTTTTAACATTGTTCATGACCCACTATTGAAATTACCTCCAGGTTGAAGACCACAGGAGGAGTTGCCGCTTTCACTCTCAGAGCTTGATGCCCTTTCCCTCTTGCGTCCTACCACCCCTCCGCTACTCGCCACCCTGCTCGATGCCCCGGACCGCCCACTAGCTGTTCCTCCACCTCCTGCCAGGCCTGGCATGCTGGATGCAGTGCAGGATGCAGGAGCTGGATCACGGTGTTTTGGGGGTCGGCCAGGCCTGCAACCGCACAGATCAGTATTGATGAATCAAAGCCAATTGAAGAGATCGAGGGCAGACATTTTGCCCACATGGTGTTGAAAGATACTACTATTAAAGTACTGTACTGGTAATGGCGATGCACAAATCCTTTATTATACTTCGTTTTTGCCAAGATAAGCATAAAACACTGAAGCATCATTAAAACACTCAATTTGAATTGTAATATTCCACAATGAATCAATCAAATAGGCCTACAATTCTGCATGGGAATTTGCCAGCATTTTAACCAAAAAGTTGTCACGATGTACTTGATTTGCAGCAAGAAAACAATAAATACTTGAATAACATAAATTTATTTGGAAATAAAGACAACATTTATCTTAATAGAGAATAAAGGAATTGGACCGACATTGTCAGCCTCACCGTCATGCCCTTGATCTCCGCAATGATTGACACCTACAGTTTCTTATTACGCATGACAAAGGTGCATGGAAATGGGGTTACAAGGTTTATCTCATCAGCGCGTGGTCCAACTATAATCGAGGTTCATTTTGCAATCCTCAAACCAACGAAGCAAGTAATTGACCATGAGAGCGGGTATAGCATTCAAGTTACGATAAAGTCACGTATCTTGAGAAAGTGTGGTCTGATTTTAATCGGGATTGATTGATTTCTGTTTGTCTTCACTTGTAGCCCAAGTACAGTCAACTACATGTGGTCCATATGTCTTGTTACTCGTATTTGATTACTCAGTTGATTGGAATTTATTTCAGTGATTACTTTGTAACGACTGCACAATCAAAACCGACTCACAGGAGGCCACAACAACAACAGCAGGCATTTGTGTGTGGCCTCTTGTCAGATCAGCTGGTCACTATCACATGCCGTTTGGTCGAAAGTGTACTCACTCGCCGGTGTCACAGATGCCTTCCTGTAATGCGACAATCTTACTTCTACTATGACCACGCCAACATATTTAACGGCAGCAACTAATGCCACCTTCTTCTGGGATTGGCAGTGGGGGGAATTTCTTCAAGCCCTTTCACGAGCTGGGTGGCCAGGCGTGACATTCGACTGGAAGCGATTTGGGCAGGATTTTGTAATTCCGTGGGCTCTTTCATGTCCACTAGCTAATGCAAGCAGAGGGGCCACCCAGCTTAATGTCTATTCAAGGAACAGCACAGTTTACGATGCAACACCCAGCCTGGAACACAACAATCTAATAGTTTAGAGTCGTGGCGAAAATCAAAAACAGACTAGACAGCTCAAAGGTAAGTTTACTCCCTCTGCACCATCCTGTTCCACTTGTGCAATGCAACAATGCAGTGTAATTTGCCAGCAGGTGGTAACAAGACATATGGACCACCCTGTATGTGGCTGTTGATGAATAGCGTGTTATTTGCATGTCATGGGTGGCTTTATCAAACTTTTAATTTTAATCAAAAATAGAAACAGTAGTTAAGAAAGAAGAAATTCTCCAATTTCAGTTTTCACCTTTACTATGATCATTGAGAGGACGGGGGAGGGGGGTGGGGGAGGGGGGGAGGGCAGGCATCTCAAAGTTGTGATTTCCAAAACCTGTAACATGGCATGGATCGCAAGCATGTCACGCCCCATGTTAAATGTGTTCTGCCACAGGTACGCATGACGTCATCAGCATAGACAGCAAAAAAAAAAAAAATACTGTACACTCTACAGTACTGTCAGTTTGGTAGCACATTCAAAGTACAAACGGGATTGAGGAATGGCTTTCGCAGCACTGCAACAGTGTTACGGTGTGTTGTGGGAAAGTACTAATCTGTGCGTTCCATTTATTTATCGATTCTGCACTGATCCACATTAACCAATAACAAACCATGGATCAAAAATAACATGAGATGAAAACATTTACGAAATCTGCTCCTTGTTAAAGTGTCCAAAGTCATTGTTCCGTGCAAGGTTGGAGCTGTTCGGTGCGACCATGACCGGGTTCAAGAGTGATCAAATGGTTTCCAGTTGGAAATAAATGTGACAAACATTCACCCCTCATCTGTAATCCTACTGTCCATCATATACACACAATGCATAACCTTAAAAGACAAACACTTCATGAAATCAAAATAAGCAAGCAAGTTGAAAACAAGTACATCAATAACAAGTGGTGCCAGGCACAACAAATTCCGCCCATTTAAGGCATAAAGTCTTCGGACCCTACTGATCTTCACAAATATGCATTTTTCACTGTAGGAATGGTAGGATTATAAGTGACAAATAGAATAAGGTTCACTATAAGCTTAGTTTGAAGTAAATCAGATCAATTTTGACGAAGTTATGAGTGAAAAACGATTTTGATCTTTTCGTGACCTTGACCTTTGATCTAATTGGACCCAAAAGTTAATGGGGTCGTCCAAGGTTCATTGCCCACCTGTGGATTAAATTTGATAGTGTTTGCTAAAGCCGTTTTGCCTTAAAGTTGCTAACAGACAGACAACAAACAAACAAACAGACAAACAAACAAACCGGATGATTACAATATCCCGCTCCCCCCTCCGGGGGGCGGATAATAACAAGTGGTGCCAGGCACAACAAATCCCGCCCATTTAAGGCATAAAGTCTTCGGACCCTACCGATCTTCACAAATATGCATTTTTCACTATAGGAAGGGTAGGATTATAAGTGACAAATAGAATAAGGTTCACTCTCAGCTTAGTTTGAAGTAAATCAGATCATTTTTGACAAAGTTATGAGCGAAAAAACGATTTTGATATTTTCGTGACCTTGACCTTTGATCCAATTGGATCCAAAAGTTAATGGGGTCGTCCAAGGTTCATTGCCCACCTGTGGATTAAATTTGATAGTGTTTGCTAAAGCCGTTTGCCGTAAAGTTGCTAACAGACAGACAGACAAACAAATGAAAAATCGTGCTTAGCACGACACTTGGCGAATTAGTTGACCTTTCCGTGTGGTTGTCCAAGCTGTAATGTCATGGAATGTGTGGTGTTTATTTGTTCGTACATTAATAAAATGACGACGTCACAAATAACAATTATCAGGCGCGCGTTGTCATGGTAACGGCAGCGATTGAAAATTTTCACAACTCATTTAAAGCCACCATGTGACATTCAACAACTTTCATCGGTGCTTGTTGCCTTCATTCTGATCGTAGAAAATATTTGAAAAAACCTAGGAACATTGTTTTTCAACCAGCTTTACGATCCCGTATTCAGGTTTGAAATATGTTGTAAAACAAAAAATATGTATTTTATATGTGTGTTTTTCATGTTTTGGGTGACCCTGACCTTGACCTTGGGTCAATTTCGATCAAGCTTTGTACACATGTTAATATACATGCATAAATAGACAGTATAAGTTTCAATATAATAAGTGCAAAACTGTTTGAGAAATAGCCATGTGTAATTCACAAAATTACCCATTGGTTTATAATGGGCGATAATATAAAGTGATGCAGAATCCAGATCCTGATCTTGAACATCACCAAAAGTCACATATCTTTTTGCACTGTGGATTTCTATCAGCTGTTAAAATTTCATCCAAATCGGTTAAGAATTGTGACCTGTAGAACGAATAGAATTGTTTAAAATCACGCCAATAGCTAAAAACTTGACGTCATACGCTTGCGAAAACTGTGCATAATTTGTACTAACATGCATTTTAAAACATTTAGATATTCCACTGAGGTTTGTTTTGGCGTCAACAGGAAGTCGCTACGACTTCCGGTTACTGAGTTATGTTCAAAAGCTTGTTTTCACCTTTTTTTGACGTAACGTCGTGATTAAGTGCGATTATGACGTGATTTGATCCCAGACTATTTCAGCAAGATTGGCTATCACGTGTTAAAATTTGAGAAGATTGCTTCAGTAGTTTCGGCTGCACACGAGCGGAAATATTTTTTGAAAATGACTCAATAGGCAAAACTTTGACGTCATACGCTTGCGAAAACTATGCGTAGTTTGTAATAAGATGCATTTAGTAATCATTTAGATATGTGAATGAAGTTTAATTGGCGTCAACCGGAAGTCGCTACGACTTCCGGTCACTGAGTTATGTCCAAAAATGTATTTCACGTTGTGTGATGTCACGTCCGACGTTTAGTCCGATTAAGACGGGGTTTGGACGCGGACCGTCTCAGGTGGATTGCCTAGCAGGTGTAAAAATTTAAGAACGACTGGTCCAGCCGTTTGGGCTGTAGACGACTGGACAAACAAACAAACCAACAAGAACAGACCAACATACTTGACAAAATCTAAGATTTCGCCAAGTAACAAACAAACAGACAAGCCGGTAGGCGACGAGGGATTCGCTAGGATCGAAGCCTGGATACTATGCTTTTCATTCTGACCGATCCACCGACGAAGATTCATTGCCAAGACGTATTCGTTCACATACAATTGTTCCTCTGCCTGGCAAGATTTTTCCTATTGCGTATTTTGCCAACTGGCACTCCTCATAAAAAATGACGGTAAATAGACACCCTATTTTTGAAGGACTACCATTTGAAAAATAATCCGTTTGCTGGTTTGTGCTGTGGAGCCTCGCGTTGCAGCACAGCCCACACACACACACACACACACACACACACACACACACACACAACACACACACGGAAAACCCGATAAACTTCTCTCAATGCTCTTGTTTGACCACACCTCCTGAGCCACACATTATTTCATAAGCCACGCCACTTTCCATAAGCCACACCCACTTTCTAGCCACCCACTTCCACCCACCCACTTTCCTACGCCACTCCCACTTTCATCAACCACGTCCACTCCCTAAGCTCCGCCCACTTTCCTAAGCCCCTCATAAAAAATGACGGTAAATAGACACCGATTTTTGAAGGACTACCATTGAAAATATAACTTCCGCTCCTTAGTGCACAGCGATCATCCGTATGATCCGCATAGTGATTTGCACGTTACGCCGGATGCCTTCTGACGCAATTATATTGAAAAATAAACCTCAATCAAAAATCGGCTCAAGTAAAATTTTCTAAATATCTCGAAGAGTTTTAATTCCGAAGTCTCGTTTCTCTACATTCAAAACTGAAGGACAAGTATTGAAAATACTGTACGCGGTTTTTTGGCCGCTGCACAGCAACGGTGGTTGCTAGGCAATGAAATTCAAATGCGCACATTCCCAGCACATATTGCACATGTTGGCAAAGTTCATCGAAATCGGTTCGCTGTTCGTGCTGTGGAGCCTCGCGTTGCGACACACATACACACACACACACACACACACACACACACACACACACACACACGGAAAACCCGACAATAAGGGATATCAAGCATATATAGCGAATCCAACAAACAAACCAGACGATTACAATATCCCGCTCCCTCCCTCCGGGGGGCGGGATAATAATTAGGTATGAACAATTAATTTTCCACTGGAAACTCATTGCGAGAGGCTCATGGATGCAAGAGCTAACTAATCGATAGCATTTTCGACAAGGATATGATGAAGAGAAACAAAATGGAAAAAAAAAATCAGCTTTTCACTAAGAAAAGCCACACTAATGCAAATTAGGTCTGCATCCGGTTCACCTCCGAGGATGTAATTGAAGAGACTTGTTGCGGGACTTTTTGCTGAATAGCACCGACGTTCTCCTTCCCACATCAGCAAGGCGTCCTCCTGGATCACCTGGGCCTCCGGAATGACCTCCTCCCTCCCTCGTGATCACCCCTCCCTCACGCACTGCCCCAACAGTCCGCTCTGCACCACTGTCTGTGCCGCCTATGGCTCCGTCTGCCTCCAATGCCCAATGTTTGTTGAGCATGGCTCTGCCTCGCCCCCTCCCACGTCCAGAGCCTGCCCTCCCGCCTCGCTCGGTGCAAACCACACTCCTGCCTCCTTCGCTGCCCAGCACCAGGGGCCTTCCAGTGGAGAGTGGAGAACGTGTTTTAGCTGTGGGAGCATACAAAAGGGATTCCAGAGCTTCATATCCAACAACCAGGTTTATAATCAACTGAATAATGAAAAAACATGTTGGTAAAAAGATAGCTTAATGAGCAATAAAGTTGATTTTTTTTATCCAAACAAAATGGGAGACATATCTACACTTCACTTGCAGAACTGAACAACCAAGCCCATTGGGGTAATTACCAATGATGACATTCCCAGATATAATTCTCAATAAAGTTTGCAGAAAGAAACTCTGACATCATAAAGCTAAATTTGTGCTTAAAAGACCAATGAAAAGGTTTGAAGAGTCAGTTGTGGTCGTAATATCCGACAATGACTTGCTGAGCTGCTGGCACAGCGAATGATAAACTTATCTCGAGCACAGGAGCATGCAGAGGGCTAGTGTGACATTACCCCTTGCAAGCCACATTGCTCCACTGCACTCACATTCATCCTCCGATGAGGAGGAAGAAGATGAAGAGGAGGACGATGAAGAAGAAGAACAGGACGATTTGGGTTCCTCACGTGGACCTTCACGGGGTTGTGGGGAGGTGATCGCCACATCGTTCATGCCTCGCTGCCCTCCCCCTCTTCGGCTAGGCGTTTTGAGAGTAGGTCTGCGTGGACCTACAAAGGAAAGGACCGAGATGTTGGAGCACCGTAAGAACACAGTAACGAGTGACCAATCAATCACCAGCCGCCTTGCTGCAGGAATGCCCCACCAATGTTTCAAGATGGCACAGTTACGAGCAATATGTGGTGGGGAGGGAAGATGAGTGCCGGTGGTGGGATCATATCCGACCCTTTCAGCCATCAACCTGGCCTGCCTGAGGACTGATGCCCCCTGCTCTCGAAGTCGCATCGCCGCACGGTAAAATACTGTATCCTTAAGGGGGTGGGGGGGGGGGTAAAAATGAGATGTTACCTTGATTGTTGGTGAGTATTGACATAATATTCATAACGAGCAAATACCACCAGTCGCTTTGCTGACGGGAATATGGAGGGGGAAAATAGGGGGGAAGAGAAAGGTGTGGAGGGGAGAGGGGGGAGTGGGAAGAGAGAGGATGGGTGAGGGAAATGAAGGCAGCATGAGGTGAGAGGAAGGGAAGGCAGATGTGCAGTGGAGCATTAATTACGATTCATACTGTCTCATCAAAATGATTCTGCATAAAATACAGTGAAGATGGAAACAAATAATGTCTGAAATCCATTTTTCACCGGTCATACTATAAATATTGCCAGGAGACAAACACCACCCAGATGCGTCTGGAGCCAAGCCGTCCAAAGACAAACACGTCCGGAGACAAACACCGCCTGGATTCATCCAGAGACAAACACCGCCCACGCATCGGGAGTCAAACCGTCCAGAGACAATCACTGCCTGGTTGTGTCCGGAGACAAACACCATCCGGACGTGTCCGGAGACAACCGCCTCCCAGACACGTCCGGAGCCAAGCCATCCAGAGACAAACACCCGCCAGACATGTCGGAGAAGCCTCCTGTCCGGACACCATCCAGAAATAAATAACGCCCGGACACATCCGGGGATAAATACAGTCCGGACAACATCCGGAAATAAATACCGTCCGGACAGATCCGGAGAAAATACAGTTTGGAAACATCGGAGATAAATACCGTCCTGACAGATCCGGAGATAAATACCGTCTGGAAACATCCGGAGATAAATACCATCCGGACACATCCGGGGATAAATACAGTCCGGACACATCCGGAGATAAATACCGTCCGAAGCATCCGGAGATAAATACCGTCCGGACACATCCGGGGATAAATACCGTTTGGAAACATTCGGAGATAAATAACGTCTGGAAACATCCGGAGATAAATACCGTCCGGACACATCCAGAAATAATACCACCCGGACACATCCGGGGATAAATACAGTCCGGACACATCCGGAGATAAATACCGTCCGGAAACATCCGGAGATAAATACCGTCCGGACACATCCGGGATAAATACAGTCCGGACACATCCGGAGATAAATACCGTTTGGAAACATTCGGAGATAAATAACGTCTGGAAACATCCGAGATAAATACCGTCCAGACACATCCAGAAATAAATACCACCGGACACATCGGGGATAAATACAGTCTGGACACATCCGGAGATAAATACCGTCCGGAAACATCCGGAGATAAATACCGTCCGGACACATCCGGGGATAAATAAAGTCCGGACACATCCGGAGATAAATACCGTTTGGAAACATTCGGAGATAAATACCGTCAGGACACATCCGGAGATAATACCGTCCGGACACATCCAGAAATAAATACCGCCGGACACATCCGGACACATCCGGGATAAATACAGTCCGACACATCCGGAGATAAATACCGTCTGGAAACATCGCGGAGATAAACACCGTCCGGACACATCCGGAGATAAACACAGTCCGGACATATCCGGAGATAAATACCGTCTGGACACATCCGGAGATAAATACCGTCCGGACACATCCGGAGATAAATACCGTCGGAAACATCCGGAGATAAATACCGTCCGGACACATCCGGGGACACATACAGTCCGGACACATCCGGGGACAATACAGTCGGACACTCCGGGGATAAATACCGTCCGGACACATCCGGGATAAATACAGTCCGGACAATCCGGGATAAATACCGTCCGGAAACATCCGGAGATAAATACCGTCCGGACACATCCGGAGATAAATACCATCCGGACACATCCGGAGATAAATACCGTCTGGACACATCCAGAGATAAATACCGTCCGGACACATCCGGAGATAAATACCGTCCGGACACACTCACACACACACACACACACAACACACACACACACACACACACACACACACACACGCATTTAAAGGCCATTTTCCCTGCTAAAGTGGGGGTAGCCTTGCGGCGCCCATGACAATCTTTTCCACTTTACCCTATTTTCTGAATCTCCCCTTCTTAATCTCCTTGCCCACATTTCTTCTTCCACCACCTTTATCCAAGTTTTTTCTCGGTCTTCCCCGTCCTCCACTTCCGACTACACTCATTTCCAACACTCTTCACCCAGTCACTTTCATCCTTCCTCTCAACACATGACCAACCATCTCAACCTGTTTCTCTTCACACAATCCATCACAGACTCTATTCCCATCATCTTCCGCAAGTCATCATTTGTCTTCCTCTCTCTCAACGATACTCCCACAATCCACGAACATCGCAATTTCCACCCTTTCCAGCCTTTGTTGCTGCTCCATGTTCAGTCTGGACACATCCAGAGATAAATACCGTCTGGAGACAACCGACGGACATAACCACTGTCGAGATTCGTCCAGAGACAGAGACAGCAGACAGACACAGAGAGAAGAGAGAGAGAGAGAGAGAGGAAGAGAGAGAATAGGTGAGGGGAGACAGAGAGGGTGTGAGAGAGGTTTTGCAGTGTTTTTGGAGGGGTAGAGCAACAATGGGACAAAGAGAGAGGGGTGGGTAGGGGGAGTTCGCAAGAGAGAATGTTATGCTTTATGAACAAACACAGCACACACACACACACACACACACACACACACACACACTATATTTGTGCTTGACCAGTATCGACAATTTTTTGTGAATCGGCTAATTGGAATCGGTGTGATTACCGACTACAGTAGGTAGTAGGTACTGTATACACCCCAAAAACCTTGAGTAGCTTTCACCCTTGTTTTGGGGGAATTTCGATGAACAAATTAAAAAAACAACATTGCATTATTGACATTTCAAAAAGATGTGCTGCCAATCGTCATGTGACGGGTGGAAAAAAATTTGGTTCTGTAATTTAGAAAACACGTTAACGTGGCTAACGGCTCGGAAATCGGGTGTTATCAAATGTATTTTGCTTTTAAACTCACAAAGAGAAACCATACAGCCTTTGTAAAGCACACCGAGTCATACAATAACCAATTTAGAATTGCATGTACTTCTATCTTGTAGCAACTGCCGACTGTATATCCCGATCAGGACACAAACTGTACCGCTATCGACTGGAGAGCGCTCGGCAAGTGTCTTAAGCACTCAAGCAAGCACTGCAGTTAAATGGTCGATAAGGGACGGCTGGCTTGGCAAGTGATTAGCAATCACTGAACCATCATATTAAACACACACCTCCCGGAGATGTCCAAAATGTCAAATATGTCTGAATTGGACAAATGAACACGATTTCTTAGCAGTCGAAACTGCTGTCAAGTTCAAGTCTGGAGCTTAAATTTTGTAATTCAGCTTGGTTTAAGAAATTCTCGAGGTTATGGCATATGCAGAAACGAAATAAAGCAATGAATGCTAGCACCTCTGGGTGTTTATAAGCATTGCAAAGTATCCAGCGATTCGAAGGTATGATGATGAACAGGAATTCAATAGTATGAGTGAGGAAAGTGAAAAAAAAACTTTATCGTTAAGAAATCGTTGCGGCCTGTTCCAAGTCAAGGCATGGTTAAACAGTCCAACAACACATGGTGAATACCCCAGTGAGGTAACTGAGGATGTGCCTTAAGACCCCATTGAGAGTGATGTGCCCAAGGATTCGTCTGATAAAGGATATAATTCTATAAGGCCGTTAATTATCTTCAAAAGGGGTGTTTTCCTGAACCCAAGCACACAATTTTCACTCATGCACTTCGTTGGAGTTCCTTTCGTAAGCATGCAAAGTTTCAGGCTGCTAGGTTTCATGGTTTTGGAGTTATGGAGGGCGCACACACACACACACACACACACACACACACACACTTATTATTATACACTCGCAGAGTACCTGCCCTACGGGCAATCTTGTTCCAGGCATACAACACGTTCTTCTGACGCATACTAAATTTGGGCAATGTATCGGTAACGGACAGCTGCCTCAATCACTCCCAAGATAAAATAAAAATAAAACCCGGGTTATGTGCATGAAGCAAAAACATACCCACTGCTTAAAATTCATAACATCTCACTGCACTGGAAAACATGAGGACAGGAATATTGTACTATAAATGGCAGAGACTTGTAATACCATCCCCCACCTGGAGGCGGTGCTACACAATACATATACAGTATGCATGGAGAATTTGCATCCTCTCCCCCAACCCCCAAGACCACCGACAAAGATAAAAACACCTCCATACATTAATTGGGGTCATGCTGATCTGATGGAGCAAATATGGCTGTAATCGGCACAGAACTGTAGGGGGAGTAGCACGACAAACAAACACACAAACACCGGTCCGTGAATTATAGTAAGGATTTCCAAAAACTGGAACATCAACCTTAACTCGCGGATTAATAAAAAGCATCTTTTGGCCTCACCTTGGCATTATATATCATACAGTTGGACAAGATGAGCATGAAGTCTTGTTCAAGGGTGTCCAATGAGGAGTACTCATGTGCCTCCAGGCGAGCACGCATTGTGGAAAAGTCCATTGGCTGATTGATGTGATCCAGGTAATCCGACGCCTGGATAGGGAAAGGGGATACAAGGAAATGTTGGTGGTACTGATGCAGGTTAGCCTGGGAACATTGTAGAGGATCCCAAGTGCCCCAAATATACTATTTACCTCTTCCAGGCTAACAGGTTGGGCAAAGTAACCACCGGCGTCTTTCTCCTGTAGCAATGCGAGAGTCCGTCGCAGCAACACAAGCATCGGTGAAAGACGCAGCTCCATAGCAGCTTGCTCCACACGCAACAGCTCTCGCTTCACCTGTGTCACACATAAACCCACAAGTCCATCGTGACATGAAACCGAATTACAGTCCTTTGGTTTCCAAGGCCATATATGCAGCTTCTCTTGCCTTTTCTCGCTTGCGGATAAGTTCCACGAGGAGACGCACTCGCTCCAGGTCATGCCGTAAACGTTGCCAATATTTGAGCTGCTCTCCGTGCTGCATGGCTGGTGGCGGTGGAGGCGTAGCGGCGGTTTCTCTGAGTGCTGGAGTCGGAGTAACTGGCGTTAGGGGTTCTTGGATAGGTGGAGTGAGGGTTGTGCTTACAGGGTTGTGTTCGACCGGCAGGCGCTATCAGGAAAAACAAACAGAAACACAGTGTGGTTACCTTTTGTGCACCTTAACGTGACCTCACAAGACATCAAAGCAATTGGTTTACCAAAGGTTAAAAATCAGGAAGTTTGACTGCACATGTTCCAGTCCGATTCAAAAGGATCCAACTTTTGAGATGTCATTCTTCCAGGTTGTAGAAATACAAGCATACATGACATTTAATTCATATTTTACTCCAAGGATATGTGATACAAAACATTTCACAAGTATGGTAAGTACTTGCTTAATGTTGTAGTTACATTCTTTAAAAAAAAAAGAAAAAAAAAGTGTGACATTAACCCTTTGAACCCTAGCAGCCGCTTTACCAGCCGCTATTCAAACCTCCATATACCCGAGTGGCCGGAGTTTTCTCCAGGGAGCCCAGGGTGGGGAGCCGAGAGTCCAAGAAGCTCAGGGTTCAAAGGGTTAAGATCTTAGGGTCTTGAGTTCAAGCCCGTGTCAACTCGTTGAATTAACACCAGGCAGGTTGACTCAGCCTGCCATCCTTCTGAAGTAGGTGACATGAATAACAGCGTACTGGTAACATGGGGCATTGTATCAGCGGCACAGCCGTGCCCCCAGAAAATGATGCAGCCAAGCGCCACAGTCTGCATACGAATAAATAAATGTGCTTCCACAAACATTCTGCTCTATTCACCCTATCATTTGCCTGAGGACATCTTCCATCTGCTCGGAAGTCAGCTAACATCACCTTCACCACCTATCCTTGCTGCTCGTATATGGGTTGAGCAAAATTGATTTCTGCTTCGCTGCGAATCTCCGTGTTGCATCTTTTGGATTGAACCTCCGCTTAAAATAAATGAAATTACAACATTTTGAAAATTTAGAATTAATCTTCAATTTCAACATCAAGGAGATTTGTAATACTGTTCAGGATACCACCGGGTGGCGCTATACGATACACGTTTACATAGAGAATTAGGGTCTTCCCACCCCCAACATTAACCCCCTCCCCCAGATATGCGACCCGGACAGAAACCATACTTGTAGTACACTGAAGTAACATGCAAAATTTTATTGGATTTGGTTCAGTAGTTTATTAGTTTTTGAAGTATATATAAAGAAATATTCAAATTCACTTTTATAGTAAAGATACAAGATATCTATCTAGGCATGCACGTATTAGCTCCGTTATATTAAAAATATACAGTATAAATTAAAAAATATTTTTTGCACACCTGCGTAACCAGCTCACGACCCACCTGTGTAACTAGCTCAGGACACACCTGTGTTAATATTGTTCTCACGGAGCGGCACGCTCACCTGCATCAAAACACCTGAACACCTCTAATGTAATACCAAACAAATGGTTTTCCTGGTTTTAATAAAACTCGGCATTGCATTCTCAAATGCTGGTATTTACGGGGAGGCTTTATACGCCGGTATTTACGGTGAGGCTTTATACGCCGGTATTTACGGTCAGACTTTATACGCCGGTATTTAGTCTGGTCAGACTTTATACGCCGGTATTTAACAGTCCGGTCAGACTTTATACACCGGTATTTACAGTCCGGTTGACTTTATACGCCGGTATTTACAGTCCGGTCAGACTTTATACGCCGGTATTTTACAGTCCGGTCAAGACTTTAATACGCCGGTATTTACAGTCCGGTCAGACTTTATACGCGGTATTAACATCGGTTCAACTTTATACGCCGGTATTTACGGTCCGGTCAGACTTTATACGCCGGTATTTTACAGTCCGGTCAGACTTTATAACGCCGGTATTTAACGGTCCGGTCAGGATTTATACGCCGGTATTTCGGGTCAGGCTTAATACACCGGTATTTACGGTCCGGTCAGGCTTTATACACCGGTATTTCGGGTCAGGCTTTATACACCGGTATTTACGGTCCGATCAGGCTTTATACGCCGGTATTTACGGTCGGGTCAGGCTTTATACGCCGGTATTTACGGTCCAGTCAGGCTTTATATCCCGGTATTTACAGTCCGGTCAGGCTTTATACGCTGGTATTTACAGCCTCATTTACAGTGAGGATTTATACGCCAGTATTTACAGTGAGGCTTTATACGCCGGTATTTACAGTGAGGCTTTATACGCCGGTATTTACGGGGAGGCTTTATACGCCGGTATTTACGGTCGGTTTATATGCCGGTATTTATTGCTCATTTATACGCCGTATTTACGTCGCGTGTCTATACGCCGGTATTACGGTCCGGTCAGGCTTTATACGCGGTATTTACGGAGGCCTTTACTATGCTATTTACGGTCGGTCTTTATACCCGTATTTACGTGGAGGCTTTATAGCCGGTATTACGGTGAGCTTTATACGCCGGTATTTACGGGAGCTTTATACGCCGGTATTATGTCGTCAGGCTTTATACGCCGGTATTTACGGGGAGGCTTTATACGCCGGTATTTACGGCGGGAGGGCTTTATACGCCAGTATTTACTGTGAGCTTTATCGCGGATTTATGGTCCTGTCAGGCTTTATACGCCGGTATTTACGGTCGAGCTTACCACCAGTATTTACGGTAGAGCTATAACAGCCGTATTTACGGAACGGATTTATGTACCGGTACTCGCGGTCACAATGGAATGGTATTTTTTAATCCCTATATACATATAAAAGCCCTACCCAAAATGCAGCGGTCGGTCCTGAATCGCCAAGCCTGGTCGGGTTGTCCTCAGTCTCATTCCCCATTCCTTTATCGGTGTTGTTGTTTTTTTTTCCCTCTTCCCTGTACTCTGTAGCCCCTGCGAGCACAATAAATTCCTTTGGGAGGAAGTTGTCGGACGAGGATCACGTAAATTTAAAACGATCGCTCGGACGGCATTTGTTTGAGCTGGAGTAGCACGACAGAATAGTTTTCATTGGACACCGCCATGTTGTTGAAGCGGTACCGTGCACTCCGTTCCGTTGGAGTGCTTTGAATAAAGCAAGCCGCTTCGCAAGGGGTGAACATAAGTGGGTGTGTTCCGTTGGCAAGCGATCACACGAGCCGCTTGGTGAGCGGTGAGCGAGCCGCTTGCTAATGGAACATGCCCACTTATGTCAGCAAAATGGCTGCCGTAGTCAGATCCAAAACGATCGGTGGCTATTTCTTCAATTCCATGATCAAATCTGAAATTATTGAAACGTGCAGTTCATACTGTATTCGATCCCGTTGGACTTAGTCCGAAACGGGGTTCTCATGGAGTCGGTCTCCATTTTTCGCGTGAGTGCGTGCGTCCGCAACCGTATCTCAGACATGTACGGACCGATTTTATCCGTACTTGGCACAAAGACACCGTGCTATGCTGTACACATGCACGTCATTTCATTTTTTCGAGATCAGATCCAAGATGGCCGACTGGTAGACTGGCGGCCATTTTAGTTGGACAAATATGGGCCAACCCTTTAACTCCGTGCAGCAAAATTACTAAAACACCGGGGGCTATGACGTCTTATGCCTTTTATACTTGTTACTTCCTATTTTCATCCTAATTCCTTAAAATATACAAACATGCGAAACCCCTCCAACTCCTCTCCCTTCCCCAAAATTCACACTAGAGGTCGACTGATAAGTTTCGCGAGGGGCTGCCTCTTCTGACTGCCCATTTATTTCTCATTTTCCTCTTCCCAATACCCTTTTATAGCCGCTGCAAACACAATCAGTTTGTTTGAGGAAGTTGTCGCAAGAGGATCGGGTAAAACTGAAAAACAACGGCCTGGACACCATTTGTTTGAGTACCACGATTAGCATTGTTTACATGGGCACAACCATGTTGTTACGCAGTGCCGAGCACTCCGTTCCATTGGAGTACTTGCTTGAGCACTTTTGAAGCAAGCAAGGACTTACTGTATAACAATTATTGTACAAGCAACACAAAGGACAATAAAGCTATAAAAGTGCACAAGCTAATCATGGTCGTACCACATTTCAATCCCTGGAAGACTTTTCCCTTTTGGTTTGGCCTGTTTAGCTTTGCCACTCGAGCACATCGGTTGTGATGCAGGGATCCCAATTCAAAATGCCATATCGATTTCTCCATAATTTTCTACGAACGTCGTCGTAATACAAGTCATGTAAAAGTATGCCGAAGACTTCTAATGTCCTGTATCGATTTACGTGCAAGCTCCTCCATAAACCTGACATTATCATAAAAAGACAAGATAAAAATAAAAAACTTAATAGGTTCAGCATCAATAAACTCGAGAGTTCATAAAACACCTTATCCCAAGCAGTCTGAAAGGAACATGGGAAGGGTTTTTTTTGACTCTTGCCTTGCGTTTTCCGTGCCATGACTTTGTCTGAATTCCGATACTTGCTAACTGCAAATTTGAAGGTCCGGATGGAGTGAAATGGCAACATATTTTGTCCAAGTCCTGCCTAAAACTGAAGTTTTGGAAATGCCAACAGGGCGATTTGTGTCTACTGTGTTAAATATAGAATTCAACTCGATGAGATACCCGTTTTACACCAGGGAATTTTGAGTATATGGCTGGGGGGGGGGGGAGTGGTGAGCTCGGGGGAAATATGGAAGGGATGGACATGGGGCAGAAAGTAGAATGAGGGAGATAACCTGGTCACCCAGGGGTGAGGATGGGAAGGAGTGGGTTGTGGGGGGGGGGCTTGGAGTGTTGTGGTAGGGGAAGGTCAAAGTGAAAAACTATCCTGGAGTAATAGACACACTTGATGCCGATTTAGAGTCCCATGGGTCAAAAGGTGTGGCCAGCAAAAAATTGGGAAGTTTACTGCCGTTGATGCAGCATCTTTTACACCACCTAATTTACCATGTTGCACTAGTTATTCGTGCCTGTTGTTTGTGCCCTTTATGACGTCCATAAAAACAGTAAGTTTCCTGTTTGACTGTCAGACAGGCAGACAGACTGAAGCAATTACCTTACTTCTTTGTGCGCATGCACTCGGGAGGACACTCCGTAAAATTTGCCAAATTTAGAGCGAAAGTACTGATAAACTACATGTCTGTACTCCGATTCAAGTTCTACAGTGTTCAAAATATATAATTCATTAAAATAAAGACTTTAAAGGTTGTAGAAAAAAATTATAATCTTTTTTTGGAAGTTTATCGCCGTTGATGTACCATCTTTTACACCACCTTAGTTAACATGTTACATTAGTTATTCGTAACCGTTTGTGTCATTTATGCCATTCTTAGAACATTAAGTTTGCTGTGTGGAACGATTTTCAATTTTGTTTGACTGCCAGGCAGGCAGACAGGGTTAAGAAAAATTACCTCACCCCTCTGTGCGCATGTGCAAGGGGACGATACTCTGTACAATTTGCCAAATTCAGAGCCAAAGTCGTGCTAACTGCAGGTTCATGTTCTGCAGTGTTCAAAATGTGAAATTCAATTGAAATTCAGTTGTTCCTCGATCATAGACTGATGCCTGTAGACAGACAGACAGACAGACAGACAGTGAACCAATTGCTTAACCTCGCTTTGCGCTTCGTGTGCAGGGTAAAAGTGTTGAAGAATCAGGAAGTGGGGCAAAATTAAAAGGAATCCATCTCCACTTTCAGATACTTACCAAGTCCTTTATGAAACTCTACGAAAAGTGTGTCAACCAAGTTTGGAATCTCAAATGCAGACGTTTCAAAATTCATTTGAAGCCTTTTATTATAACCACAGACAAATTTGTTCTTTTAACATTCTACGCTATCACTCATCACAATGTAAAGAGGCTTCACTGATAATGGCAGAATTGAAGCAAAATATGGTGGGAGCAAAATTTTAAGTGTGGCAATTGATGTGTTGGCCATTACAGCTTGGAACTGTTTATTGTGCCAAAATGTGGTTGGCTCGCACCAATCTGCAACCCGTGATCAAATGTTCCATGGAGTCTCACCGTCTCTGCACGTTGTGACTGCAGCTGGGCTTGTAATCGCCGGAGGAGTGGCACACCATTACAAGACTGCCGCTTCAGAGACCAGTAGCTGTGAATCCTTTGCAGAAACTGTCCTTTCTTGGGAAGTGGAATACATGCTATCAGATGTGCCAGCCTGGGGATATGGTGAGGTTCAGAATAAATGTTAAGCATAAAAAACAAAGAAGGAATGTGCTGGTAAGTGATTGAATGCTATTGGCTACAGTTTGTCATGCGCTGTACCTGTGAGGTGGGATGCAGGGGACGGAGACAACCGGAGTGGCTGCGCGTCTTTCCGCCAGCACCTTCCGCGCTTTCCTCATCTTCTGCTTGGATTTTGCTTTCGCCTTTTTTGCCGACCAACCACCTCCACTGCCACCTCCCGCTCCATCGCCATCACCTTCCTCACTCTCGCTCCCTGACAGTAAAGGCCTATGCCCATGATAAAGGCCATCAACAATCATGGCACTATGCCAACACTTTACTGCAACATGAGATCTTACAAATGCTCTTATAAATCCCATAGATCGGTGGGCTGTTTTATTTTTTTACCTCTCCTCCAATATCTATCTCTCTATCTATCTCTCTCTCTCTCTCTCTCTCTCTCTCTCTCTCTCCTCTCTCTCTCTCTCTCTCTCTCGTCTCTCTCTCTCTCTCCTCCCTATCTCCCTCTGACCCTCCCAAGCTCTTCCAGTCACTCCACCCGGTTCAAATCCCAAAATACAGGCTTATTGTACGACTCAACTCTCGTTAGTTCCTCTTTTTTCCCGATTTTGAAAAGTGCTTTCCTGAGGCTGTTCAACCACACTCTTCTCCCCCCCCCCCAAGGCTTCAATCAGGTGGTACACCACCATCTCATGTCATCCTCCACTACTAACTGGGACATTTTATACCACCATTAAACCTAATGAAACCCTCTTACTTCCAAGTCACTGTGTTCCCTTCCCTCTTCTTTCATGTTCATTAATTTCCCTGCTGGTTGTTTTTTTTGTATACACAGTCGAGGCTCATAGAGGAGACAGGTTGAGTCCAAATGTGGCCCAACTGCCACATTGTCAGTTCATTGCCTTTTTACCATCCATGAGCCTCACTCTTCCATGAGCCTCACTCTTGTATAGAAAAACAAATCCTCATATTGCTGCATCTACTTTTGCTTATCCATGATATTGCATACCTACGAGTGCAGCCTGGAGGTGTGTGGATGTCACAGTACGCAGTCTTACGCACAGAGAAAGATGTCCCATTGGCATTGGTTTCTCTCACAGGCTCCATCTTCATGTAAAGACCTGCCTGTATGGTGACATACTGAGGTTCAGAAGATGTCAGGATAACTGTTTAACCCCAAGTTTCCATCCAATGACAATAAAGCCAGTGTCTCCATGGACTGATGTTATATTAAATAGCCTTACACAGCACCTACCAAGCCATTTACATCTCATGTTTACAGGAATGTTAAAATAATAAAGGCCATCGGCTCACGTGACCTGGTAATGGGACAACAGGGTTGTTGTTTTTTTTTTTTAAGTGTGCTTGCTTCTGAGCTGTCTAACCTTAAATTTGGAGCTAAAATTTAGGCTGCTGTCTGTTCAAGTGCCAGTAGGAGGTGCAGCATCATGGATCAGAGAGAATGCTAAGCCAGCTGTTTTTTCTCCAATGATGTGGACAAAAACAAAAGTAAACTTTTGGCTATTTCAAGTGGATTTTGAACCCCCACGCTTCCCACCGACAGCAAAGTTGAAAGATGGCAAAACGTTCCACCAGGATTGACCCGATATCAAATTTTGAGTTAGTTCTCTTTCTTTTCTTCTTGACACCTGTGACACCAAGTCTCCACCCCCTGGGTCATGAAGCAAGGTCAAATCCAAAAAAATCATGACATACATCATGTATCCCCCAATGCTAATTGGATCGACAATGTTTCATGAAAAAAAATGTTTTAAAATGTGCCCGTAATTGCCCAAGCGACGGGGCCAAAAATGATACTGCTCTTGCACCTTCTTGCCACATGATAACTACCAAGTTTGATAGTTTAGGAGATGCACAGCCGTTTAAGAGGAGATAGTGTGACGGACAGAAAGACAAACAGAGAACTTACAATATATCCGCCCTTGGTCAATTCCATGTAAAATGTTACCCTTGCAGCAAAAAATAAAAGTTCATCATTTATCAAAATTTTTATGGCATTGAACAGGATATTATCCTAGTTTTCAAAATTGATTTGCATTTTGCTGCGATCC